>CM032452.1:96826619-97059414 GCA_019049505.1 Pachyrhynchus sulphureomaculatus | reverse complement strand
CAGTGGAAATTGACTAAAAACAGTCTTTTATTATATATTTATAACGAATTTCCATCAAGTAGAAGCTACAACCATCCAAAATAATGTTCTCTGTCCAGGACCATACTTTTCAGGCTGCCGCGTAACTTTCTCAAAATACTCAAGCTTACGTATTTTTTCTAATTCCATGTGTTTATTTGTTTTGGCCAGTCTATCCAAACACTTTATTAAATTTAAGCCTATGGAAATAAATCCACGATTTAAATTATTCCAAATGTGTAAACAAATTATCAGTAAAAGCCAATGGTTCCACATCGCAAAGCAAAACAGAAAACACGTAACATTAAACCATCCTCATTTGTTAGTTCGTTTCGTTGTCAGGTTATCTGTTGAGTGGTTGGAAGACCATGGGTGACATAGTAAACAAGGGCTGTACTTTAATTGTGAACAATCCTGACACAAAAGCACGTACCGTTTCCAAATTAGATTATATAGAGTTTTATCCAAAATACCGCCGACATTTCGTCGAAACAAAAAGAACTCGTACCAAGTTGTTGCAATTAATTTGATTGGACGGATGTGTACGGTTCTAGAAAAAAAAAATTTGGGTTAAATAAAAATATTCACCGGATCCAGTGTATTTTTCAATATCCACTGTATGTTGTTTATTATGCTTGATCTAAATTTAAACTTACCTGCCTAAATTAAAAATGACTCATGCAGTTTATTGACGATCTCTCGGTGACCTTCTTAAACATTTGACCTTGATTATTTGTGCCTTTCAAGGACACCGTAAGAAAATAAGATTAGTATTATGAACAAGAGATTGGTCGTTTAGTATCGAAAAACATGTTTTTTAACGTTAATTTATTTGGCGCCTCACGTCTACTGTAGACAGGATTTAAAACACTATAACAAAATATGCACAGATACCATTTGTTGAATGTGAAACGAGTTTAGGGAACATTTAAAATTAATATATTTGGTATATCCGCTTACAAGAAAATTCTTTGATAGATGTGTTAATTTTTATGAAAATCATATGGCAAAGTCGATAATTATGATTTGAAGCTAATGATTTGACAAAGCGAAGTACAAAATTCCTACACTGTGCAACATTTTCGAGGTCATCGAATGTAAACTAAATTCTGACTTCAGTTTCTGGAAGTGTCCACCCAAACTAGCAAAACCCTATTTGAGTTTTGATAGTTTAGTTCGAATTTTTTTTTTTTGCCATCATCAATTTTTTTGATCGAGCTTTGGTTTTGCACGGCTATATCTCGTAGATTATTGGGAATTTCTCATGCAATCTTCAGATGAAATGTTCTTCACACTAAAATACACAATTTTTGTGAACATTTAGAGACCAGATTTTCACTCTTTCGGGGTGTTTTTAGTGCAGAAAGCCCAAAAAAAATGCCATTTTTTCACATTTTCGTCCATAACTCACAAACCGTGCATATTTTAGAATAACTGTTTTCGACAAGAATGTTCTCTGCTTAAACGCGAGTAACATTGCAATAACCTACAATCGATCCTTATAGTTCTTTTGGCAGTTGTAAGGAATTTCACACCAAAATTTCAGCTTTTTCAGGTTTTACGTTCGAGAAATTCATCCATGACATTTTAATTTCATTTTATGCACCATCACCTTGATGAGTTCTTACAACAATTGCCCAGCGAATCGGATGAACAAGGGGAGCGATTCCATCAGGTCACCATGCCAACGGAAAAACGATACAAAGGAAAACAGCTGGATGCATTGCTTGCAGAAGTATGTTGGTGGAATCAAAAGATATTCCAACATGAAGATGAAGGCACCGGAGAAGAAGATGAAGGACACACCGAAAGAGATATGCCCTTAAATATTTTATCCAGCGCGAGCTCAGATGGTGATGATACAGATTCAGACGATGAACAACCATCGAAGAGGTCAAAACCATCGACTTCTCGGTCGGCTATGGAAATCGATTGAAAACACGTTTTTTTGCCTATTTTTTAAATTTTGAATTTTCAATAACTCTATAAAATGGATAAAAATTTGCAAAATAAACATTAACACAAAAAAAAATATATTTGCTGATGAAAGCTGAAATTTTGGTGTGAAATATAGTATTTGGTGGCGAAATTCCTTACAACGGCCTAAAGAACTATAAGGATCGATTGTAGGTTATTGCAATGTCCAGCAAAGTTACTCGTGTTGATGCAGAGAACATTTTTGTCGAAGGCAGTTATGCTAAAATATGCACGGTTTGTGAATTATGGTCGAAAATGTGAAAAAATTGCATTTTTTCGGGCTTTCTGCACTAAAAAACACCCCGAAAGAGTGAAAATCTGTCCCCGACATGTTCACAAAAATTATGTATTTTGGTGTGAAGAACATTTCGTCTGAAGATTGCATTGAGAAATTCCCAATAATTTACGAGATATAGCCGTGCAAAACCAAAGCTCGAGCAAAAAAATTGATGATGGCAAAAAAAAAATTCGAACTAAACTATCAAAACCCAAATATGGTTTTGCTAGTTGGGGTTGGCACTTCCAGAAACTGAAGTCAGAATTTAGTTTACATTTTATGTGTTACACTGTGATAATGCAAGCTAAAAACTACTTTCTATACACTTAGTACTGTATATTTGAGTACGGCTCAGTTTTTGACCACTGCACTATGCTTGGCATATAGTTAGATTACAAAAAAGGCAAAATATATTTATAACGTATTTAGTGAATAAGTTGTAATTTATCTTCATTGCGTTACTGTATCAAACGACACTTAGCTTATGTCATTTTCGTACTGAACACTTCGGTGTCCGTCTGTAACTATTTGATACATGAAGGTCAAATTTCGTACAGGTATAGGAATTGATGGCACAATCAGAGCCGTGTAAATTTGAAAGTTAAATCTTAAGTAAACTTAAGGGGTTAGTTTTGGACGGTGAAATCGGAAGTGAAAAAAAAATTTTACAAGATCATCGATTAGGGTGTCAAATGAAAGCTTGAGAAAAGAATTTATATATATATATATATATATATATATATATATATATATATATATATAATGTACTACTTGCGTACATATTTCCTTATTTTATTTTTAAATAACCGGTCAAGTGCAAGTTGAACTTGCGCAATTAGTGTTCCGTACGTTGATTGCTTTTAAAATAAAAAATTTTGGTACAGATGTATAAAATGATCAGTGACTTCACAAAACACACCCCAAATGAGTTTTCAACAAAGTTTGTTTCCAATCTTTACTGAAATCTGATGACCTTGAAATTTTTGTTTTTTTTAAATACCAGAAAAATTATTAAAGGTAATGCACTCGTGATAATTTTCGTTCAATCTACACCCTGTGGAAAATATTCCGGAATTTTTTCAAAATTTTTTGATAATTACTTTTCGAGATAAGGCGCGGGACAGCGATTTTTCGCGATTTTTTAAAAATAATACAAAGAAAAGTGCGCGCAAGTATTGCATTATATATACATTTTTTACTCGGGTTTTCACAAGCTTTAATTTGACACCACACTCGATGACCTAGTAAAAAAATTTTTTTTTCACTTCCGATTTCACCCCCCAAAACTAATCCCCTAAGTCAAAATTTAACTCTTAAAACTACATGGCTCTGATGAGGCCATCAATTCCTATATTATTACTAAATTTCAACTTTCTATGTCAAATAGTTTCGGAGAAAATCGGGTGTGACAGACAGACAGACAGACAGACACCGAAGTGATCTTATAAGTGTTCCGTACGGAACACTGAAAATAGACACAAATCTATGTGGCCCCACCCTATCTCGAAAAATAATGATCAAAAAATTTTGAAAAAATTCTGGAATATTCTTCATAAAGTGTAGATTGAGCTAAAATTATCACGAATGCATTACCAATTTTGATAGCACATTTGATGATTGATAGCGTTTTAATGTAAATATTCGCAGGCTTGATTTTAGATAATCAAGCCAAGTCGAGCAGAAAGCACAGCCGTACCATCCTTTTCTCGAAGCCACTCACGGCACTTTCGACCCACCTGTACCTTCGTTGTGGATAAAGCTAGAAGCCTGAATTTTCAATGACCAAGAGGACATACTATACTAGATATATTCCTAAATTACCTACTATTTATACCTTATAGTTTACGAACTATCGCCAGTCGAAGTTCTTTAATTTTATCACTGACACACTCACCGATCATCAAAATTCTAACGTACTTCTAACAGACACACAAACTTCAAATTTTGAATTTAGTTAGTATTTAGCCCATAAAGGAAGGAAAAACTGAAACATCCCGAAATTTCAGTCCCGCTTTCTAAATTGAATTGTACAGTCACTTAAGCGAAAAAAGAGAGTCAACCTCGGAATGAGATATAATAAGCTGTAAACTTGTATAAACCTTTATTTTAGCGTTCTAAAAGTTGTCTCAAAAGTCTCATAAAATCTCGTGTCCGCGTCTTAAGATATTCAAGGTCAAAGGTCACAAAAAGCGGTTTTTCGCAAATATCTCGCTTCCTATGGTTTCAATGATATTTTCATTTATTATACAAATTGTAGAGCATAAAATTCTCTACAAATTTTGTTCTAAACATTTTTTTATACACTTAACCGTTTTTGAGATATAGCTCGGAGAGCGCGCAGCGCTCAACCGTACATAGCATAATGCAAGGTCAACCGTGAGTCCCGGTAAATAATACGTCGTATAAAGTTAATTAATCACTAAAAAATCCATAATTATAAATAATTTGTATTATTATATTTAATAATATTTTTCTTTTATCAAATATATTCGTTTAATAATACTTACCTACTTCGTATAATTAAAAAATAGTTAAGTGAAATAATTTAAGAATATTTTAATTATAAAAAAAGTATGAAGATGATGCTCCCATAACAGCAGGGCTAGAAGAGAATATAGTTATTAAAATAGGAGCAAAAGTCATGTTAAGACGAAATATTGACGTGAGTCTTGGCTTAGTCGACGTTTCTATCGGTATAGTACAAGGAGTAAAGGTTGATCCTGAAAATACAAATAAAATAAAAAAAAAAATTACATTTAATAATGAACATCTTTACGAGCTTGGTCCAGTCAAAATTAAATTTGAAATTATTAATAAAGCTTATGTCCATCGCGAACAGTTTCCGATATGTATAGCCTACGCTATTACCATACACAAAAGTCAGGGACTAAATCTAAACAGTGCACTGATGGCCATCGGTTCTTCAGTGTTCACATGCGGTCAAGCATACGTGGCACTTTAGAGAGTGACAAGTCTTAGCTGATTACATCTAATTAATGTCGACTTCGGTAGTATCAAAGCTCAGGAGCCCGCAATCGTTGAATATAATCGACTCAGAAGCACTTATCGTCCAGACTTGTCAAAAATTGTTACATCATGACCTTTGAGAAAAACCAATAGAGACAGGGAGTGGGCTTTAAGAAAATCCACAGCTGACGTACAAGACATATTACCCGAGAAGAAAAAAAAAGAGGTACTACCTAGAAAAAGAAATCAGATCCCATCAAAAACATAAAATGTAAAAAAAATGCCAAGTCTCGCAACGCAGTCCTTCCACCACAAAGGTGAGTGAGATCTCATGTAAAACCAAGTCAGTTATTTTAGTTAGTATCTATGGAAGAACCTATTCAACAACTTTGTCATAAATTGTTTTCTATTTAGTTACCTACCAACAATTATAGTGACCGTATCAATATCAGACATCTTTATTTCTATAATAAATATAATGACTTGGCAATCGCATGGCAACTTAATCACATAAGAACTACTACTACTATTTAAAATACTTTATTCTTAAGTGCACTTTTTAGACTTACTTAGCAACAGAAATAGTAGATTATTCTTATGTGATTATGTTGCCTTGCGATTGCCAAGTCATTATATTTATTATAGAAGTAAAGATGTCTAATATTGATACAGTCACTATAAATGTTGGTAGGTAACTAATTAGATAACAATTTATGGTAAAGTTGCTGAACAGGTGCTTCCATAGATACTAACTAAAATAACTGACTTGGTTTTACATGAGATCTCACAACTTTTTGGGGTGGCAGGACTGCGTCGCGAGACATTTTTTTACATTTTTATGTTTTTGATGGGATATATTAGACTAGTAATACAATATAGAATTGTATTAATCTGTACTGTACTTATATGAATTAAACTAAATCTAGTTTAAATTATATACTGCAGAAAACCATTTAAAGTAATCTTGATGTGAAGAGTATGGTTTAGTAAATTTTACCATATTCATTTTACATTCATTTAATTACAATTACTGTAAAATGCCTTTAAAATAACACTAATTTAGAAAACTATTTAAAAGGTGAGAGTAACAAATTCTACACGGTCGAGATGCAATCATCATGCCCAAATTTGTCATCTAAGAGCTTAATTGTATTTACAGCCGCAAATAACTTTTTAATTGAACATTAATTTTCCAATCACGATTAAATAAAGTAGTGAAATCCACTTTTTAATTGATTAATTATTTATTAAAGGTTTTCGTGCTAGAACAAAAAAAGCAATTTCTATGAGGAATTTTTTATCTCTTAAGGGGATATACCTAGTCATCTGGGTCAAAAAAATCGATTTTTGGACTTTTACATTTTCTTTTAGTATGATACCTTAAGAATATTTTCTGTAAGTTTCTTAAGAATCAGTTGAAGATTAACGAAGTTATATCAGTTTAAAAAAAACCGGTCAAGTGCAAGTTGAACTTGCACAATTAGTGTTCCGTACGTTGATTGTTTTTTAAATAAAAAATTTTGTGGTATAGAATGATCAGTGACTTCACAAAACACACCTCAAAGGAGTTTTCAACAAAGGTTGTTTCCAATCTTTACTGAAAACTGGTGACCTTGAAATTTTTTTTTATATACCAAATAAATTATTAAAGGTAATGCACTCGTGATAATTTTCGTTCAATCTATACCCCGTGGAGAATATTCCAGAATTTTTTCAATAAGGTAGGGGACAGCGATTTTTTTAAAAGTAAGACGAAGAAAAGTGTGCGCAAGTATTACATTAAATACGAGTATATATATATATATATATATATATATATATATAATATATATATATATATATATATATATATATATATATATATATATATATATATATATATATGTATATATATATATATATATATATATATATATATATTTACTCGTGTTTTCACAAGCTTTCATTGGACATCACACTCGATGACCTAGTAAAAAAAAATTTTTTTCACTTCCGATTTCACCCCTCAAAACGAACCCCTTAAGTCAAAATTTATGTTACGGTGGTATAAAATGATCAGTGACTTCACAAAACACACCCCAAATGAGTTTTCAATAAAGTTTGTTTCCAATATTTACTGAAATCTGATGACCTTGAAATTTTTGTTTTTTTTATATACCATATAAATTATTAAAGGTAATGCACTCGTGATAATTTTCGTTCAATCTACACCCCGTGGAGAATATTCCAGAATTTTTTTTTTTTTCGAAATTTTTTGATAAGTACTTTTTATTTTTTTTATTTTTTCGAGATAAGGCCCGGGACAGCGATTTTTCGCGAATTTTTAAAAAATAATACAAAGAAAAGTGCGCGCAAGTATAATATTATATATATATTTTTTACTCGTGTTTTCACAAGCTTTCATTTGACACCACACTCGATGACCTAGTAAAAAAATTTTTTTTTCGCTTCCGACTTCACCCCCCAAAACTAACCCCTTAAGTCAAAATTTAATTCTCAAAACTACATGGCGCTGATAAGGCCATCAATTCCTATATTATTACCAAATTTCACCTTTCTATGTCAAATAGTTTCGGAGAAAATCGGGTGTGACAGACAGACAGACAGACAGACAGACAGACAGACAGACAGACAGACAGACACCGAAGTGATCTTATAAGTGTTCCGTACGGAACACTAAAAAGTGCCGTTGCGTAGAGTTTTCGGAGCAGGTAGCGAGCAGCTGCTCTCGGGTCAGCCTTTGCCGACCCTAACTCGATTTTAATGTATTTTAACCTTTTTCTTCTATAATACTCGTATATATAAAATGCAACGTCTCTCTGTCTGTCTGTCTGTCCGTTAGTGCGCCTATCACTAAAAAACCACTTATCCGATTTACGTACTTTTTTTTTTTTTAAAACATACATATGTTCTCTGGCCAGGTTATAGGCTATATTTTATTACGATAGGTAGCATAAGTAATGAGCAGTGACGTAAAATAGCGAATCATGTCGGAAATAAGTTTGCCAATAGCGCGTGCCTTTGCAATACACTGCCTAAACCATTAAATATGGAACAATATTATGTAGCAAAGAATATCTGTAATGTATAATCTATAATATATATAAAATGCAATGTCTGTCTGTCTGTCTGTCTGTCCATTAGTGCGTTTATCACGCGGGAACCACTTATCCGATTTACCTGCCTTTTTTAAATTCATGCATATATTCTTTGGCCAGGTTATATAATAATAATCTATATCTATAATATATACAAAATGCAATGTTTGTCTGTCTGTCCATCCGTTAATGCACTAATCCCTCGAGAACCACTTATCCGATTTACGTGATTTTTTAAATTCATACATATGTTCTCTGACCAGGTTATAGGTATATATTTATGCAACGTATTCTCTCTGTCTGTCTGTCCGTTAGTGCGCTTATCACTGGAGAACCACTTATCCGATTTTCGTACTTTTTTTTTTAAAAACATGTTCTCCGGCCAGGTTATAATCTATATTTTATTACGATATGTAGCAAAAGGAATGAACAGTGACAATAATAGTAAATGAAGTCGGACAAAGTTTGCTGCTAGCGCGTTCTCTTGCAATACACAGTCCAAACCATTAAATATGGAACAATATTATGTAGCAGAGAATATCTATAATATATATATAAAATGCAATGTTTCTCTGTCCGTCTGTCTGTGTGTCTGTCCGTCCGTTAGTGTGCTTATCACTGGAGAACTACTTATCTGATTTACGTGCTTTTTTTTTAACCATACGTATGTTCTCTGGCCACGTTATAGGATATATTTTATTAGGTGACATAAGGAATAAGCAGTGACGATAATAGTGAATTAAGTCGGAGAAAAGTTTGCCGCTAGCGCGTTCTCTTGCAATACACTCCCTAAAGCTTTAAATATGGAACAATATCATGTAGCAAAGAATACAATATATATAAAATGCAAGTCTCTCTGTCTGTCTGTCTGTCCGTTAGTGCGCTTATCACTCGAGAACCACTTATCCGATTTACGTGTTTTTATAAATTTATACATATGTTCTATATAATTCGATATAAGCCTAGATAATGGGAGATAAGGTGAGATAATGGGAGATAAGGAGAAATAATGGGAGATAAGTCGAGATAAGCCTCGATAATGGGAGATAAGTATAAATAATGGGAGATAAGGAGAGATAACGGGAGATAAGCAGAGATAAGTCTAGATAATGGGAGTTATGGTGAGATAATGGGCGATAAGGAGAAATAATGGGAGATAAGGAGAAATAATGGAAGATAAGTCGAGATAAGCCTAGATAATGAGAAATAAGGTGAGATAATGGGAGATAAGGAGAAATAATGGGAAATAAGGAGAAATAATGGGAGATGAGCAGAGATAAGCCTATATAATGGAAATTATGTAGAGATAATGGGAAAAATAGGAGAAATATTGGGAGATAAGGAGAAATAATGGGAGATATTTTATTACGTTGGGTAACATAAGGAATAAGCAGTGACGACAGTAGTGAATCAAGTCCACGCGAGCGGAGCCGCGGGCCCGGCTAGTCTATAATAAAATACAAACAGACTCTTCAATTATCCTTTTTAGAAGGGACAAGGCATTCACATCTGTTAGCCTAAGGTTCTTTATTCGAAACTCGGAGTTTGTTCAGTTCCGTTGTATAGTTCACTCGTAGCAGTTCAATCGTAGCAATTCAGTCGTAACAGTTATTAAAGTAATATATAATGATACCTATGGGAGTTCATTGTGACCGAAATGTACATGACTACACAGCTAAAGTGGACAGAGATCGAGTTGATCTAGCCGAACGACAATTCCTATCCCTTCTTAGCAGTGTGAAAGATATCTCAAGAACCACTGAGCTGATTTTAATAAAATTGACAAGCAATATGTAGAGAGAAAATATGTACCATAGTTTCTCTTTACATTATTGCTTGTCTTTAAACGAAGGAATTTTGATTTTAACAGAAACTTTATTTTTAATTAGTAAAAATATAAAACGCGCTTTTTTGTTTAAGCCAATGCCATTTGATGATTTTTTTTAAATTCTTTGTTCAAAGAAAATATTGATTCTCTAGTAAACAAATTTCCTTGGAAATTTTGATTTCAGATAATCCAACTCCTAGTAATCATGCACAATGTTATGCTCCTTAAAGAAAGGGGTCGAAGGGGAACGGGTGTAGCGTCGCCATTTTTTTAAAGTAAAATTTCACAAACTGTATTTTAAGCTATGTAGCTTTAAAGCTTATAGAAAACAAAAACCTGATTTATATAATGACTAGTTTCGCTTTAAAAAACTATTTTTTTTCGGCTCCATGACGAGGTATATGCCCTTAATGGAGAGTGTTAAGTTATCGCATTTTGATGAATATTTCTATTAATAATTATTAAAAAAAAAATCTCCAGCGGTCAATTATGTTGTTATAATAAAAAAATAATGGTGTTAGGTATTATATTTCATTAATATAATCAAATATCGTTTAAGTAAGTTTCTCTAACTATTATTTTTTGAATAATCTGCACTATAAAAAACCTTAACTACAAATTATTTACAGCAAAAAATAAATAAATTGATTGGACGCTGTTCTATCTTATGGGATACTCAAATCGGGGCTCCCCTCTTTCGGAAATCAATTTATTCGGCAAACATTTTTTGAAGGATCAGCCAACATTTATGTTTGAACTATGTGATACATCCTGTTGAAACCAGGTTTTTCTGTTAGCGGATCTTAAGAAGTTCTAGATCATCTCCATACATCGTTTCAAATTACCAGTTCTTGTGCTACCGACCTTGTCTGGTTGAGCACTGCAACGAAATCGTATACTCATTTTCAGCACTTGATCGTTTGCATATTGAGAGGTCGAGATTCTTAAGAACCGATACATGGTTTTGACATGTTATACGTGTTTTACGCCAGAAAAATCAAAGATTGACCCATAACCGACCAAAGTTTGTGCTTGAGTTACTCTTATATTACAATTAGTATTACTCTGGGTAAATTATTCCAAAGGGATGAAGTTCTCCATATAAAAGACTGCCTGAAAAGGGTTGTACGAGGATTAACAAGCTGAACCTCATACGGATGTGAAGTACTAGCGCTCTGAGAGGAATTAAACGGACTACATCCATCGAACATTTTCCATTAAGATACTCGTAGAATAGACTTAAGTCGCCAACCATTCTTCGATGTTCCAACGAATTAAGGTTGTTGGCCAGTTCAGGGTCACCGATCAGGCGAACAGCTATCTTCTGATTAGAATCCAACAAATGCAGTGTATGTTTGGGAGCAGAGCCCCAAATATGGGAACAGTATTCCATCGTTGGTTGAATTTGAATTTTGAACAGAATTAACAGTTATTGTGGAGTGTAAATCTTTCTAGTTCGAAATAATATTCCCAGCTCTTGAGAAGCTCTCTTTGCTATGCTTGCAAGATGTGCATGCCAAGACATATTTTCTCCCAAATTAACGCCCATCAAATTAAGTAACGATGCTAGAGAAATGGAGTGCCCCTACATAACTACACTAACGTGCATAGAAATCGGCCCACTGTAAACTTTTGACTTTAACTATATATTTTTTTTTAAATTATTCATCAGATCAAAAAAAGAAATATGCTGTTTGAAAGACAATTTAATGTGAGTATAAATTTATCAAGAAGGCTTATCGTTTATATGCGTAGCAACCGGTAAACAAATGAAACGTGTTTATGTGGTGATTGTAACGAAAATAACAAATTTGTCAAATATTAAAATTATTGCGTTTGCAACTGAAATTTGCATATTAATTCGTTTTTCATAATCTCAGTAGTGTTTAAGTGTGTTAGTTTAATGCATACTACACCACAAAAAGCCGCCCAAGTTTTTGCTTTAATCGAAAATGGACTTGGTCAGCGAGCTGTTGCTAGACAATTGAATATGACACGCGCAGGCGACCTGGAACAGGCAGAAGGCGATTTACAACCGTTCGTGATGACCGCTTTATTGTGTCAACAACATTAAGAAATCGTCACCTTAATGCCGTTCAAGTGCAACGACAGCTCCGTGAGGTGCGAGGAGTGGCTATTAGTCAGTGGACAGTAAGACGAAGACTGCAGGAAAATAACCTGACCCCTAAAATACCTGCGATTGGTCCAAAACTTACTCCAGCTCATCGGCAAGCCCGCCTGCGTTTTGCACGGGATCATCTGAACTGGACGTTGGAACAATGGGGATCTGTTCTGTTCTCAGATGAGACCAGAATATGCCTCCATGGTAGCGACCGAAGAAGGAAAGTGTACCGAAGACCAAGAGAGCGATTTGCAGATTGCTGCTTTGAAGAGTGGAGTGCTTATGGAGGTGGTTCCTGTATGATCTGGGGTGCAATTTCTATAGGAGCACGAACCGACCCTGAGTTCATTCGTAGGGGCGACCGTGTTCACGGAAGAAGAAGTTTAACGGCTGCTAGATATATCGAGGAGATTTTAGCAATTTATGTGGTACCTTACGTCGACTACATTGGAGACGAATTTACCTTTATGCATGACAATGCAAGGCCGCACACCGCAAGAATCATGCAAGATTACATTGCAGAAGTCGGTTTTCGGGTTATGGAGTGGCCAGCATACAGTCCTGATCTAAATCCGATCGAACATTTATGGGATGAGTTAAAACGAAGAATTCGAGCCAGACTTCATACCCCAAACTCGATCGCAGAGCTTATTGTTGCAGTAGAAGAAGAGTGGTTTAACATCCCTCAAGAAACAATAGCAAACTTGATTAGATCTTTGCCTAATCGTATGAGAGATGTTATTAGGGCAAGAGGAGGTCATACCCATTATTAAAAAATTAAGTTTTAAGTTTTAAATTGTCAATAACCCTATTTATGTTAATAATAAAAAAGCTTAATTTGCTTAATGCATTAATTTCACTATGTTAAACATAGGAAGTCGAAATAAGTTTTCGTAAATTTATACTCACATTAAAGCATATTAAATTGTCTTTCAAACAGCATATTTCTTTTTTTGATCTGATGAATAATTTTTTTAAAAAAATATAGTTAAAGTCAAAAGTTTACAATGGGCCGATTTCTATGCACGCAAGTTTATATCGGGTTCAGTAACGTTAGCTCCTTTAGAAAAAACTGCCGCCTGGGTTTTTGTAGCGTTAAATTCTATTTGGTTACTGTCACCCCAAGGTAGAATTTCTTCTAGGTCTTCGTTAAGTTGAACGACTTCCTGCTGTCTGCGATGTTCTAGCGTTCAAAGTGAATGATGTGATAAGCGTACTGTCATCTGCAAAACTGTAGTTTGGATTCCTGGTCATATTATGTTAGTGCCACCTTCTAAAAGCTATTACCAGGCTTTTTATACATAACATTAATTAAAAAATATATTTTACATAATAGTATCATATTATCAGATTTTTTTCCCGTCCTCCTACCCGCCTGAATAGGAATTATCCTTTTGGATGGATAACGGCGAGGATGTCGAGGACTATGTTAAAGGATATCTAAATGCTGCAACATATATTTATATTTTACGGTAGTACCGCCACTGGCGTTATTGCATTTCTGCAAAAACTACTACTGAGATATGTGGGCAAGCCATGAAATAATAAATAAGTATACCGACCTGTCGGGATTGGCACCCGAGACCCTCAGTATCGTATGCAGAAACGATACCATTGGAATAAGGTCACCGTATAATAACACAGGTATACAACAAAAAATTTTGTCGTTTAAGTGAGACACGTATTTTCTGAAGTATTTTTTTATGCTGAATCCAAAAAAAAACACCGTAGGGTTTTTTTTTTCCTTTTTTTTTTTTCTCAGAAAACACACTTAAAGATGCCAGAAAACTATACATTTTAATGAATAAAATCTAAAACTGTATAATCATTAAAATCATGGAATAAAACCATTATTTCGGACATCTTTAAATATTCTGAATCTACATAAAAACTCAAAAATATTATGTTTTAGTGTTAACAGAAAAAACACGCATACACCACTTTTAACTAAGCTATCAAAATGTTGTTTAAAATAAATTTGCGCAACCGCTAAATTAAAAAATTGTTTTTTAATTTTTATTAATATTGAACAAAACACTCACCCACTCTCTAGCTCAGTCACTCACTCACTAACTTCTACACTCACTCGCTCACTCACTTGCTCGCTCGCTCACTAACTCACTCGCTCGCTTACTGACTTACTCACTACCTCACTCTCTCACTGGCTCGCTTACTCACTCACTCACTACCTCACTCACCCACTCACATTCTCCCATATTCACTAAATCAATCTAGCCACAAAATTGACTTCTAAAAACTGTCAAGGGATTTAGAGCGTATTTTTCAACTTTTTGTTCCTAAATACGAGTAGTAAACGGATATTTTTTTTCAATACTAGACACTATTCCTCATGTTTTGATATCAAATTCGAATTTAAAACTTAAAAAATCACTAGAAATGATAGTTTTGTTCGAAAAAAAAAATTATTTACCTAAAAAAGCATTTTGCCAACCATATAGCACCCTTGTAAGTGTTAAAAGCTAGTTAGTGTTCCGTACGGAACACTTATAAGATCCCTTCGGTGTCTGTCCGTCTGTCTGTCCGTCTGTCACACCCGATTTTCTCCGAAACTATTTGTCATAGAAAGTTGAAATTTGGTAATAATATAGGAATTGATGGCCTCATCAGAGCCATGTAGTTTTGAAAGTTAAATTTTGATTAAGGGGTTAGTTTTGGGGGGTGAAATCGGAAGTGAAAAAAAATTTTTTTACTAGGTATCGAGTGTGGGGTCAAATGAAAACTTGTGAAAACACGAGTAAAAAATATATATATATAATGTATTACTTGTGCGCACTTTTCTTTGTATTATTTTTAAAAAAAATCGCGAAAAATCGCTGTCCACCCGCCTTATCTCGAAAAGTACTTATCAAAAAATTTTGAAAAAATTCTGGAATATTCTCCACGGGGTGTAGATTGAACGAAAATTATCACGAGTGCATTACCTGTAATAATTTATCTGGTATATAAAAAAACCGGTCAAGTGCAAGTTGAACTTGCACAATTAGTGTTCCGTACGTTGATTGTTTTTAAAATAAAAAATTTTGTTAGGGTGGTATAAAATGATCAGTGACTTCACAAAACACAGTCCAAATGAGTTTTCAACAAAGTTTGTTTCCAATCTTTACTGAAAACGGGGTGACCTTGAAATTTTGTTTTTTTTCTATACCAGATAAATTATTAAAGGTAATGATAATTTTCGTTCAATCTATATCCCGTGGAGAATATTCCAGGATTTTTTCAAAATTGTTTGATCAGTACTTTTCGAGATAAGGTAGGAAAAATTTTTTTTCACTTTCGATTTCACCCCTCAAAACGAATCCCTTAAGTCAAAATTTATGTTACGGTGATATAAAATGATCAGTGACTTCACAAGACACACCCCAAATAAGTTTTCAACAAAGTTTATTTCCAATCTTTACTGAAAATTGATGACCTTGAAATTTCTGTTTTTTTATATACCAGATAATTTATTACAGGAAATGCACTCGTGATAATTTTCGTTCAATCTACACCCCGTGGAGAATATTCCAGAATTTTTTCAAAACTTTTTGATAAGTACTTTCCGAGATAAGGCGAGTGGACAGCGATTTTTCGCGATTTTTTAAAAATAATACAAAGAAAAGTGCGCGCAAGTATTACATTTATATATATATTTTTTACTCGTTACATTATATATATATTTTTTACTCGTGTTTTCACAAGCTTTCATTTGACACCACATTCGATTACCTAGTAAAAAAATTTTTTTTCACTTCCGATTTCACCCCCCAAAACTAACCCCTTAAGTCAAAATTTAACTTTCAAAACTACATGGCTCTGATGAGGCCATCAATTCCTATATTACTACCAAATTTCAACTTTCTATGACAAATAGTTTCGGAGAAAATCGGGTGTGACAGACGGACAGACAGACCGACAGACAGACGGACAGACACCGAAGTGATCTTATCCGTACGGAACACTAAAAACCGAAATTTCAAGGTCATCAATTTTCAGTAAAGATTGGAAATTAACTTTGTTGAAAACTCATTTAGGGTGTGTTTTGTGAAGTCACTGATCATTTTATACTTCCGTTACAATTTTTTTTATTTTAAAACCAATCAACGTACAGAACACTAATTGCGCAAGTTCAACTTACACTTGACCGGTTATTTTTTGTTCAAACTAAACATAAAACTTTATTTTTTGATATCAAGTCAGGATTAAGAACCTCAAAAAAACACTGGAACTAATAGTTTTGCTCAATATTAATAAAAATTAAAAGCAATTTTTTAATTTAGCTGTTGCACATATATATTTTAAACAGCATTTTACTACGTAGCTTAGTTAAAAGTTTTGAACACTAAAACCTAATATTTTAAAGTTCTTATAATAAATGAAAAACATTTAAAGATGTCCGAGATAATAATTTTATTCCATAATTTTAATGATTATGTACAGCAGGGGTGCTCAAACGGTCGATCGCGATCGACAAGTCGATCGCGAGTGCTTTTTGAGTCGATCTCGAGAAAAAAATTCCGATATAAAACTATTCACAGATATTGTTTTAAGTAACTAAAGCAAAATGTAATGAATAAACTACTAAAATTTATTCGATCCACAATTGGGCCAGAATAACCCCCTCATCACTTTCTTTTATCGTAATAACCCCCTGCTAGCGGCAAAAGGGCGCGGCTTTATCAAAGGAACGCGCGGTACTTGTCAAAGAAAAAAGCCGCGTTTTTGATTCCCGCCGATTTTTCTAGAAACTTCGGGCGGCGTGTTTGACGGGAACATTCGAGACTTCGTTCGCGCCGATATAAATGTTACGCCTGCAGGAATAGGAGTCAGTCTGAGTTGTAACTTGAAGGCGATACATCGATACAAAGTTTATTAATAAATAGTCCAAAATGAGTGCGGCGAAGAAAAGTAAAACTTATCATTTTAATAACGATTGGGAGGAAGAATTTTTTTTTTGTATGGTAAAGGATAAGTGCATTTGTCTCATTTGCTGTACGTCAATTGCAATACCTAAGCATAGGAACTTAGGGAGGCATCATAAAACAGTTCATAAAAACTATGAAAAGGATTTTCCGTCACAGAGTGAATTAAGAAAACGAAAAGTACGTGATTTGATAACTTGTTTGAAAAAAGAACAAGCCATGTTCACAAGAACAGCCAAACAATCAAAAGCTGCAACGATCGCGTCATTTAAAATATCTCATATATTGGCGAAACACAAGAAACCATTTGATGGTGGACTGGTTGTGAAGGAAGCATTTATTGAAGCGGGTGAGACTTTATTCGGAGATTTTAAAAATAAAACAGAGATTATGTCTGCTATTAGAGAACTTCAGTTATCTCGTCCGACTGTCACAAGGCGTGTTGAAGTCATGAGTCAGGACATGGCAGATAAACTAAAACATGATATCATGGAATGTACATACTTTTCTTTACAGTTCGACGAATCCACCGATATGACAGACACTGCCCAGCTGTGTATTTTTATTCGAATGGTATTCAATGACATGTCGCTAAGGAAGAGTTTTTGACAATGATTCCTCTGAAAGGAAAGACCCGTGGCGAATATATATATGATGTTCTCTTCAATTTCGTAACAAACTACAAGCTACCAATATATAAACTAATGTGCATTACAACCGATGGAGCACCAGCAGTGACTGGAAACGAAAACGGTTTTATGGCATTATGTCGAACTAATGATGGTTTCCCTTCATTTTTTATACATCAACAAGTTTTGTGTTCAAAAGTTCTAAATATGGAGGAGATTATGGGCATTACAATAAAAATTGTGAATTCTATCCGTGCACGTAACTTGCAACGACGACTCTTTAAATTGCAGTTGGAAGATAGTGAGTCAGCTGAACACACTGATTTAGTTCTTCACACGGACGTCAGGTAGTTGAGTCGTGAAAAATTCCTAGAAAGGTTTCAAGAATTATTGCCCGAAATAACAGCTTTTCTGGACGAAAGAGGGGATGACACTCAGATGCTGAAGAACGGAAAATGGCTGACTGATTTGGCATTTTTGACAGACATCACAATGCATTTAAACACCATTAATTTGGAGCTTCAAGGTAAAGGAAAAACTATTTTTGAGATGATTAGCGCAATAAACGCATTCAAAAGTAAATTGCAACTTATGATAGATCAACTGAAAAGAAAAGGTCTGAAAAATTTTCCGTCTTTCAAAGCAAGGATTCCTCAGTTGAATTATGATATTTATGAGGCAGAATTATCAAATATTTTGGGCCAATTCGAAATACGTTTTTATGATTTTCAATAAATTGGCAAATATCGCATCATTTATGAGTTATCATTTTTCGTGTAAAAACATTGAGGAATTAGCTACTGAAATAGCAAGTCAGTTTAACATGGACTCATGTTCTGTTGAAAATGAGTTAGTGCAGATTATATCAGATATACATCTCAAAGCCACAGCATCTGATACAAAATTTTGGTGTTTTATATTTGAAGATAAATATCCGAATCTAAGGCAAATCGCCCTTCAACTGACGGCAATGCTTGGGTCAACTTATTTGTGCGAGTCTGCATTTTCTGAAATGAAGATAATTAAGTCAAAATATCGCAATCGACTAACTGACGAACATATGTCATCATGCTTGCGATTAACACTCAGTAATTACGTACCATCTTATGAAAAGTATGCTGAGGACATGCAGTGCCACGCTTCAACATCCAAAGTCACTCTTTAGTTAAGTTTAGAACCCTAGAACATTGACATTTTAGAGCAGACCTACACTTACCTTGACTAAAAAAATGCATATTGTGCGGAAAACTAATATCTATGCCACGATACACCCTACCTAGACGACAATCCTGCATCACACTTACTTGCAGCCTCTCAGAGTCGATCGATTGTAGTCTAACAATATTGAGGTAGATCACCAGCAGTTCAAGTTTGAGCACCCCTGATGTACAGTGTTACATTATTTATCAAAATTTAATAGTTTTTCTGGCAACTTTAAGTGTGTTTTTCTGAAAAAAACCTCACAGTGTATGTCTTTTTGAACGATTTTTTTGGATTCAACATAAAACAATACTTAAGAAAACACGTGTCTCACTTAAAACACAGAGAATTTTTTTTATTTCGTATACCTGCTCAATTAGTACATAACAATAATTCGTAAAGGTAACATACAAATTCTTGTGTACTATGAAAGATATTTTCTGACATCGATTTTGTTAAAAATAGCAACATTTATAGATGTTTAATTCCTTTGATGCACCTTGCTGACTATGCCTTCGGCAAAAAAAGAAATTGATATCTAACCCGGAGCTGTGAGATCAGTTTCCTGCTATTTTATACCT
Source organism: Pachyrhynchus sulphureomaculatus (assembly GCA_019049505.1). NCBI lineage: Eukaryota > Metazoa > Arthropoda > Insecta > Coleoptera > Curculionidae > Pachyrhynchus > Pachyrhynchus sulphureomaculatus. The sequence goes on along the minus strand of CM032452.1, from coordinate 97,039,795 downwards.
ACTTATGTTTTTAAACTGTTTTAACCAATACAAAACATTTTCACTTTTAAAACTGAAAATACACTCATCCAAACAATTAGAGTTATTGTAAAGAGAACAATGGTAAATATAGTAATTGAAATTTTGCATTTCTTTTAGATAAGTATTTTCTATATAATTTTTTTAAAAAATTAATAACGGCCTTTATGATGACAAAGCACCTGCCCTCCTAAAATATGACTATCTATATAAAATCAACTTTTATTTCCACTATTACTAAGTTCGGACGTTTAGAAGGCACAAAATTAAATTAAATTAAAAAAAGTAAATCAACTACGTCGGGTGAAAAGTCCCTAGATTTTCGTATGCAGGTAAACGATGTGAACATGGTGATGAAAGAAACCCCACACACAAAATATCTTGAAATTACAATTGATAAACATCTCAGATGGACTGAACATGTCCAAGATTTGACCAATAAACTGAGAAGACTCATATAAGTTTTACCTAATAAGAAAAATACTACCCCTCAAACTAGAGGTTACTGTCTATAAAGCATTGGTCGAGTCACTGTTGAGATATGGCATTGTTGGCGGACTTTACAACAATGCACTGAGTCAACTGAGCTTGATACAAAACTATATTGTTAGAGTAATTGTCTTTCATGATGGACTTTTTCCAGCCAAGAGATTATATAATGACAATATAATGAATATAAGAAATTTTATTTTATTTTTAAACATTTCTCTATTTGCTACAGAAATAAAAAAAAAAAAACTATGAATCATCAATATAGAACTAGAAACAGAGAAAATGTGATACTAGTTGTGCCCTTTAGAAAATATGACAGAAACCAGAGGTCTTTGTGAGTTTTGGGATCTAAAGTTTTCAATAAGTTGCCACAGAATATCAGAAAAATAAATAATTATAAACTGTTTGAAAAAAAATGTAAACTGTTCATTATAGAAAATTCTGAACTATTATGTGGATTTTTATAATTCGTAACTGTGATCTGCTGGTTTGAAAAGTCCGTGCAAAGTCCGAGAGATGGCACTACCGGCGCGTATCGAGGTAATGTTTAGTTAGTAGCATCTCTTGAATGAACGCACACCAAGTTTTAGCCATATTGGTCTATTTCTTTGTGTTTGGCATTCGTGTGAATCAAGAAAGTCGAGTGATTTTCAAGAAATGGACGAAAAAGAATTTCGTGTGGTGATTAAACATTACTTTATGAAAGGCAAAACGCCTCAGGAGACTAAAGAGAAGCTTGATAAACATTATGGTGACTCTGCACCTTGGATTAGAAAAGTTTATAAGTGGTTTCAAAATTTTCGGACTGGCCATATGGGCACAAGTGACGCTGAACGTTCTGGACGGCCTGTGGAGGTTACGACTACAGAAATAATTGATCAAATCCATGATATGGTGATGGATGACAGAAGAGTTAAGGTGCGTGAGATTGCTAGTGCTGTGGGCATCTCGACTGAACGGGTACATAATATTTTGCATAAACATTTGGACATGAGAAAGCTATCCGCAAGATGGGTGCCGCGATTGCTCACGCTTGACCAAAAACGGAATCGTGTGAAGTGTTGCAAGGATGGTTTGCAGCTGTACCAGAAGAATCCGGAGGACTTTAAGCGTCGTTTCGTCACTGTGGATGAAACATAGATACATTACTATACTCCTGAGACCAAACAACAATCTAAACAATGGGTTACCAAGGGGGAATCTGCACCAAAAAAGGCGAAGACCTTTCCTTCGGCCGAAAGGTTATGGCGACTGTCTTTTGGGATTCGCAAGGGATAATCCTCATCGACTATCTGGAAAAGGGTAAAACTATTATAGGTGAATATTATTCATCGTTATTGGACCGTTTGAAAACCGAGCTGCAAGAAAAACGCCCGCGATTGGCCCACAAGAAAGTCCTTTTCCATCACGACAACGCACCAGCACACACCTCAGCAGTTGTGGTCGCAAAATTAATGGAAATAGGATTCCAACTCGTTTTACATCCCCCCTATTCTCCAGACTTTGGCTCCCTCGGACTACTATTTGTTCCCCAATTTGAAGAAATGGCTGGCGGGACAAAGATTTTATTCAAACGAGGAGGTGATTGCAGACATTAATGGATATTTTGCAGACTTGGACAAATCCTATTATTCGGAAGGGATCAACAAACTAGAACATCGTTGGACGAAGTGGATAAGCCTAAAAGGAGACTATGTCGAAAAATAAAAAAGGTTTACCCCAAACACATAAGTAGTTTTTATTTTTGCACGGACTTTTCAAACCAGCCTCGTATTATACTGAAATAGTGTGTATTATAGAGTTCAATAGTGTCTTAAAATGTCTGAAGCCCTTTCCATCAGAAGCCGCAAACGTTTGCCCGTTAAGGCAAAAGTGATAGTTAAAAGTGTTTTATTTAAAGTTAGTGGAGCGAGGCCACGAAAAGTACTCTTCATTGATGGAGACATCAGCTTTAACAAGCATCCCTGAAAGTACAGCTTGGAAAATTGTAAATAATTCGATAGCGCTTAAAAAAAACACGAAAAGACAAAGGTGTATCGAAATGTATTCTGTTAAAAAGACTTAATCCGCCACAAAATTTATGAAATGTATGCAGAACAAAAAGTTCCTACGTTATTGTCACTTTCACGGAGGCTGTCTTAGGATAGTTCTGACATAAAATGTTCCACTACAACTTTATGGCGTATTCTACGTTGTTTGGGGTTTTTGTTCAAAAAAATAGATAAAAGGCAAGTTATAATGGAATCGCGGTGCTTATAACAACTCAGAATGGAATATCTTGAAAAAATAAATACAGCTAGATCGGAATATCGAACGATAATCTACCTAGATGAGACTTGGTATAACACCCACGACACACCCAGTAAAGGATGGATTGATAAATCCAAAAAATGCCACGCCAAAGCTCCATCAAACAAAGGTAAAAGAAGAACTATTTTACATGTAGGGTGAGAAGAAGGCTGAATACCAGAATGTCTATTTCTAGCTGCCAAGAATCTTTCAGATTCCAGCTTGGATTATCATTGTGATACAACCGCCGAAGTTTTTGAAGAAACAAAGTAATGCCGAATATACCACCGAATAGCTGTATTGTGATGGATAATGCATCCTATCATAGTCACTAAATGATTAAGGTACCAAGTTCAACTAGTAGAAAAAGGGGAAATACAAGCCTTTGCCAAGGAAACAGGACACGACATAATTCGGCTTCCACCATATTATTGTATCTTTAATGCAATCGAGTTGATATGGCATAAAATAAATTCTAATATACGTCCTCACAATAATACACCCACTTTAAACAGTAGTGTGATTGAGTTGATAAAGACAGAAGTCAAAAATGTAACCGTTGAAAACTGGAGAAACTGTATTCAACACGTCAAAAATATTGAAAACTCATATAAATGTATGTACATAAATATAAATAGTTTAGAACTTGTAAAAAAACCTATTACTGATTTGCAATGATGATAGTAGCGATAGCGAAATTGAACTAGATATTAATTAATAACTAAAATTGTATATACGCGAGGACACTGTACACTGTTTTAATATATTTGTGTAATTACTATATTGTGTATTATTCAGTACATAAAACATTAAAATTCAACTGTCTTATTACAATAAAATTTCAAACCCAACAATTATAAAGGGTGATTAATTTAGAAGTACTTTTTGTGATGGGGATTTAATTGCAGATTGCGCATGCGTCGTGTCAACTGAAGTGGCATTCCTGTTCAGTAGTGTTTGACAATTCATAATGGAAAGACTTAGCCCGGCACAGCGTCTACAAATTGTTCAACTTTATTACGAAAATGGGCGTTCTACGAGGAATGTGTATCGGGCGCTTAGAGCAACTTATGGTCGACATAATCGGCCTACCGAACGCACAATTCGCTCTACCATCAATAAGTTTGAGACCCAATTTTCATTATTGGATAATACTCGACCGAATAGACCACATCCAGCACGTAGTGAAGAAAATATAGGGGCGGTAGCGGAGAGTGTACGCGAAGACCGTGAAGTGTCGATTCGTCGCCGTTCTCAACAGCTTGGCCTGTCATATTCAACAACTTGGCGTATTTTACGTAAGGATCTTTCTTTAAAAGCATACAAAATTCAACTAGTGCAACAACTGAAGCCGACCGACCTTCCGAATTGTTTCCGTTTTAGTCGTTGGGCTCTTGACAAGCTTGCAGAAGATCCACTGTTTTCGAGAAAAATTTTGTTCACCGATGAGGCCCATTTTTGGCTTAATGGTTCGTGAATAAACAAAATGCCCGTATTTGGGGTGATGAACAACCTGAAGAGGTTCAAGAGCTGCCATTAAATCCAGAAAAAACAACTGTTTGGTGTGATTTATGGGCCGGTGGAATAATCGGTCCATATTTCTTCAAAACAGAGGCCGGCCGGAATGTTACTGTGAATGGTGACCGTTATCGCGCCATGATAACAGACTATTTGATGCCAGAAATTAAAGCCCGTGGTCTCGACGAAATTTGGTTTCCAACAAGATGGCGCCACTTGCCATACAGCCCGTGAAACCATGGCTTTACTGCGAGAGCAATTCGGCGAACAGATCATTTCACGCTTTGGACCAGTGAATTGGCCGGCTAGATCATGTGACATCACACCTCTTGACTTTTTCCTTTGGGGCTATGTAAAGTCCAAAGTCTACATGGATAAGCCAGCTACAATTGAGGCATTGGAGGCCAATATTACTCGAGTCATTGACCAAATACCACTCGAAATACTCACACGCGTCATTGAAAATTGGAACTTCAGAATGGACGTTGTTAACCGTAGTCGCGGACAACATTTGAAAGAAATTATCTTTAAGAAATAATTGTAAAGAATGGTTCTTTTATATGATAATAAAGATTATAAAATAAAATTGTTTTTATTCATTTTTTTTTATTTAAAAAAAAGTACCTCTAAATGAATCACCCTTTACAATCAACGGCCCTGCACGATGCCTTATCCTTAAACAGCCATAATTTAATCACAGATTTCAAGGCGATATCTCATTTCATTCGAAAGTGGTCATGTCAACTAATAGACAGACCAGCGGTTACTGGAAATATATTTTTTGTTATCTGAAAGAACCTGAAACGTTCAAGGATAATAAAAATATAATTGGTGTCTTGAAAATCGAAGAAAATTATCCCTTGGCCACTTTTATTATTAAAATTTTGTATGTAATTTATAAAACTCGAACGATGAAAATCTAAACGTAGGATTTCGTTGAATTTTAGCCTCAATTATACTAAAAACAAACAGCGAGCGAAATTGTGAACTAAAAACCTACATAGAAGATTTCTACGGCACTTGAATGGTTTTCGGAGTAAACAGGCTAAAAAGTGGGTACTATATACGAGGTATATATTTATATCAAAATCAAAGTAACTTAAGACTGATAACAGCTAAAACAAATTACCACAAATTATTCCTACAACAATTATAGCTATACCAAAAATGGGATTCCGTTGCTGTGATAGGGGTAGATTTAAAAATATTACCAGTATCATTTTTCGAAACTACTCGAAGTCGTTCTGAGTTTTTCCTCCATCTCCAGTCAAAATAATTGAACAATAGTTATTTACGTTACAAATTTAGAAACTAGTATTTAGCAGAATGAGTAAGCTAATACGGGATCGTCCTGATACAACCCTACCACTGCCCACACACAATGTCTATAATTTTTACATGCGTATACATTAATCATAAATAAATAATAATTTATTTCGTAAAATTTGTCTGACAGAGGAAATATTAATTTAATACTCTACGAGTATTACCTTGCTAACGCTGAACTACTTTTTCAATTCCAGTTTGATAATATGCTGAAACCATATGAAAATATTTACTTTCTACACTAGTGCTATGATAAAAATATAGGAAAATGAAAATTATTGACTGCACGTCATGCTCAATGTGGCGACCTAAGGCGTAGCCAAAGGGGACGAACGAGGCGAATGTTCTTTTTGTAAAAATTTTTCCTCGTTCATCTATTTTTTAAGTGAGATTTGAGTTACTCTGTGTAAAAGGTGTCTATTTAGTGAGAAATCTCCTCCGCCTCATCGATTTTTAGATGGAATGTAGTTAGGTTTCTCTGACAGAGGAAATATTAATTTAATACTCTATTACCTTGCTAACGCTAAACTACTTTTTCAATTCCAGTTTGATAATATGCTGAAACGATATGGAAATATTTACTTTCTACACTAGTGCTATGATAAAAATATAGGAAAATGAAAATTATTGACTTCACGTCATGCTCGATGTGGCGACCTAGGGCGTAGCCAAAGGGACGAACGAGGCGAATGTTCTTTTTGTAAAAATTTTCCTCGTTCATCTATTTTTAAGTGAGTTACTCTGTGTAAAAGGTTTCTATTTAGTGAGAAATCTCCTCCACCTCATCGATTTTTAAATGGAATGTAATTAGGTTTTAAAAGTTTCATTGTACGAAAGATTTTTTTTAATCTCCTCCCCGATAGTCGATTTTGCGTTTATTTAGTTGGAAAGGGTTTAAGTTCTTTGAGTTCCAATGCGAGAAAGGTTTTTTTCAAGAGTTTTCCCCGGTTATCACTTAGAGCATCCCCGCTTGTCAATTGACGCCCCCCTCTAGAAGTAGCTTCTCCTTTAGTGTCCATTTTTTCCTGAAAAAAATGCCCTTCGTATGCATATGCCCAACCTTGCTCCTTCAACCTTAATACGCCACTGGTGGCGACCAATAAAAAAATTTTGAACAAATCAATTTTTGTCACCGTTAATAAGTAGATGTCCACATTTTAATGGATCGTTACATAAATAACTGAGAGTAACCCTTAATCTTAATCCTTGATAGCAAATTTGGGGTATTCCTTTGCAGCAAAATCTTTAATGTATAAAAATACGAGGGTTGTATGATAAGTACCTGCCGTCGGCTAGAGATGGCGTTACTACTATTAAAAAAATTATATTTTCTGTAAACTTAACTTTTCACAAGAATCCAAGTCGCTGCCTGATTTAGTTTGTAAGTGGCTGCCATTTAAATAGAACAACTTTTGTGATTTTACAATGGAAAAATCGAATATTGAGCAGTGATAAAATAATTATTTTGATAAAGAAAACAAATGATTATATAAACTCGGGACTCGAGCGATGTTTATTGGGACTCTGCGCCTTTGTTATCGACCATAAAATATCAGATAGTTGAATTCAAACGCGACCGTACACGCATTTTTGATGAAGAATGTCCAGGTTCTCCAAATGCGCATTTTTGATGAAGAATGTCCAGGTCATCCACATCATAAATAATTGAAAAAATTCACGATAAAGTGATAAATGATCGGAGAAAAAGTGCTTAAGATTACTGAGACTGTGGGCATCTCAATTGAACGGGTCCAGAACATTTTAACAACTCATTTGGATATGAGAAAGCTTTCCGCAAGATGAGCGCCGCGATTGCTCATAATTGACAATAAACACGTGTGTGTCAACGTCAAAAAAATGTTTGGCGATGTTAAAGCGCAATCGGAATAATTTTTGGTATCGATTTATAACTTTTGACGAAACATGGATTCATTACAGCATACCAGAGACCAAAGAACAGTCCAAACAATGAGTTTTCCGTGGTGAACCGGCGCCAAAGAAGACCAAGGCGACTTAAACAGCCAACAAAGTCATGGCCACAGTATTTTAGGATGCACGCGGTATAATCTACGTCGATTACCTTGAAAGGGCAAAACGATTAATGAAGGGAATTAGGTCATTTATTGGATCGCCAGATTTAGCCCCCAGCGATTATTCTCTATTCCTGAATATGAAAAAATGGCTCAGCGGGAAAAAATTTGGCTTAAACGATAAGATGACTGCTGAAACAAACGCCTATTTTGTTGGAGAAATCGTATTTTGTAGATGGGATACAAAAGATAGAAAAATGTTAGACCAAGTGTATCGAGCTAAAAGAAGACTACGTTGAAAAATAAAATAAATTTTTCACATAAAAGTGTTTTTTCTAGTCAAGACCAGGTACTTATCATGCAACTCTCGTACTACAAGGTATTTTTTTTCGGGTTGTAAAATTGTAAAAAATACTTTTGCTTCATTGGAACATACCCCGTATAAAATCCTACGTATAATTTCTAAGTAGATAATGTCTGACTTCCAAATTAATTTACATTCCACAAGAAATTTTGGCAATAATGCGTGGCAATCCATTAAAATGTAGATATCTACAAGTACAATGACATACCTGATACTAGAAATGATAGAAACACGATATGAATTCTTAAAACTATCAGTTGGTTTTATACATGGCACCTAAAAATGTTGTAAGATTGCATTGTGATATTCTTGATGCGACAACTTTTAATTCAATTAAAATATTATTTTATATCAATTTTTGAGATAGTTTTGAGGATCGTGGTCAAAGCCACTTAAATATTTTAGTGGTACAACATCACTTCCTTTCGTAAGCAAATTAACTCAAGAATTACTTATGTCCAGTTAAAAATTATGCACAAGTTGACGTATTAAAATGCCCAATTTATTTTCAATAGACGATTTCAGATTTTCTATCTACCAACATTTATAGTGACCGTATCAATATTAGACATCTTTATTTCTATAATAAATATAATGACTTGGCAATCGCACGGCAACATAATCACATAAGAATAATCTACTATTTAAAATACTTTATTCTTAAGTGCACTGTTTAGACTTACTTAGCAATCGAAATTGTAGATTATTCTTATGTGATTATGTTGCCGTGCGATTGCCAAGTCACTATAAATGTTGGTAGGTAACAATTTATGACAAAGTTGTTGAACAAGTGCTTCCATAAATACTAACTAAAATAACTGACTTGGTTTTACATGAGATCTCACAACTTTTTGTGGTGGAAGGACTGCGTTGCAAATATATATATATGTATATTATATATATATATATATATATATATATATATATATATATATATATATTTACATTAATGAATAAAATTCTTAAGTCCATCTCTGCAACCTATCACAAACAAAAAGTCAGAATTTTTATATTGCCCACTTCAAACGGCAAAAATTCGAATCTTATATTTTGGGACAGGCTATTCATGTCACGTGGTTTAAGGCTGAAAAAAATAATGTTAAACTCTTGATTGACAGACTTTTATCGGATATACAACTACAATAGGTTAATATTGTGATTCATGTTTGATAGCAATATTACTTTAGAAAAAGTAAAACTGATTTTAAACCAAACATACCGTCTGAAGTGTTCTTAAAATAATCTCGAACTGATTGGCCAACGATGTAATAGTTGAGTAGACATTTTTTTACATTTTTTGTTTTTGATGGGATATCATTTCTTTTTGTAGGTAGTCCTATTTTTTTTCAATTTTTGACAACAATTCAACGATTGCGGACTCCTGAGCTTTGATACTGCCGAAGTCGACATTAATTAGATGTAATCCGCCCAGACTTGTCACTCTCGAAAGTGCCACGTATGCTTGACCGCATGTGAACACTACAGAACCGATGGCTATCAGTGCACTGTTTAGACTTAGCCCCTGACTTTTGTGTATGGTAATAACATAGGCTATACATATCGGAAACTGTTCGCGATGAACTTTAATAATTTCAAATTCAGTTTTGACTGGACTAAGCTTGTAAAGATGTTCATTATTAAATGTAATATGTATTTTTTTTTAATTTTATTTGTATTTTCAGGATCAACCTTTACTCCTTGTACTATAGCCATAGAACCGTTGACTAAGCCAAGACTCACGTCAATATTTCGTCTTAACATAACTTTTGTTCCTATTTTAATAACTATATTATCTTCTAGCCCTGCTCTCACGGAACCATCATCTTCATACTTTTTTATAATTAAAATATACTTAAAGTACACTTAACAATTTTTTAATTACACGAAGTAGGTAAGTATTATTAAACGAATATATTTGATAAATGAAAAATATTATTAAATATAATATATTAATTAATAAACAATACAAATTATTCAGAATTATAGATTTTTTTAGTGATTAATTAACTTTATACGACGTATTATTTACCGGGACTCACGGTTGACCTTGCATTATGCTATGTATGGCTGAGCGCTGCGCGCTCTCCGCGCTCTATCTCAAAAACGGTTAAGCGTATAAAAAATGTTCGGAACAAAATTTGTAGAGAATTTTATGCTCTACAATTTTCATAATAAATGCAAATATCATTGAAACCATAGGAAGCGAGATATTTGCGAAAAAAAAAAAACCGATTTTTGTGACCTTGAATATCTTAAGACGCGGACACGAGATTTTATGAGACTTTTGATACAACTTTTAGAATGCCAAAATAAAGGTTTATACAAGTTTACAGCTTACTATCTCTCATTCCGAGGTTGACCCTCTTTTTTGGCTTAAGTGACTGTACAATTTAGAAAACGGGACTGAAATTTCTGGATGTTTCAGTTTTTCCTTCCTTTATAGGCTAAAACACTAACTAAATTCAAAATTTGAAGTTTGTGTGTCTGCTAGAAGTACCTTAAAATTTTGATGATCGGTGAGTGTGTCAGTGACAAAATTAAAGAACTTCGACTGGCGATAGTTCGTAAACTATAAGGTATAAATAGTAGGTAATTTAGGAATATAGCTAGTATAGTATGTCCTCTTGGTCACTGAAAATTCATTCACAACGAAGTTACAGGGGGGTCGAAAGTGCCGTGTGTGGCTTCGAGAAAAGGATGGTACGGCTGTCTTTCTACTCGACTTGGCGGGGGCGCTGTCGTGCCCCCAGGTAAGTAGCAGTTATAAAACATTAATCAGTTGCAGCTGTTTATACGACACTCTTTTTGCGTCCGTTCCACAAAAGCGACTGCCACTTTTACCACTATAATAACGCACCTATTGAAACGTATGTCATAAAACCGCTAAGCCAATACTAATCAAAGTTGCTGCTATCAACAACAAAGAGATCTAATACCTGGCGCTACTATTTTCTTTATTTTCGAAAGGTTCGCTTTCACATCAGAGGGTATGTATTTCCTCCTCTTCCTCAGTCCGAACGTCTTAGCAGAAGTGACTGCCAATGACACTAAACCCTTCCACTGGTCCCTATCGCCAGCAAGATAAAACGCATCATGCACTTTAACTCCGATAAGCTCTCGAACTTGTTCCGATCAGCAATATATTCTCCGATCGAGGGCAGATATTCTTTTCAGTTTTAGGTACAATTCATTGTATCTTTCTACGATGTTACGCTAGTACGGGAATGGGAACTCGAAACTTTGATCTCTCGTTTATCAATCCTAGCTCGACTCATGAGCCATGATAAGGCGAAACGTGTCTCGAGATGGACTGACAAATGAGAGAACAGTGGCTGGCAGTCCACCCACTGTTCCCTCATTTACAGTCTAAAATATGGGCCTTGTCAATTTCCAGTGGTTTTACATTGAACTATATGTGTATGTGCAGCTGTTTATGTTAGTCGACCTTAAGTTCATTTTGCGATTTTTACAATGGATATAGAGGATTTGTTTAAAATTTTCTGTTTCCAACGAGATTTCTTGATGTTAGTAAAAGCCTATTGTAATTCTGTTACTTCAAAAACAAGAGCATATGAGTGGTATAAGGCATTTAACCATGGTCGCGAAGTAGTCGAAAATTTTTTCTCGATCTGGACATTAACTAAGTGAAAAAAATTGTGCTCAAAATCTGTCATACCACTTTTAAAACAGATTTTTAATAACCTTAGCATATCTGATGTTTTGAGTAGAAAAAGAGTCGAGGCAAGACCGAAAAAAACCTGAATTTTATGCAAAAAACTAGCGAAAAAATCATTGCTAATGAAATCTTTTTTGAAGGATCTAATAACACCTAATTCACGAAACGCATCATAACTAGCGACGAGAGTTAGGTTTATGAAAACGACGTTGAAACTAAGCAGAAGGTCTTCCGAATAGCTGCGAATTTTTACAAGATGACCAAACCGTGAATAAAGAATATTGCTTTACGTGACCGGATTTATGGAGCTAAAACAAATAGACTTTTCACCACGATAATATCACATCATACACATTACTTTTTATTTGTGAATTTTCGGCCAAACATGCAACAAACACAATCAACCAAGCACTGTGTTCTTCAGATATGGTTTCATCTGACTTCTTTCTGTTTCTGTTAAATTATCGCTCCGAAGTGAGCGTTTTGAGACCATCGAACCGATAAAACAAAATTCGCCAAAGGCATTAACAGATATACCTTCAAGCTCCTGTGAAAAGTGGATGGAAAGACCGGGTTAAGCGTGGCATATGTGTTATTCTTCAGATGGTGAGCATTTTGAAGGCGATGAGACAAATATTGCTTAAAATTTAAAAATTTGACTATCTCTGACTATAACCCGTAGGCTGAAAAGTTTTTGGTCTGACACATAGATGTTGCCCTTTTAAAAAAATCCATGTGATTTTTAGTACCAACCTGCTAACGATACGTGTCAAAATTTCATGGCATTTCGACGATTAGTTTACAAGTTACAGTGGTCAAATTTCATGTATTGATTAAACACTGTTTTTTGATCGGAAAAAATACCGTTCTAGCAAAGCAATGGCTTGAAAAGTATTACGGAGACTCTGCCCCTGAAAAACCACTCGCGGTCGTATAGATACAAATGATGCGCAACGCTCTGGCCGCCCAAATGAGGTGGTTACAGCGGAAAACATCAAAAAAATCCACAAAATTGTTTTGGACGACCATAAAGTGAAATTGCGTAAGATAGCTGACACCCTAAAGATATTAAAAGAACGTGTTGATCATATTTTACATGAACATTGGGGATGAGAAGGCTCTGTTCGAAATGGATACACCATTTGCTCACAGTGAACCAAAAACAACAAAGTGTTGATGATTCTAAGCGCTGTTTGGACCTGTTTAAGCGCAATAAAAATGATTTTATCATGGAACTTGTGACAAGGGATGAAACATGGATCCACCACTACACACTGGAATCAAATCGGCAGTCAGCTGAGTGGACAGCAGCCGGTCAAAGTCGCCCGAAGCGACCAAAGACACGACAGTGGGCTGGGAAGGGGAAAATAAGTCAGCCGTGGTTTCGGCCTCTGTATTTTGGGATGCGCATGGAATAATTAAGGTTTTGTTTGTATTTTGAGATGCGCATAGAACAGTTTTCATCGACTATGCTGAAAAGGGAAAAACCATCAATAGCGAATATTATATAAAGTTATTGGTGCTTTTGAAGGCAAAAATTGCAAAAAAACGGCCCCAAATGAACAAGAAAAAAGTGGTCTTTCATCAAAACAATGCACCGTGTCACAAGTTAATGATTACGGTGGCAAAATTGCGTGAATTGAAGTTCGAATTGCTTCCTCATCCACGGTATTCTCCAGATTTAATCCCCAGCGGCTATTAGATAGATATTCGCAGACTTCAAAAAAAATGTTCACGAAAACGAGATTTGATTCCAGTGAAGAAGTTATCGCCGAAACTGAGGCCTATTTTGAAGGCAAAGACAAATCCTTCAACAAGAAAGGTGTAGAAATGTTAGAAAAGCGTTGGACTGATTGTATCGCTCTTGAAGGAGACTATATTGATCAATAAAGTCGAATTTTGCAAAAAAATGTGTTTTAAGTAGCTAGACCAAAAACTTTTCAGCCTACGTGTTATTTTGTGTCTTATGACAATTGTTTCGGTACACAGTACCTTCGTTAAATATTCGGTAACTAACTGGGTTAGTTGCGGATTATCTGACGAAGGTACTGTGTACCGAAACAGTTGTCATAAGACACAACATAGAGTAGAAATTTAGAACTAACATAAGTGTTTGTTTGAATTTTTATGAATTTTCATCAATCGCACAGGTCAAATAAATTCTTGGACGCAGGAAATCTAGATAAACAAGCGTGACAAGCCAAAATCATATTTACAAAGCTAATTTTTTGATATGTAGGCAATTTATGTAATTGTCAAAATATGTGAAAGTAATAACTAATGTGAGGTACTCAGGCACCGGACTTATAACACCATTTATGAAAGAAGCGATTGAACCGATGAACTCCACCAGGAACTGTGTCAAATTCGAATAATTTCAAGTTCAGTTCACTTTCTTCAATTAGATTCATTTATTTCTACTTAGGAATTACAACGATTTTGTTAAAAAAATTTGTGCGTACTTTCGCACTTACTTTTAATTTAAAGGCCTCCTAAGACGGTCTCTCGTCATCGAGAATCTACAAAGTCGCTCAAATTTATTGGAACCCCGTTTGAACTTTAATAGACCAAGAGGGCGACCCGAAATTTTAACCTGTCGACTAACCGTCTTTGATTTAAATGCTTAAATGACTCCATTTTTAGATGTAGCATTTGGGGTCTTATCTGGGCATTCCAGGACACGGAGGCCGCAAAATCAACGTTAAAGGCCTTTATTCGACTAACCCGATGGAATGAACAACTATGCAGACGGTTAATCGACAATTCAAAATTTCGGGTTGCCTTCTTGGTCTATAATATATATAACACATGGGCTGAAAAGTCCCGGGCCTAACAAAGAAAACACGGTTTTTTTGGTTCAAAATTAGCTTTATTCATCAACGTAATCTCCATCAAGAGCAACGCAATCATTCCAGCGCCGCTCTAATATTTCAATACCACTTTTGTAGAACGATTTATCTTTTGCCTCAAAATAGGCCTCAGTTTCAGCGATAACCTCTTCATTCGTGCGAAATTTCTTACCGGCGAGCATTTTTTTCAGGTCTGCGAACAGCCAGTAGTCGCTGGGAGCCAAATCTGGCGAATACGGTGGATGTGGGAGCAATTCGAAGTTCAATTCATGTAGTTTTGCCATTGTTTTGATTGACTTGTGACACGGTGCGTTGTCTTGATGAAACAAAATTTTTTTTCTTTGCCATATGCGGTCGTTTCTTTGCAATTTCGGCCTTCAAACGCTCCAATAACGCTATATAATATTCACTGTTGATGGTATTTCCTTTCTCAAGATAGTCGATGAATATTACACCACGCACATCCCAAAATACCGAGGCCATAACCTTTCCAGCCGATTGTTGTGCTTTCGGGCGCTTTGGACGAGGTTCACCAGTTGCTGTCCACTCAGATGACGATCGTTTTGATTCCGGAGTGAAGTGATGGATCCATGTTTCATCCATTGTCACATATCGACGCAAAAATTCCGGTTTGTTACGTTTAAAACATGGCCAAACACTGCTCAGAATCATCAACACGTTCTTGTTTTTGATCAACAGTGAGCAAACGCGGCACCCACTTTGAACAGAGCTTTCTCATAGTCAAATGCTCATGCAATATAAAGCCAACACGTTCTTTTGATATCTTTACGATGTCAGCTAACTCACGCAACTTCACTTTTCGATCATTCAAAACGATTTTATGGATTTTTTTTGATGTTTTCTGGTGTTTACCGCCTCATTTGGACGTCCACTGCGTTCTGCATCATCGGTGTCTCTACGACCACGTTTGAAGTCAGCAAACCAACGTTTTATTGTTGTTTCTGATGGAGCGGAGTCCCCATAACACTTTTCAAGCCATTGCTTCGCTTGAACGGTATTTTTTTTCCCATCAAGAAGCAGTGTAAAATTAAAACACGAAATTGTTTTTGATCCATTGTTTTGAAAATAACAAAAGTAGCGTCACTCTTAGCACAATAACTCACAAACTAATGAATAGAATATCATGAAATTTTAACAGCTGTCTTTTGAAGGTTAGTATTAACTGAAAAAAAGGTGACTGCAATAAAACTAGCGCCATCTATGTGTTAGGCCCGGGACTTTTCAGCCCATGTGTTATATATATATATATATATATATATATATATATATATATATATATATATATATATATATATATATATATATCTTAATATTTAATCGATTGAAATGAATACCTTCTATCTTCTGAGATTTTTGTATTTCCTCACATTTCAGGGTCCCAGATGGCCTTTCTTATGAGGCAATTTTCTTACCAAATCGCCCTTTTTTCAATATTTCGACAAAAAAAAGTCAAATGGATTCAAATCTAGAGACCACAATGAATAAGGAATCAATTCGTACGTCGTTCTTGTAATTTCAACATCGAAACTGCTGATGCAGATCCTTGTGCGTTATCGTAGTAAAAGAGGATTTTTTATTTGGATAAATGTGAATGTTTTTACTTGGCTAGATAGTGAGCAAACTAAACATGCGCCCCGATTTTTCACGCCAACACCACTAACTCCCTCAAAGTTCACGGCGGTTATGCATCACGACTTAGTGAATATAATCGAACTCCGCCTCCTCCTTTGCAGTTTTGGTTGCCCACGTTGCTTGTTCTCTTACTTATGCACTAAGTCCAAGTTTTCACCGTTGTAAAAAAGAAGCAACATCCTCATACAGTGAATTTAATGCAGCTTTGATTTCCGTTGAAGCTTTTTTTCTGAAATGAAGGACCTTTATCACAGCTCTTTACTTCAATTGATCCATTGTTGGCAAGTTCTCAGTTTTGATGGCTACCAGAAACAAACTATTCCTTATATTGTCATCACGCGCATTGGCTATCGGAAAAGTGCTAATTAAATTTTGACTCAAATCTTACCCCTTCGGGGTCAAGTCAGAAACTTTACAAATTACTTTTAAGGAAGCTTCCTTTTTTTTATGGATCTAGCACACGTGCTGCAGGGAGCGCTAAAGCGCTCCAAGAGCGGCATGTATGCGGAAAAATCAATTCAGGTTGTTCTTGAATCGCTGTAAATTGTACTCGGTGGGAAACACAGCCCTAGGCAAATTATTCCAAAGGGATGATGTTCTCCATATAAGAGACTGCTTGAAAAGCGTTGTACACGGAGTAACAAGCTGAACCTTATACGGATGTGAAGTATTAACATGCACCGCTCTGGGAGGAATGAAACGGGCTACATCCTTCAAACTCTTTCCATGAAAATACTTGTAGAACAGACTATTAAATCAAATTCAGAATTTAGGTATTGTTCAATAACATGCTTTATCCATTCTCTTCTTTTTATTGTTTCAGATTAACTAATTCAGATAAAGAAGGCCATCATAGGATAAATAGACGAATAAATTTAAGAATGAAAAGGAAATATTTTAATTACATCTGAAAAATTATGAAAATTTTCCCGAAAAATTTTCCAATCTAGATTGACTGTCTTATGAGACTTTACAAGGTAATTTGTACACTTTCTTCAGTTGGACGTGACCATAGTTAATGTCTCGACAATGAAAGATAAAAAAATAAAGAGAAAGATGAACAACAATAAAAATAAATAAAATAATTTATCATTAAATATAAATTTAACGCTGATTTGTCAGTAAAGAGATCCATAATTGAGCCAAATATTAAGCACTGGAGAAATGTTTTCTAGTCAGAAAAATTAGTGTAATCTTGGAACCGAAAGTAACCTCAATAAAAAGGAATTAATAATAGCATTTTTCCCTATTTCAAAATTTTAAATGTAAATAATTTTATATTTTTAAACAAATATATACAAGAATATGGACAAGAGGAGAGGAGTAACTCTCCATAATAGGTTATTTTTGATGTTCCTGGGACTCACGAGTGTATAAATGATATTAAAACAGGCAGTAAAGCGAGATGGAATGTAATTAAGGGAACTGGAATTTCTTATGCGTACAATGCTTAAGATCTCGTTTTGTTCCAGAATTGTCATGCCCATAAACAAACAGATGGACAGACAAATACTGACAAAAGTGAGAGTTATGGTCTGGCGACGATGAAACGTGACAAAATTCTTCTGATACATACTATTTTTGCTAAAATTGGAAATAATGAAAATATAACAAAATTTTCAGGTTTATCGACTCCAAGAACACTGAAAAGAATGTATAACCATGGCTGACTTATTTCTCCACCTTTTTAACTCTTTATACATTTGACTATATAAATAAATATACTTAAAATTTGGCCATTTTCCTCCAAACCAAAATCCAGGAAAATTCGCTGCTCTTTCACTTCCTTCGCTTGAAGCAATATCACTTAAAAACCATAGGTTCCTTTCTAACAGGTATTGTATACGTACCAAATTTTAACCTCTTTTTGTTCGAGATATCGTACCAACGGAAATGGGGAACTATAATTTTCTTGATCTAGATACGTCTAAAACGTAAATAAATATACAATGCTTCTCTAAAATTATATACATTTTGCACAATTTTGTTCGTTTTATTGAAGACTGAGGGTGAGAAAGAAGATTTTATTTTGAACAAAGGAAAAAAAATTAATGCATGCGAGGATTACACATACTTACGAACAAAAATAAATCAGAGTGGAATAGTAGAACGAGAAATAGAGCATCAAATAACAAGAGAAAAACAAGTAATGACAGCATTAAACTCAATAATGTGGTGAAAGAACATATCAAATCAACGGAAGAGAGACATCTGCTGTAGTATTTTTAAGAGTATTGTTTTATATGACAGTGAAACTTCCCAAATTAATAAACTTTTCGAAGAGAAAATCAATACGCTAGAAATAGACTTGGGCAGACGGTCAGCAGGTATATCAAGACGAAACAAAATAACTAACATCCGTATTATAGAAACAATGAAGGTCGAGAAAACTCTAATCGAAGAGATATCACAAAAACAACTGGGCGAACACGGCATGTACAGAGGATGGTACCAAAACAAATGTCATGGGTGCCTCCACATTTTTTTGCCAAATTCGACTTTATTCATCGATACAGTCTCCTTCAAGAGCGATACAATCAGTCCAAAGCTTTTCTAACATTTTTATACCTTTCTTATAGAAGGATTTATCTTTGCCTTCAAAATAGGCTTCAGTTTCGGCGATAACTTCTTTACTGGAACCAAATCTCTTTCCCACGAGCATTTTTTGAAGTCTGCGAATAGATAATAGTCGCTAGAAGGCAAATCTAGAGAATACGGTGGATGAGAAGCAATTCGAACTTCAATATATGCACTTTTGCCATCGTAATCATTGACTTGTGACACGGTGCACTGTCTTGTTGAAAAAGCACTTTTTTCTTGTTCATTTAGGGCCATTTCTTTGCAATTTCTGCCTTTAAATGCAGCAATAACTTTATATAATATTCTCTATTGATGGTTTTTTCCCTTCTCAGCATGTCGATAAAAATTATTCCATGCGCATCCCAAAATACAGAGGCCGAAACCACGGCTGACTTATTTTCCCTTCCCAGCCCACTGTCGTGTCTTTGGTCGCTTCGGGCGGCTTTCACCGGCTGCTATCCACTCAGCTGACTGCCGATTTGATTCCGGTGTGTAGTGGTGGATCCATGATTCATCCATTGTCACATATCGTGTAACCACCTCATTTGGCGTCCAGGGCGTTCAGCATCAATTGTATCTGTACGACCGCGTTTTAACTGAGCATACCAGTAAATGATGAGAGCTTTTCCAGGGGCAGAGTCTCCGTAAGACTAATCAAGCCATTTGCTTTGCTCGAACGGTATTTTTTCCCATCAAAAGACCGTGTTTAATCAACACACGAAATTCGATTTTTTCCATTTTTTGAAAATATCAAAAGTAGTGTCACCACTGTGACTTGTAAACTAATCGTCGAAATATCATAAAATTTTGACATGTATCGTTTGAAGGTTGGTACTTCCTAAAAATCATATGGATTTTTTGAAAATACATATATATATATATATATATATATATATATATATATATATATATATATATATATATATACTTTTTTTCTCTATTAAGTAGAACTGTGAAATTCATTAGATTAGGCCTTTAATAATATTGAGAGAGCAAGGAATTTTTTAAAATTTTCTCACAAGGCTATATACTATGAATAATAATAAATATTTAGCCTAGATCACTTCCCATTGCCAAAAACAAATCCAGTTTCTGTGGATAATAGTAGTAAATTGCCAATTTAGTAAAATCGAATATCAATCAGCGATAAAGCAACGCTGTTTGAAAGGGCTCTCCGTTAAAGAAGCTCATTTTGTTCGAGAATTATTGGGCCAATAAACACATATTCTTCTAATACATACTGTTTTTTGCTAGAATTGGAAGTAATGAAAATATAGCAAAATTTTCAGATTCCTCGTCTCCAAAAACTCTGAAAAGGGTATATAACCCGAACTGACTTATTTCTTCACCTCTTTACCTTTTTATAAATTTGACTATAAATAAGTATGTTTAAAATTTGTCCAATTTCATTCAAACTAAAAACCAGGAAGAATTCGCTACTCTTCCACTTCCTTCGCTTGAAGCGATATCACTCAAGAGCTATAGGTTGCTTTTTTAGAAGTAATGTTAACCTCTTTTTGTTTGAAGTGTCAAACCACATAAAGAAATAAATAATTTTTTTCTCTAAAATTATATATAAGTTTGTTCGTTTTGTTGAATATATACGAATAAAATTTAAAAACAAATACACTTTTTAGTGTAGTGTACGGAACACTTATAAGATCACATCGGTGTCTGTCTGTCTGTCTGTCCGACTGTCTGTCACCCCGATTTTCCCCGAAAATATTTGTCATAGAAAGTTGAAATTTGGTAATAATATAGGAACTGATGGCCTCATCAAAGCCGTGTAGTCTTGAAAGTTAAATTTTGACTTAAGGGGTTAGCTTTGGGGGGTGAAATCGGAAGTGAAAAAAAAATTTTTTTAGTAGGTCATCGAGTGTGGTGTCAAATGAAAGCTTGTGAAAACACGAGCAAAGAATATATATATAATGTAATACTTGCGCACACTTTTCTTTGTATTATTTTTAAAAAATCGCGAAAAATCGCTGTCTCCCCCCCCCCACCTTATCTCGAAAAGTACTGATCAAAAAATTTTGAAAAAATTCTGGAATATTCTTCAGGGAGTGTAGATTGAACGAAAATTATCACGAGTGCATTACCTGTAGTAATTTATCTGGTATATAAAAAAACCCAAAATTTCAAGGTAATCAATTTTCAGTAAAGATTGGAATCAAACTTTGTTGAAAACTCATTTGGGGTGTACTTTGTGAAGTCACTGATCATTTTGTACTACCGTAACAACATTTTTTATTTTAAAAGCAATCAACGTACGGAACACTAATTGTGCAAGTTCAACTTGCACTTGACCGGTTATTTATCAATGATACGTAACCAGAAGATAGTTCCTGG
The DNA here is from genome assembly GCA_019049505.1 of Pachyrhynchus sulphureomaculatus. Lineage (NCBI taxonomy): Eukaryota > Metazoa > Arthropoda > Insecta > Coleoptera > Curculionidae > Pachyrhynchus > Pachyrhynchus sulphureomaculatus. The sequence goes on along the minus strand of CM032452.1, from coordinate 97,018,651 downwards.
AACACTAAAAGCTGTAATAAAAATAATAACCAAGTATTATAATTACTCTGATATTAGTCTAAAGATTATAAAGATTGTGCGAAGAAGAAACATAATAACAATAATAAAAGAACAATTAATTTAAGTATACATTCTTTATTCTATAAAAGTTAAATCTATAAAAGGATAGTAAAAATGTTAGGCGTCAAGTGCAAGTCTTTCTACGGGTCTTTCTACTGTATCTATAGTAGAATGTAAAAGAAGAGAGCTATCTTCATTTCTTCATTTCTTCCGATCGCCGAGTATAAATATTGAAATTGTGACCTATTTTTACTTAGTTTAACTATGGAGTCAAACCGTGCTTCATGTTAATAATACATACATAAATTTTTCTTTAATTTATCGACAATTATACTTTTTATTTTTAAATTACATATATAGCCAATATCCTCGTAGTTCAATTTTAAAAATATTTTTGTGTGTGCAGTGTATAAGTGTTTGGTGAATGTATGTGGTGCCTGTCTGAAAACATTTCATTTGGATTTTCTTGTAGAATTTGGTGACGATGAAGGTAGGTTTTAGCCCTGTAGTTGGATCAAAAGAGATTTAAAAGTCTAGATTATAGTAGGTAGTACTACACTTGCTAGGAAACTTGAAAGATTTTCATTAAGGCTGAGCGCTGCAAAGAGTATGTATATTAAAAAAAAAAACCATTTTAAACGTTATTAAGTGAATAATACAAAAGAATGGCGATTATATATTTTTACTGTACTTTAAATTATAAAAAAAAAATTAAATGTGTTTTAAATGTTAACATTTTTTTTTTGTCGGGCTAAATCAGCCACTGAAGAAAACTATGGCGCCTCCTTGTCTGCAGGATAACTTCACAAAAAATAATCCAATCTGCAAAAATAAAAATTAATCTTGTTAAATAATGTAGTAGTTAAAAATTGTCAATGGAGTTTTCTTATTTTTTTTTAAATAAAAAATTTACGATGTTTCATACTTTAGTATGAAATTTTCGACCAAAAAATGTATGCTTAATTATTTATAAAAAATTGTCTATTAGAAAAATTTAAAAAAAACCTCTCGACATTTTGTAGAAAAAGTAATTATTGAGATTTTAAAAAAAAAGTTAAAAAATATTAAAAATTGACAGTGTCTGAAAACAGGTAGCGGTCCCAATCCGACGCCAGGTCATATTTAATGCTTTTACTTTGTAATAGACTGGAATTTTCTTAATTTTTTTTTTTTAATAATTCTTAGAAGTATAGAGAATAAAAATCCCAAAAAAAATCGAATTTTTGAAAATTCCAGGTGTATGTAACTCCTTAACTTAAAAAGATCATTATTTTCACTGATTTTCAAAAAGAGTTTTCACTTAAAAAGGTAGCCCAATTAAAAAAACGTTTAGCAGGTTATTAAACTACTCACTGAAAAAAGGCATAAATGTATTAGAAATTAAAAAAAATTCCTATTTTAATATGAGCTGAATTTAACTGAGATAATTATTCGAATCATAAATATTTGGCACTAAGAAATCATCTTAACATATTTATAATGTGCTTAAGAAAATGGTGATCATTTAAAAATATCAATTTTAGCTTATATTTTGAAATAGCTAAAATTGGTTTTACTGGCTACTTGATGGAAGTTAAAACCCTTGGGAGCTCAGTTAGCAAGGCAGTGCCCTAACAGCATGAAGGTTTCATGTTCAAATTCCTGCCGAGATAAAAACTTTCTTTAATTTTTTAAAAATTCGCCAGAATATATATATATATATATATATATATATATATATTATATATATATATATATATATATATATATATATATATATATATATATATATATATATATATATTATATATATTATATATATATTATATATATAATATATATATATATATATATATATATATATATATATATATATATATATATATATATATATATATATATATATATATATATATATATCTGAAATATTATTACTTTTTGGGCAATTTTTAATGTGTGGAACACTTATAAGATCACGTCGGAGTCTGTCTGTCCGTCTGTCACATCTCATTTTTCTCTCCGAAACTATTTGACATAGAAAGTTAAAATTTGTCACTAACATAAGAATTTTGTGGCCTCATCAGAGCCGTGGAATTTTGAAAGTTAAATTTTGATTTAAGGGGTTAGTTTTGGGGGGTGAAATCGGAAGTGAAAAAAACAAATTTTTTTACCAGGTCATCGAATGGGGTGTCAAATGAAAGCTTGTAAAAACACGAGTCAAAAATATATATAATGCAGTACTTGCGCACTTTTTATTATTTTTAAAAAATTGCGAAAAATCGCTGTATGTATAAAAAAATTTATGGTGATCAGTTTTCAATAAAAATCGGAAGAAAACTTTATCAAAAACTCATTTGGGGTGTGTTCTATGAAGTCGTTGATCATTTTAGACCTCCGTAACAAAAATTTTTATTCTAAAAGCAATCAACGTACCGAACACTAATTGAGCCAGTGCGCTAGTATTTTTATACTAGGCCCATTAAATAGTTATTTATTTGTTTATTTTTTTGTAATAATTTACAATAGTGCCCCAAAATGTATCATGTCGAGAGGATGATAATTTCTCGTCGCGCATAATGCCATTTTTAGTTTGATAAAAACCTTAAAACATGACTTGAAAGTAATTTTTTGTTTATATTAAATATCTATAAATCTATATTACGTAATTTTAATTATATTGTTGTCTTCTTAAAATATGCACTCCGCGGCCTTTCTGCCCCACCTTAAAAAAGGAGCTAAAGTAAATTTAACGAAAAAAATTTTGGACTCAAATTTCTGCCAAAACTGTTTTTTGAAGGCGAAAATCACGAATCAAGAATTAAATATTTAGGTAAAAAAAAACAGTTCTGAAGAATGAGGTAGAATTTTAGACATGAATCGATATTTTAGATTTTTTGTATTGAAATTTTTCATGTTTAAAATGGCGGTATATATATATATATACATATATATATATATATATATATATATATATATATATATATATATATATATATATACATATATATATATATATATATATATATATATATATATATATATATATATATATATATATATATATATATACATATAACCAACTTTTATATGTAACAACTTTTTTATGTATAACCTACGGCCATTCAGGCTAACGAAATCTTTCCACTTCTCATGTCAGTTTTTTAACTTATTATGACTAATATCTTATTCTTGTTCCACACTAATTTTATTTATTATAACAACCTAATGATAACATCATTAATTTAAAGTTGTCCCAGACACTATCAGTGAATACGCTCTGTTCTTCTTTTCAGTTCTGCCCTGAAGAAGGTCCCAATCCAGGACCGAAATATTGGCGGCTTAATGAAAATTGTGTGATCTCCTATCACGCCCAAATTTGCCGAGTTCCCCAATTAAGATTGTATTTATATATATATATATATATATATATATATATATATATATATATATATATATATATATATATATATATATATATATATATATATATATATACATATATATATATATATATATATATATATATATATATATATATATACATATACATATATATACATATACATATATATATATATATATATATATATATATATATATATATATATATATATATATATATATATATATATATATTCCATTTTTCTTGAGCTTAAATGTTCACAAATTGACTTTTTTTATGTCATAGTATATTTTTTTTTGTCAAGACGTTTCAGCCAAGTACCCCTGGTCTTCATCAGGTGTTTGCTCTACAATAAACACTTTTTTTTGCTTTTTTTTTCCTTTTTTAGAGATGTTATATTGTCTCTATTTACATTTTTTCTATCCTACATACTGTTGTTCAATTTCGCCTTACCTTTTGTTTATTTCAAAAAGCCTTACATAAACAAATTAAAACAGATTATCAGCCTACACATAGAAATATTAATCTGTTTTAATTTGTATGTGTACGGGCTTTTTGGAATAAACAAAAGGTAAGCCGAAATTCATTGTACATAGTATAGAAAAAAAGTAGAGACAATATAACATCACTAAAAAAGGAAAAAAAAAAACAAAAAAGCAAAAAAAAATGTGTTTATTGTAGAACAAACTACTGATAAAGACCATGGTACTTGGTTGAAACTTTTTGACAAAAAAAATATATCCTATGACATAAAAAAAGTCGTTCAATTTGTGAGCATTTAAACCCAAGAAAATGGAAAAAAAGAATATGGTTTTACATGTTCAAGAAACAAAAAAAAGTGTATATATATATATATATATATATATATATATATATATATATATATATATATATATATATATATATATATATATATATATAGCCTCGTTACCGATCTAATTGTAGCTTCTGTTTTATTTTAAATTTACTACTTAATGTTCTAATCGGTATCGATAGCAGTTTATTAGTTAGCTACCGATTTAGATGAGCCAAATTTAAATAAATTACACAATAATATTTTAACAAGTCCAGCGAAGACCAAAAATTATATTAAGCGGTCGATAGGAATGTATAATATACATTACCATGTATAATCGTCGTCATAAAAGGATGTAGAGAAATTGGTTTAAGTAGGTTCTTTAATGTAACTACTTATTTGATAAATATATCGTCTCTTGGAAAGCATGTATAGGAAAGTTTAACATGAATAATGATTCGCCCATAGACCAGTTCAAATTTGTTTGACTGTGGAGTGCGCCGTTATGTGCGAAAGTTTTACAGAAACAATAAACCTTCATTTTTTTTTCTTTCTGGGCTCTCTCTCAATCATTTCAGCTTAATAGGAGTACCAGTGACACTATGCAGTTGCTGCCTCAATAGTCAATCTTCCGGCACCTCGATCCTGCGCAACCTGACTTGACTAGTGCATACCCGTACCAAGAAGAGATCTTACTTGGTCGGACCATCTTCTTAGAGGCCGTCCCCTTGATCTACCTTCACCTTCTGCCTTCTCCGTTAATACAAGCTTTTCCATGGGATCCACTTTCCTCATAATGTTACCAAAATATTTCAGTTACTGTCTATTAAATCTATTTGAAAGTCATCTATACTAAGCTCTTCAAGAATAGATACATATGTATGGTATATAATACTCTGAGGATTCCTCGATATGCCTACATCTCAAACGAATCGATTCGTCTTTTGCCGCTTGTTTAATAGTCCATGTTTCCGAGACGTAAGTTTCTGTGGGGAAGGCAAGGCTGGATAGTAATCTTCACTTTGTGTTTTTTGTGACAGCTGGATGTTTCCAGACCTTCGTGAGTTTGATCGTCGAGTTTTTAGCGATAGCCAAACATCTTACTTCCGCTTCACAGCCACCACTGTTAGTTATGGGGGATCCCAAATAGTTGAAATGGTCTACAACAACGAAACCAACAGTTTCATTTATATGCGACAGATCTTTGTCACAACTAACAATCATTACTTTGGTTTTCGGTCTATTAACTGTCAATCCATAGTTTTTGATAGTGATTTCAACGTAAGTTTCTGTGGAGAAGGCAAGGCTGGATAGTAATCTTCACTTTGTGTTTTTTGTGACAGCTGGATGTTTCCAGACCTTCGTGAGTTTGATCGTCGAGTTTCTAGCGATAGCCAAACGTCTTACTTCCGCTTCACAGCCACCACTGTTAGTTATGGGGGATCCCAAATAGTTGAAATGGTCTACAACAACGAAACCAACAGTTTCATTTATATGCGACAGATCTTTGTCACAACTAACAATCATTACTTTGGTTTTCGGTCTATTAACTGTCAATCCATAGTTTTTGATAGTGATTTCAACGTAAGTTTCTGTGGGGAAGGCAAGGCTGGATAGTAATCTTCACTTTGTGTTTTTTGTGACAGCTGGATGTTTCCAGACCTTCGTGAGTTTGATCGTCGAGTTTCTAGCGATAGCCAAACGTCTTACTTCCGCTTCACAGCCACCACTGTTAGTTATGGGGGATCCCAAATAGTTGAAATGGTCTACAACAACGAAACCAACAGTTTCATTTATATGCGACAGATCTTTGTCACAACTAACAATCATTACTTTGGTTTTCGGTCTATTAACTGTCAATCCATAGTTTTTGATAGTGATTTCAACGTAAGTTTCTGTGGGGAAGGCAAGGCTGGATAGTAATCTTCACTTTGTGTTTTTTGTGACAGCTGGATGTTTCCAGACCTTCGTGAGTTTGATCGTCGAGTTTCTAGCGATAGCCAAACGTCTTACTTCCGCTTCACAGCCACCACTGTTAGTTATGGGAGATCCCAAATAGTTGAAATGGTCTACAACAACGAAACCAACAGTTTCATTTATATGCGACAGATCTTTGTCACAACTAACAATCATTACTTTGGTTTTCGCTCTATTAACTGTCAATCCATAGTTTTTGATAGTGATTTCCAGGCGCTCCATAATTGATTCTAGATCTTGTATTAAAGTTGCAAGTATAACAGTATCAACCGCATATTTAAGGTTACTTTGTGTTTTTCCACCGATTATCACACCCCCACTCCAGCTACCAAAACAGACCTCATTATATGTTCTCTATATAGTTTTTGGACACGGCACACGTATTGTAGAAAAATCTGATGGTTTTGAATCGCTCCAAATTGTATCCGGTGTGAAGGGGAATTTATCGCAAAGGGATGAGTTAGAACAAGTGCTGACCAATTAAAGCTCATACGAATATGATGTATTAGCGCGATGAGTACTCCTAGTATGCACCGCTCTGGGAGGAGTCAAGCGGGCTACAACGATCGGTCCTTAAAAGTACATATAAAATAGACTCGGGTCACCAATCGTTCTTCCAAGGAATCAACGTTTATGGTGATTTCTTGGTCTTCTAAATAGAATCTAACCAATAGAACATATCTTTGGGAGCAAAGCTGCAAACATTGTAATATTCCATCCTTAATCAAATTTGAGCGTTTTTCGGGATTAAAAGTTGTGGAATGTAAAGCTTTCTATTACGAAATGATATTCCCAACTTTTGTGAAGCTTTCTATACTATTCGTGCAATATGATCATGCCAAGTTAATTCCCAGCAAATTGAGCGACGATTCTAGTAATATAAAGTCGTCCGGCATAACTATGTCGGCAGCGTTAACTTTTTTAGAAACAAATGTTGCCTGGGGTTTTATACCCTTAAATTCTACTTGGTTACTCTTAGGCGAAGATAAAATTTTCTCAAGATCTTAATTACGTCGAGTAACTTGTTTCTGCCTGCGTATATTTGAATGGGTAGCATGTAAAGTAAGTAAGGAAACAAGAGTACTGTTATCAGCAAAGCTCTAGATTTGAATGCTAGTCTTTTTCCGCAAATCGTTAATATAAGGAAGAGAATCAGGGGCGTAGCTACCGCCGTGCCAGTCGTATCAATGATATGGGGCTCCCGAGCTACAGGGGCCCCGACATATGTAAACTGTCGGGTAAGAAGGGACTAGCTACGCCACTAAAGAGAATAAGGGATAGTAAGAACCTTGGGCATATGAGCGTTGATAGTGAAATTGTCAGATACAACTCCGTCCACTGTCATTCATGGGAAAACTCGAGAACATGAAACAAAATCTTTCCAACTTGCTATAAGAGCGTAGCTTCGCCAGCAATCCATCATGCCAAAGACGGTCAAAGGCCTTAGGTATAACAAGTACAACTACTCGAGATTCTCGAATTGAGTTGTTTTAAATATGTGTGATACAAATTAGAAGATCTATTGATCTTTACTTACGAAAGCCATATTGAGAGTCGCTAATTACATTATATTCTTTTAGATATTTGACATGCTGTCTGATCCCCACATTCAATATTACTGAAAGCAATGAGATCTGTCGATAGTTGTTTGACAAGGTCTTTTTACTATTTTTAGATATTAACTGAACTCTAGTGCATCTCCACCAAAAAAAAAATATTCTTTTTCTGTAGTGTAGGTTGAAAAATTTAGAGAAATCTGATGTTAGTGTGCTTATACATTTTTAGTGTTCCATACGGAACACTTATAAGATGACTTCGATGTCTATCTGTTTGTCTGTCCGTCTGTCTGCCACGTCCGATTTTCTCCGAAACTATTTGTCATAGAAAGTTGAAATTTGGTAATAATATAGGTATTGATGGCCTCATCAGAGCCGTGTAGTTTTGAAAATTAAATTTTGACTTAAGGGGTTAGTTTTGGGGGGTGAAATCGGAAGTGTTGTGCCAAATGAAAGCTTGTGTAAACACAAGTAAAAAATATATATAATGCAATACTTGCGCTCACTTTTCTTTGTAATATTTTTAAAAGATCGCGGAAAATCGCTGTCCCCCCACCTTATCTCGAAAAGTACTGATCAAGAAATTTTGAAAAAACTCTGGAATATTCTCCACAGGGTGTAGATTGAACGAAAATTATCACAAGTGCATTACTTTTAATAATTTATCTTGTATATAAAAAAAAATAAAAAATCAAGGTCATCAGTTTTCAGTAAAGATTAGAAACAAACTTTGTTGAAAACTCATTTGGGGTGTGTTTTGTGAAGTCACTGATCATTTTACACCACCATAACAAAATTTTGTATTTTAAAAGCAATCAACGTACGGAACACTAATTGTGCAAGTTCAACTTGCACTTGACCGGTTATTGAGTACTACTAAGAGTAGTTCATCAGTGCCAGAAAATTTTCGATATCTACCTTCATTAAGATATATTTTGTACTGTTGATTAGGAACAGTAAGTGGAGATATGTCCTGAAAATTAACAGTAAAGTGTGAAACAAAGATTTCACTAACCAATTGAGATTCTCAACAGGTTGCAATAGTAATGTTACCTTATAAGAGGTGATATAGTAGATGTGGTGAAATTATGAATAATTACTTTAGCGACCGATAGCGATAACGATATATTAAATCGAATTCTTTCTCAGGAATATCTTTTTTTTAAAAAACCTTTCAAAATATAACATAGTCGTTGATTTTCATTTTCACGCTATAAGCTTTACAAACCAAAGAAACCACTGTAAAAAAAACAATAGAAAACGTACTGACAAGAATGAAAGGTCACTACTATCTAAGGTTCCGTTCGGTTAAACGTCGAGTATTTTCGGCGATATCCGCCTTATTTCTGTCGACTATCTTGCCGAAGAGAAACTGATGCCACCCGACATCCAGCGTTTAATGTAATCGTTTCAAAAACAAATAAACAAGGTGAAATTAGTCGCTTAATATACTGATATGAAGCTTGGTATTAATTACGTGGTTATTTCCGATGTTTCAGCCGTCCTATCAAAATTAGGTCGCGTACTCGCCATGCTCGTGCTCCTATCCGCACCTTTCTCTGATCTAGGTGAATAAATAATGTACTATTAATTTTCTAATTATATTGAAAGTTAGTGCACAAAAAATATCAAATAAAACAATTAATTTTTTACGGATATTGTCAAAAATAAGAAGAGTTCTAGAAATGTCCTAAATTCAGTTGTACTAAGCATCTAGCTTTCCCCATTAACAGTTTTTGTATCTCTTATAGTTTAAATAGCAGCAGAATAGGACACACCATAGCACTAAAATAAATTACATTACAATATTATTTTTACAAATATTTCCATAGCATTTCTCGCTGCTCTACATTTCGATAGTTACTACCGTAGATACAAATTATGATTAAAGACTCTCGTGTAATTTAAAACAAATATCTATCAGTTGAATATTGTAATAATTTTATATTTATAAATAAATATTTATATTTTATTTTATTTTTTTTTTATGGATCTAGCAGCCGTGCTGCAGGGATGTCCCTAAAGCGCTCCAGAAGCGGCATGTGTGCGAAAAAAAAAAAAAAAAGCGATTCACGTTGTTCTTGAATCGCTGTAAATTGTACTCGGTGGAAAACGCAGCGCTGGGCAGCGCTTCCAAAGGGATGATGTTTTCCATATAAAAGACTGCTTGAAAAGCGTTGTACGCGGAGTAACAAGCGCGCATGTATTTCTAACATGCGCCGCTTTGGGGGGAATTAAGCGGGCTACATCCTTCGAACACTTTCCATAAAAATACTTGTAGAACAGACTCAAGTCGCCAACCGTTCTTCGATGTTCCAGCGAATCAAGGCCGCCGGTCAATTCCGGGTCTCCAATCAGACGGACCGCTCTTCTCTGAACAGAATCCAACAAATGCAGTGTATGTTTGGGAGCGGAGCAATATTCCATAGTTGGTCGAATTTGAGATTTGTAAAGAATTAACAGTTGTTGTGGGGTGTAAAGCTTTTTGGTTAGAAATGTTCATTCCAGGACATATTTGCTCCCAAATTAACGCCCAACAAATTGAGTGACGATGTTAGAGGAAAGGAGTGCCCCGACATAACTATGTCGGGTTCAGCAACGTTAACTTTTTTAGAAAAAACTGCCGCCTGGGTTTTTGTAGCGTTAAATTCCACTTGGTTGCTGTCACCCCAAGATAAAATTTCTTCCAGGTCTTTGTTAAGTTGAACGACCTCCTGCTGTCTGCGGATATTCGCCTGAGCAGCCGATATCCGAACGTTCAAGGTGAATGAGTGAGCTTAATGAGAGAATTAAAAATATACCTATAAATTAATATAGTGCAGTAAAAAAAGGTCAAAATAATGATGAGATAGGCATAGTTTAGATACAGCAATATTATGATTTTATCCTCTTTGGACTATCACCAGGAGTATTGTCCTGAGTTTTCAAAATGCGTTTTTTGAGCTTAAAATGTGAATAACTCGAGTTATATACGTCGGACCTAGACAAACAAAAAACTAAACTCTTCGTAATGAAATTTTCAACAAATCCTCGTTGGTTTTAAATCGCTCAACTGTGTACATAACCTACAAAATTAAAAACACAGGCAATAACCTGTTTTTGGTGTTCCGTACGGAACACTTATAAGATCACTTCGGTGTCTGTCGGTCACATCCGATTTTCTCCGAAACTATTTGACATAGAAAATTGAAATTTGGTACTAATATAGGAATTGATGGCCTCATCAGAGCCGTGTAGTTTTGAAAGTTAAATTTTGACTTAAGAGGTTAGTTTTGAGGGGTGAAATCGGAAGTGAAAAAAAAAACTTGTTTACTAGGTCATCGAGTGTGGTATCAAATGAAAACTTGTGAAAACACGAGTAATATATATATATATATATATATATATATATATATATATATATATATATATATATATATATATATATGTTTTGACGAATGTTCTCACGAGTGTGAAATGCAGTAATGGTTTTTCGGGTATCCCGTGTTAGCTTGAAGTCCCTTGATGGACGGTTTCGCTGACGTTTCGATGGAATCTCATCCATCTTTTTCAAAGCGTTGATCACTGGTCGGTGTCTTGGCGTTGAGTGTCGAGACTGGCCCTGAGTGCCCCGGTTTTATGTACTCGGGGGTGTTTCTATTGGTCGGACGGATCTGGCCAATAGAGGCTCGGCTTTCGCTGCGCGTTATCGGTCCTGTGGTTCTTTATAATGTTTGTGTTGGTGAAGTAACATATGATTGAAATATTGTTTCTCTTGGTTGGACTTGGTACTGGGATAGAATATGTTTCCAAGAGTTCGGTAAACGTTGGCTATCATCCCGATTATTTAAGTTGTTGTTGTTCTGTATGTAGCCAACGTTTACCGAACTCTTGGAAACATATTCTATCCCAGTACCAAGTCCAACCAAGAGAAACAATAATTCAACCATATGTTACTTCACCAACACAAGCATTACAAAGAACCACAGGACCGACAACGCGCAGCCAAAGCCGAGCCTCTATTGGCCAGATCCGTCCGACCAATAGAAACACCCCCGAGTACATAAAACCGGCGCACTCAGGGCCAGTCTCGACACTTAACACACCGACCAGTGATCAACGCTTTGAAAAAGATGGATGAGATTCCATCGAAACGTCAGCGAAACCGTCCATCAAGGGACTTCAAGCTAACACGGGATACCCGAAAAACAACAAGGTAATACTTGCGCACACTTTTCTTTGTATTATTTTTAAAAAATCGCGAAAAATCACTGTCCCCCTACCTTATCTCGAAAAGTACTGATCAAAAAAATTTTAAAAAAATTCTGGAATATTCTCCACGGGTTATAGATTGAATGAAAATTATCACGTGTGCATTACCTTTAATAATTTTTCTGGTATATAAAAAAAAAAATAGGTCATCAGTTTTCAGTAAAGATTGGAAACAAACTTTGTTGAAAACTCCTTTGGGGTGTGTTTTGTGAAGTCACTGATCATTTTATACCACCGTAACAAAATTTTTTATTTTAAAAGCAATTAACGTACGGAACACACTAATTGTGCAAGTTCAACTTGCACTTGGCCGTTTTTTTTTTTTTTTTTCATTTTATCGTACAGGTCGACTAAGTGAACCGATCAGTTCAAACATTCAGAAAAGATTCCTTTTGTTATAGCAAAAATACCCTGAAATTTTGGTACAAAAATATTGAACAAGTCATTTTAACCGTATCTTTTTACATTGACATTTTGAAAAAAAAAATCGTTAACGGAATTGATTTTTTTTTTTTAATAAAGGTCTCGCGATTCTCTACCAGATGTGATAGAAAATTTTCAATTTTTTTTTCAAAATGACTGAAAAAACGCATTTGTTTTTATTTGTTTAATGAACAAATGTAAAAAAAAAACGGTTAACATGACTCCACATGCAATTTTTTTTAATGGCATCGTAAAGCTCGCGCCAAGACTTAAATTTTGAAAAAAAAATATGGCAATTGTACACACTGGGTTCAATATTTTCGATCAAAAAGTTCAGAGTGTTTTTGTTATAACAAATGGTATATTTTCTGAAGATTTTAAGCCGATCGATTCACTTAGTCGGCCTGTACAATAAAATGAAGAAAAAAAAACAGTTTTTGTCAATTTTTTCAATTTTGTAGGTTATGTACACATTTGAGCGACTTAAAACTAGCACGAAGATTTGTTGGAAATTTTATTGCGAAAAGTTTTGTTTTTTTTTTGTCTCGATCCGACATATATAACCGGAGTTATTCGCATTTTAGGCTCAAATAACCGGTCAAGTGCAAGTTAAACTTGTGCAATTAGTGTTCTGTACGTTGACTGCTTCTGAAATGAAAAATTTTGTTACGCAGGTATGAAATGATCAGATCAGTGACTTCACAAAACACACCCCAAATGAGTTTTCAACAAAGTTTGTTTCCGATATTTACTGAAAACTGATCACTTTGAAATTTTTCTTTTTTTATATACCACATAAATTATTAAAGGTAATGCACTCGTGATAATTTTTGGTCCATCTACACCCGTGGAGAATATTCCAGAATTTTTTTAAAATTTTTTGATCAATACCTTTCGAGATAGAGGGGGGGCAGTGATTTTTCGCCATTTTTTCAAAATAATACAAAAAAAAGTATTCGCATGTAAGACATTATATATATTTTTGAACTCGTGTTTTTACAAGCTTTCATTTGACACCCACTCGATGAGCTAGTAAAAATTTTTTTTTCACTCCCCCTTAAGTCAAAATTTAACTTTCAAAACTACACGGCTCTGAGGGGCCATCAATTTCTATATTAGTACCAAATTTCAACTTTCTACGTCAAATAGTTTCGGAGAAAATCAGATGTGACAGACCGGCAGACAGACAGACAGATAAGCACAAGTTTTTCGAGGTCCAAATCTCAGGACAATACTCCCGATGATACCCCAGAGAGAATAAAATCATAATATTGCTTTACCTAAACTGTGCAATTTCAAATGCTTTTTTTACTGCACTAATATGTTACTTAAGAGATATACTACGGTGTCTCACAGTGTGTCGCGCAGAACATGCTAGGTGGACAAAATTCATGTTATGATTTCCAGGAAATCTTATTTGCAAAACGTAAACAACACCACCAAACCACGAATTCCGAGAAAAGGTTGTTTATCAAATTTGCAAGTGGCGAGTCATAAGCGTCAGAAGTCAGGTAATGAGTTTAATGCAGCTCTTTCAATCAATCAGTTGCAATTTAGCGACACTTTCGTGCACATCTTATAGTGACATATTGTAATATTGTGAAAGTTTTTGTGATGAATATTAATACTGAGGGTAAGTACTATTTTTTAATGTATTTTTTTAATCAGAATCTATTAATGTGAATTTTTAGTATTTTTTTTAAATAGCCTATTTAAAAAAAAAAACTTTGAAAGTTCAGAATATACAGACATTCACCTCTATCCGGGCTAGTTTTTAGATATTACACAGAAATAACTTTATTCTTCGTAAAAATACACATATTGTTTAGCACACTTCAGTACAACATGTTTTTTTTTCTTTTTTTCCAGAACACGTTTACTCTATTTCAAGGGTAGCCTTTTTTGAGGAGTGGTTGAAACACACGAAGAATGAAAAAAACTCGCGTGTATATGACTTTCTTTCTTCAAAATTTCACTTTGGTGACATTACTGAAAGCAGCCAAAAAGAAATAAAGTTGAAGATATCCAACTAGTCTAATAAGTTTGGTGCCAAATGGTTGGCTTCAGGAAAGTCGAAGGAGCGTTTTTTAATTAAAAATAAGAATTGGTTGGATGAAGCAGACATACAGTTTACTGCGAGTTCTTTTGCGCCACAACCTTCAACATCAAGTGAGAATGTGACTCCTGCAGGAAGACCTCGCAAAGATTTCGAGGAATCGTCGTTTAAGACGAAGAAACGTCGCGTCGTCGATCTCGTAGAATCCCGAAGTGTCACTGAATTGGTGACTGCTGCCGAAATTGCTGTGCGTTCAGCAAGGCAAAGGAAATTTGCCAATGTGATTAGAGACATTAGTGAGAGCCCAGATAATATTATTAAGTCTAAAAATACCAGTTCCGTTAATCCTAGGCAATTAAGTAGTGACGAAGCCTTAGCTTACTATATAGATTCTAAGTCAACAACACATTCTTACAAACAAACTAGGAAGTGGTCCATGAAGGCGGGGCATAATGTGTTTCCGTCATATTTTAGTTTAAAAAAGTCCAAACAGGCCTGTTACCCTTCAGAGGAGCACATTGCTATAACAGAAACTCGTGCTGAAATAAATTTGCAAGCCTTATTAAATAAAACAGTGGAACGTCTAGGATTAGCACAGAATGAAGTGATCAGCAGTGTGCTCCCAACAAGTTCATCGTTTACACTTGTTTGTAAATGGGGATGTGATGGAAGTTCTGGGCACAGCACATACAAACAGAGATTTGAAAACACTGAATATACGGACGAGTTTCTTTTCGCATTTTCTCATCTCATCATATAACTTAAGTTCCCCTTAAGTTATATGATGGGTCCAAAATTATTTGGCAAAATCCTCGGCCTTCATCATTGTCGCCCAATCAAATTTATATTTGCCAAAGAAACGAACGACTTCACGTTAGTGGAGACAAATAGATTGTGGGAAGAAGTTAATGCTCTTCTTCCAACACTTATCAACTTTGGTGATTCTCAAATCTCTGTAAAACACGAACTTTTGCTGACAATGACAGACGGAAAGGTGTGTAACGCCTTAACGGAAACTAGTTCATCCCAAAAGTGTTTCATCTGTGGCGCCACCCCCAAGACGATGAACGATGACCCCGCGATGTTTAACAGCAATCAAGAACATTTTGGCTTTGGTTTATCTACACTTCATGCTTGGATTCGTTGCTTCGAATGTCTTTTACATATCAGTTACAAGTTGAATATTAAGAAATGGCAGGCTAGAAGCAACGAAGACAAAGCAGATATCAAGGTTCGTTCCGAGGAAATCAAATTGAAATTTAAGAACGAGATGGGACTCATTGTAGATAAACCAAAGACAAGATTTGGTTCTTCAAATGATGGAAATACAGCCCGTCGCTTTTTTAAGAATGCTGAGATGAGTGCTCAGATCACACGGTTGGTTGTTACAATTGTAAAAAAGTTTGATGTTATTTTGAGAAACATTGTCTTCTGGATTCGAGATAAACTTAGTTGAATTCAAAAAATTTTGTCTTGAAACCAGAAAACATTATCTTAGTCTCTATTCGTGGTACTGTATGCCTGCTACTGTGCATAAAATATTAATTCACAGCACAGAAGTCATCAAAGCGGCATTGCTTCCAATTGGGCAGCTTTCCGAAGAGGCTCAAGAAGCACGGAACAAAGATTGCCGCAGATTTAGGGAGTACAACACCCGCAAGTGCTCGCGTGTTGCCACGAATAGAGACTTACTGTGCATGTTAATTATAACATCTGATCCTTTGATCAATAGCCTTCGAGAGATTCCCAAAAAGCCGGAAAAAATATGTACAGATGTATTAAAGTTAATTGTAAGCCCTAGCATAGAAGAGTCAAGATTGGAATCGTCATCATATTGTCGCAGAATGCCACAAAATGATGACGATTATACAGTAAACGACTCATCAGAAGACTCTGATGATGTTTATTAGGTTCAGCTACTATTTTTAGTTATGTAGTGCTTGTACTAAGCATGTAAACCTTGACTTGTAAATTTTCCTTTATCAATAAATGAGTATTTTTATTTTACATATAATTACAGTCAGTGCCATTATGCTAAATTTATTACAGAGCATTTATAACATTTATTTTAAAATTAAACAAAAACAATTTTTGACTTGGATTCTCAAAAACAATTTTTTTTTGAAAAATCAAAAACATTTTAAAATACCAACTACTTATGTATGTATAATGCACAAGTTACCTACCTGAAAGGCAGGTATTATTTGAGTTTATCCTTTTTGTGTCAATAAAACTAAGTAATATGGATTAATTGTTTTATTTTTAATTGACAAATGCAATAAATGATTTTTCATCTGGTTATTATTAAAAATAATAATACAGTGTCTTTCATTTAGTTGCACATTCAAGTTTGTAGAAAAATTCGTGCACATACGCAGAATATTTTGTTTTTGTTATACAATGTTTTGTGCAGCTGGACAAAAAATACAGGTAAGCGAAATGCAGCTAAATGAAAGACACTGTATTATAATTTTTAATTCTAATAACCATACAAAATACCCTTGCCCTTTAGTTCCGTTATCTAGCTGCTAAGCTGATGCAATCCTACCGCGATATGCAAGGGTGGCTGTATTACACAAATTTTATCGATATTGAGTACCTGCGGTAAATTGTGAATAAAACCCACATTTATTAACCGATTTTCATGATTAATACCTTATTTTATTTTCCAGATACGCAGCTGTCAGAAAAATGTATAATATTTTGTTTTTCTTTTGTTATTGCGCTTTTTTACCGAAAAAAATAATGAATTTTACACGAAAAAATTTTTTTTCTCTCCATTAATTTCTAAATAACTCCAAAACGATAAAAGATAGAATAAAATAATATTCAATCAACTTTAATAAAATTTTGTTACGCATTTTTTAATGTTTTATTTTAATCTGACAAGTTGTTCCCGAGTTATCGTTAAATATGTCTGCGTAGCTGACTAATTTAGGGGGGGAAAAAATTAGCCACGCCCATAAAAAAAAACCAACGCGATGAATTTTTTCTTAAAATAACTTAATATGCCTAGAATATACATAAACAATTGAAATAAGTGAAAAAATAATTTTGTCCAGCTAACTTGTACTAGTCGACACACTGTGAGTCTGTAAAAGGGGGATATATAAATTTATTTTTTGTTCTCCTCATATTTTCGTTCTACCAAATTTATCGTCGATAAAAATTCTTCGTATTAAAATTCCGCCAGTGTAATGGGACCACACTGTCACTTTCTAAATACCTAAAATTTATACCTACTACATTTATATACGTATCTGATAAGTATTATTTAATTTGCAGATAATCCTTTTAATTCTTCTCTCGACGTGTCTGTCCTTAGCCAATTCAGAGTATCCCAGATTTCAACGAAGAGGACCGCAACAAAATGGACCACCCCGCCCGCCAGCACCACCACAGTACGGCAAGAAATGGGGTAAACCTCCTCAGAAAGGACCACCACCCCCTTACATGCAAAATAGACCTTATCACGGCCCTCCTAAACAGATTAGAAGTGGAAGACCTAAACCTCAAATGCTTCCCAATCATGGTAAATTATAAATGTTTTCAGCCTTATCTGATCAATTTATAAGTGTTAAAAATAATAAATGGTAAGAACTCTCTCAAATTTGGACAATACAGCCTATTTAATTTGGAATAGTGGTGTATATAATACGTCATCTTAGTGCAAATCAACTCGCAACTCAGCAGCAATTCTAGAGGTCGCAAAAATGCGACAAATTTTCAATCAGATAAAAGCTGCATTAACTGTGAATATCAATGTCCCAAAACAAAATTGGTTCTACTCATTATTTTGCAAACTACTTGATTATAGTTAATGTAAAACAACTGAAAACGAACAAAGTCCATATTTCAGCGGTTTACTCACTGTTCTCTTATTCGTCAAATACATCCTGAGACGCGTTTCACCGTATCACGACTCGTCAGTCAGGCTAGGATTGACAAACAAGAGAACAGAATCTACTTCTTCTAAGATAAGTACCAGTAAATTCTGTTCTCTTATTTATCAATCCTAGCCTGACTGACGACGAAATCGTCTCAGGATGGATTTGACGAATAAGAGAACAGTTGGTAAACTGCTGAAATATGGACTTCGTTTTCAGCTGTTTTACATTAACTATATACGCCTGAAGATGATCCCTTGAAAAGCGCTACCTGCTTTACAACTTTGACTGTGTCAACCACTCTGTCGGCTCGAAAGCTGCTGTGTCAGCTTTCGATGGAGTAATAGGTATACGTACTTAGTACAATTCGTTATATCCTACCATGGCTTGACCTACCCAAAGCTAGGGATCCTACATCTAACATCTTACTATTATTAATACATAGTTGATTACAGTAGCATCAGTTTACATATTCGGTCTTAACATATATAGATGTCAGGGACCTAACTAACGTAACCTAGGTAAGGATTTTATATAAATGTATTGAGAGAACTTAAGATATTTCATGAGTATAAAACTTACTATTAAACTTAAACTAATCCAGGAGTAGTGGGTCGCTTAGTCTTGGAAGTCGGCATCGGGCATGGCGTGGAAAGGACGGAAGGCAGTCCTGACTGTGGAGTTGGAGTAGCGCGTGGCGTTATCGAAAAATTTGAGCTCAACGTTGCTCTTGAATTCCAGGATTATTTTCATCTGCAAGACTCGGTGAAGGTCGGTGTTCCGCACGAACCATGGGACTTTAGCGATGATGCGGAGGGCCTTGATTTGGACGGTCTGGAGGGTGGATCTATGGGTATGTGACATTTGGGACTGGGCTGAAGTAGACCGATCCGACTCTGATGATCATCTCCTAGATTGTCAACTTGTTGAGAGTTGACAATTTACTAGTTGAGGAGTGGGTACAACTTGCCGAGAAGTTGGTTAGCTTTCTTGGCGTAGGTAGCAACGTGGTCCTTCCATACTTGCCGCTTGTCGTGGTGGAGGCCCAGGTACTTGATGGTGTTGTTGTCTGATCTATAAAATCCCATTCAAATACAGATCAAAGAAACAAATCTACCTCAAAATAATGTTGGTGATATAGAATACTCATTAGATGGACCAGAGCCTATTACGCTGTTATGAAACTAAAACTAACCAAAATATAAGTTGAGATTTTTCATTTAAGCATTGTTTGATATTTTTAAACGGTGCAATTTTTTTAGGACCAAACATACCTCTAAATAATGTTGTTCACATGCAGCATCCATTGGGTGGACCAAAGTTTCAACAGTTTCCATATCAACCAAAACTTCAATCGGCTCCTGTGAAGGCCCTATTTAAGAATCCTGTACAAGCTCATAAACTGTCTAATAATAATCCTGACATTTCCGGAGCATTAATTTTCCCACAAGAAAGTAACCAGATTTCAAATATTGTTCGTAAGTATGCCAAATCATTAAATAAGTTACACTTCTGTACTGAAATAGACGCCTGGAATGTAACTTTTTAATTTGTTTAACGATGATTCTATTATTTATATCTATGTCTTAATGTAATATTGTTCATATCCTTTCCCTTTCATCATATATGACTGTTGTAGATAAACAAGAAAAAAATAATTTTGTATCATCGCCTAGTATACCCACAGCACTCGAATATGACTACCATATTCAAACCAATAGTATTCCAATGCATACCAATCCAATTAAGCAAATTGGAGAAAAGGGTAAGACTCTATATCAATAATTATTCTGTTTAGACCGCAATGAAAATTATCTTTATTGATACATTTGGAGTGTTTCATAAACGGTCACATTGACACCTTAACTGATGCCTGCTCGTAACGACATCCAGCTAAAAAAGTATGCAATCGAAACTCTAAAAAGCCTGATCGATTGCTTCGCAAAGCGGTACGATATCCCTCGTCTATTGGCTAGACGTCCTTTGCGTAGTATCTTTCGAACTCAGTCTACGTTAACTTTCCAACTAACTTTCCAGTTGTTTTTATGTTTATATGTTCAGTTATGTGCAACGTACAGAAACTGGGACGGTTTTAAAATGAACTTCCACACCTTATTAAACATACATTACAAGTAGTTGAACATCTGTCCAAAACTGCTACAAGTTTTAGATATACATACACGTAAATTATCAGATCCAAGATTTTCGAATTTAAACTTCGCAAAAGAAACACCTCTTTATCTATTGCATGATAAAAAAAATACTGTAAGAAAAGACTGCCATAATCGTGCCTATTGAGGTTCGACAAATCAAGATACAATAACCGCACAACTGGCATGAAAGCAACTGATAAGGAATAAGAGTTGATTGCCAGTGCCTATTCAATGACTAATGCCAATCAGTGCCTAAGAATAACTTAACTACTTTATTACCGATGACGACGACAAGAACAAAAATCGCGAAAATAATTTTCTATTTAAAACCCTAAACTTTTATAATAATCTTCCGTAAGTAGTTAATAATTATGTTTATTGCTTCTCTGTACAATAATTGTAGAAAAATAAAACGGATTTCGTAAAGAATGAAAACGAAGTGTATTGATTCATTATCCATTTTGTAGGTCCAATTCACACAATACCAGCACCAAATCTAACTCCTGCTGACAAACCTAGCAACCTTGAATTTAGGAAACAACAACACTATCATCAGCAACAAGAATTTAGACTACAGCAGCCGCAATATATAACAGTACGTAAGGACAGCTTCTCCCTGTCAATGTGTTTGTCATGATTTCTTGGTATACATATTCGTGCGGACAAATATTTGTATTTATTAAATTTTCAGGAGCAACAACCCATTCATCAATACCAAGTAACTGAACCTAGTGAACAAGGACCAAAACAAACAATTAGAGAACAAATTAACATGCAAAACCACTTTAGCCAAAACCCAGGCACCCAAACATACCAAAACCTTCCTCAAAATTTACAGGTCAATCAACAGTTTGACCAATTTCTTAACCAACAATTTGAACAACAAAATGTAGGTGCAGCTTACCACAATCTGCAACCGACATTCTTTAACAAAGATAACCCAGGGTTAACGGTTCAAGATAATGGTAACCACGGGATTAATATTGGTTTCGAGCAAACTCAAGGTGATTTAGGTGGACAGGAAGATATGGTGTTTTCCAATACAAAACATTATCAGGTAAGTAGGTACAGAAAAAGAATAAACGGATTTACATCTGACTTTGTGGCCTATTCAACGTCATAGCATGTGTCGTCGTCGTTTGACCCAAATCATATCAGTCCGAATCACTTTACAGATTTGTGAAGATAAAGGTAATAGAAAAAGACATAATAATACTGGAGCATTATAAAGTAATTTGGATTGATCCAAATTTCTTCATTTTAATACCACAATGCTTTATGACTTTTTTTTAAGGTATTAAGTAACCAATTCTCTGCTGGAGAACAAAACCAGAACAGTCACACTCAAGCAATACAATCAAGTTTTAACCAACAGCAGCCACAAGTTTTAACTCAATACTTAGAAGAACCAGGGTATATTCAACAATATCAACATGATAATCTTCAGGTAAGATCACCTAAATATGTTCTGTTTATAGATCTGGTGATCAGTTAATTCCGAAGTTGTGGGATTTCTTGAGAGGTAGATTGCCAACAATCCCTCCATCTTTTTATTTATTTATTTAAACAATATACGGGAAACTCCATTATTACAATAAAATTTTTAAACTTACACAATACAGGTAAAAGATGAAATGAACAGGACAACAACAAAAAAAAGTCACAATGAATTATCGATAAAATCACAATAAGGCAATCATAAATAATCACCACATACAGGAAAATAACAGTCATCACCAATTTAAGAATTTACTGAGTGAGCCCACAAAAGGATCAATATCTGGATGAGAATTTAAATAAGTTAGGATGCGCGAGATTGGAGAGTGCATATTATAATTTGTACGGGAGTAAGGTATATGAAAGAGTTCATGTTTTCTAAGAGTCCTAGAGGGAATCTTCAGGTTGATGCTGTTAATAAGTGAGGGGCAATCCATAATACCATTTATCAATTTGTATATAAAACTCAGATCCTTCCGATCTCCCCTGGACTCCAAAGATTGGAGATTTAGTGTTGCTGCCACTCCTGCTAGATCATTATGCATGTCTAACTTAAATGAACAGTATTTTATAAATTTATTTTGTACTCTCTCAAGTTGTACTTTATGATAGTTGTAGAATGGAGACCAAACTGTAGAGGCATATTCTAGGTGACTTAATTTAATAATAACGATAATTTAAGTGCCAGTAATGACATATCTCTACAGGTGCGAATAATAAAACCCAACATTTGAGAAGCTTTCCCCTCAACAAGGTTATAGTGTTCCCTGAACGAAAGTTGACTGTTAAAGACAACCCCCAAATCCTTTATTGAATTCACAGATTGACGTTCATGATGCTCAATAGTATAGGAATTGTTTTTTATATTTCTAAGTCTTGAAAAGGTTATAGAGTAACATTTATTGATATTCAGAGAAAGGTCATTTAATTTAGCCCAGTTTACAAAGGAGTACAGATTTTTTTGCAGTATATCAGAGTCATCCTGGGACTTAATTATACGAAAGATTTTCAAGTCATCAGCATATAGTAGGTAATCACAGTCCGATAAGCAAGTTATCAGATCAAGCAAAAATAAATTAAATAAAAGTGGAGTACAGTGTCCACCTTGAGGTACCCCAGAAGTTACTTCTACATACTGAGATTGGCAATTACCAATTTTTACAAATTGCACACGATCCATGAGCATACTCTGAAACCACTCCAAAGATTTCTCACCAATGCCCAGAGACTTAAGTTTTGCCAACAGTATTTCAAGATTGACCCTGTCAAAGGCCTTCGAGAAATCAGTGTATATAGAGTCCACCTGATAGCCACACTCAAAGGCTTCTAACAAGGCCAATTCATAGAAAACTAGATTTGTGGTAGTTGGTCGTCCCCTGATGAACCCATGTTGCCTTACATCAAAAATTCCCCTACATGCCCAACTCAACTAGTCACAGATAAGGCTGTTAGAGATGGTTGACTGCCTTGAGATACTCCTGTAATTTTCTATATACTCTCTCCCTCCAGATTTAAACACTGGTATAATGTAACTTGATGTCCATACTCTTGGAAACTCACCCTCGGCTAGGGACTTATTAAATAATAAACATAAAAGAAGAGTGATACTATATTTAGGGTTTCTTATTAGAAACTCTGGTAACTTATCAGGGCCATGAGATAATTTCTTAGGTAAACGAGAGATTTTTTCAAATACTTCACTTGGGCTAATATCATAAATTGAAAAATCAAGCCTCTCAGCAGTAGGTAAGTTCAGAATTTTAACATTATTATTTGAGTAAACATTAGAACAAAAATTCAGCAAACAAATCCGCTATATTCTGGTCATTATCAGCACTCTTGTGTTTATAAAACAAACAGTTGGGTAGGTCATGAGAGTTTCTTAACTTGTTTACAAATGACCAAAAATGTTTAGAATTTTCAAAAAGACTTCTCTCCATGTTGACTATATAGCTGTTATAATTCCTTTCAGCTAAACTTTTACATTCCCACCGTAGAGCAGAAAACGTTTGAAAATTTCTTTGATGGCCTCTTAATTTGTACTGTTTGTGTGCTTGTTTTTTCATTATTATTATTTGTTTTAATTCTGAGGAAAAATAAGAGGGAAAATTTGAACTCCTATATAAAGGGTGATTCATTTAGAGGTACTTTTTGTGATTGGGATTTAATTGCAGATTGCGCATGCGTCGTGTCAACTGAAGTGGCATTCCTGATCAGTAGTGTTTGACAATTCATAATGGAAAGACTTAGCCCGGCACAGCGTCTACAAATTGTTCAACTTTATTACGAAAATGGGCGTTCTACGAGGAATGTGTATCGGGCACTTAGAGCAACTTATGGTCCACATAATCGGCCTACCGAACGCACAATTCGCTCTACCATCAATAAGTTTGAGACCCAATTTTCATTATTGGATAATGCTCGACCGAATAGACCACATCCAGCACGTAGTGAAGAAAATATAGAGGCGGTAGCGGAGAGTGTACGCGAAGACCGTGAAGTGTCGATTCGTCGCCGTTCTCAACAGCTTGGCCTGTCATATCCAACAACTTGGCGTATTTTACGTAAGGATCTTTCTTTAAAAGCATACAAAATTCAACTAGTGCAACAACTGAAGCCGACCGACCTTTCGAATCGTTTCCGTTTTAGTCGTTGGGCTCTTGACAAGCTTGCAGAAGATCCACTGTTTTCGAGAAAAATTTTGTTCACCGATGAGGCCCATTTTTGGCTTAATGGGTTCGTGAATAAACAAAATGCCCGTATTTGGGGTGATGAACAACCTGAAGAGGTTCAAGAGCTGGCATTAAATCCAGAAAAAAACAACTGTTTGGTGGGGTTTATGGGCCGGTGGAATAATCGGTCCATATTTCTTCAAAACAGAGGCCGGCCGGAATATTACTGTGAATGGTGACCGTTATCGCGCCATGATAACAGACTATTTGATGCCAGAAATTGAAGCCCGTGGTCTCGACGAAATTTGGTTCCAACAAGATGGCGCCACTTGCCATACAGCCCGTGAAACCATGGCTTTACTGCGAGAGCAATTCGGCGAACAGATCATTTCACGCTTTGGACCAGTGAATTGGCCGACTAGATCATGTGACATCACACCTCTTGACTGTTTCCTTTGGGGCTATGTAAAGTCCAAAGTCTAGCCAGCTACAATTGAGGCAATGGAGGCCAATATTACTCGAGTCATTGGCCAAATACCACTCGAAATACTCACACGCGTCATTGAAAATTGGAACTTCAGAATGGACGTTGTTAACCGTAGTCGCGGACAACATTTGAAAGAAATTATCTTTAAGAAATAATTGTAAAGAATGGTTCTTTTATATGATAATAAAGATTATAAAATAAAATTGTTTTTATTCATTTTTTTTTATTTTAAAAAAAGTACCTCTAAATGAATCACCCTTTACTTTAGAGAGAATAAATAAGGTTATACCGGTATTAAGAATTTCATAAAATGAATTAGTACAAGTCTCAATATTATTATTGCAAAAAAGACTGTTCCAGTCAACATCAGAGAGAAATCTGTTGATTCCTTGATAGTCTGCATTCTTAAAGTCATAATAAGTATTTTTTAATCTTGGGAGGTGCCCAACAACTATCTCACCCACATAAGGAATATGGTGGATACTGTTAGGTAAAAGGTAGTCCCCAGCCGGAATAAATGATAAATTCTCAAAATGACTAAAAACTAAATTTAAAATTTAAAAATGTAAAAGGCTCAGCCAGGCAGTTAGCATAATAAGTAGGGTGACAATTTGCAATAATATGATCTTCTTGACTCATCCAAGTAGCCTGGTGGGATATTTCAAGTTTCATCCAACCAAAAATCATTAAATTGTTTGACCATATCGTGAAAAAAAAATCAGAAATGTTCAGAAAAACTCCTCATTCAAGGAAAAGTTCCAGGTAGAAGACCTCGAGGACGTTCTCCATCTTTCTAATAAACCACTTCACACACTAGTTCACGAAGCGCAGGATAGAGAAATGTGGAGAAGAACATCCCACAACACAACAAAATGACCACTACATTCCCTGGAGGGAATCGAGACTGAAGAGAGAATCTCTTCGCATGTATTGTGAGTCCATACAACATCCCTTAAGCAGCCTGAGATAACTGCTGATTTATTACAAAATCCTCTAAGGTCTCCGACTGGATCGTGATAGCACGATAGGTCCACACCAAGGTATTTGAACTGGGATAACTGTTCTATGGGTTTATCTTCCACTACAAGTTTGCACCTGATGGGATCTTTGGCAATAATGATGCTTTTGGTCTTTTCAAGAGATATATTCATATTAAGCTCTCGACATGCTTGATAAAAAAGTTGTCTCTAAGTCGTCTGCACAACGCCGCATCACCTGCGTAACAACCAAGACTATTTCTGTTTTTACTAATTCTGTACCCCATTCCTGTGACTCTACGTCCTCTATTATTTTATACATTAAAAGAATGAATAAAAACAGAGTGAGACTTCCTTTGTCCTTCCCTAGTCCCTCCTAGAGTTGGTATATTTCCTGTAGTGCATTTACCAGGTGTACAAGTATGAAATGCGGATTTCAGACAACAGATGGTGCACCAATGCAGTTTGTGCTATAAAGATTTGACATTGCGCCAGTTTATAAAAACGATCGGCGCGGACGATGATAATAATTTTTTATATATGGCACTGAATTGAAAAGTTGACGAACTAGCAGCAAAATTTTAAGTCAAGATTTAATATTCGGTAGAAAGGCAAAGAGCTAACGTCTAATGACAATCTAGCAATTAATTAATTTCTATTTCTCAGTTTGTCAGCCGTAATAAAATTCCTTCATTTAAAAAGAACAACTTTACCAGGTGTACAAGTATGAAATGCGGATTTCAAAAAACAGATGGTGCACCAATGCAGTTTGTGCTATAAAGATTTGACACTGCGCCATTTTGTTGTGTCATCAAGAGTGATAAATTGGAAAAGTGCGTGCACAGTGTTGTGTTGTTGTGTTCAATATGTCGAAATTTATACTGAACAAAGAGCATTCGCGGACAGCATTAATTTTTTGTTTTCATTTGAAGAAAACTGCTGTTGAATCATACCGATTACTTCGAGAAGCTTATGGTGAACATGGTCCATCGCAAGATACGTGTGAAAGATGGTTTCGGCGTTTCAAAAGTGGTGACTTCGATGTTGCACACAGGGAACGTGGAAAACCGCCAAAAAAAACGGAAATATGGAATTGTAAGCATTGTTGGACGAAGATGATTCGCAAACACAAAAACAACTCGCCGAGCAATTGGGCGTTACTCAACAAGCTGTTTCTAATCGGCTACGAGTGATGGGAAAGATTCGGAAGACCGGTAGATGGATACCATATGAGTTAAACGACAGGCAAATGGAAAAGCGCAAAAACACGTGTGACATTTTGCTTGCTCGGTACAAAAGGAAGTCGTTTTTGCATCGTATAGTTACAGGGGATGAAAAGTGGATTTACTCTTAGAATCCCAAGCGCAAAAAATCATGGGTAGACCCAGGCGCACCATCCACATCGACCGCAAGACCGAATCGCTTTGGCAGAAAGACGATGCTCTGTGTTTGGTGGGACCAGAGGGGTGTGGTCTATTATGAGCTGTTAAAACCTGGGGAAACGGTTAATACTAAAGGTTACCAACAACAATTGACCGATTTGAACCGTTCGCTGCTTGAAAAAAGACCAGAATACCGAAAGAGGCAACACAAAGTCATTTTTCTTCATAACAGTGCTCCATTACATACGGCCAAACCAGTTCGCGACACGTTGGAAGCACTCAGCTGGGAAGTTCTACCCCATCCGGCTTACTTACCAGACTTGGCTCCTTCCGATTACCACTTGTTTGCATCTATAGGTCACGCACTTACTGAGCAGCGCTTTGGTTCGTACGAAGATGTAAAAAAAATGGCTCGATGAATGGTTCGCAGCAAAAGGGGAAGATTTTTACTGGCGTGGTATTCGAAAATTGCCCGAAAGATGGGAAAAATGTGTAACAAGCGATGGAGCATACTTTGAATAAAGCACTTTTTATCATTCTTCCGAATTTAACATGTTTTTTTAGAAAAAAAAATCCGCATTTCATACTTGTACACCTGGTAAATGTAAAAGCACTTACTCTCTAAAAAGTTCAGATATTTTTTTAAGCATGATATTATTTTCAGCTTGCTGGTGACAAAAACCAAGAAGTACAACCTGAATATCATTCTTTTAATTACGATGAGTTGGCACATCAATCCCAGGCAAAATCAGGTATATTACCTAATAATGTTGTCAATAAGGAGAAATTTTCTTTATTCAAGCAATTCCCTAAGAATTACATTTTCTTAGAATTTCATAAAGCAATTACTCTTTTATTTCGACATAAATACAAGTAATTTTTAATAGATTGCGGTACAAATATACTTTATAACTCAATATTTATAAGACATGTTGGCGTTTTCCTTTAGCCCTTACTGAAGAGAAACAAGTAAAATGTTTGGAACGAAAAGGTACAATATTAATATTAGTTACAGACCGGCAACAATTACCAGAATTGAAATAAACAATTCTTAAAATATTCTTGCGTGGGCGGTTCGCTAGTCGCTGACTAAATTTTCAGTAACGATTTTCATTAAATTATTTGTATTAACTGAAAAGATAACACAGGGGAACAGCTGTTTTGGTGTCGAGGTTTTTTGAGCTGATTCTATATCAATTTGATGTCCTGAATTCAAATAACGTATTCATTTGTACCTAGGAGCTCAAATTTTTAAGATATACAATTTTAGAGAAATATAAGTTACATTATTGTAACTCAAATCCGTAAGTGTAGTAAATAAAAGTAGATACGAAATTTTTATTTTAGTTATACAAAATACAATATTATGTCGTACTTACAAACAAAAAAAAAACATAGAAGAAATGAAATAGTCACTCAACACTTGCAAAGCTTCTTTTCCGCGACATTCTTGAATGTTTTTTTTAAACAGTCCCTTTTTAAACTCCAGCAGTAATCTGCCATCATGTGCATGTCCCATCTTCCTTGGTAGCGGTCCTCCATAACTTTAATATCTTGATGAAATCTTTCACCTTGTTCCTCACTCATGTCTCCTAAATTTTCTGGAAAACGGTCTAAGTGGCTGTGTAAATAGTGTATTTTAATACTCATATTGCACCCTAAGGATTTGAAACTATTAAGCATCTTGTTAACCATTTCGACATAGTTTTGAGCTTTATGTTTGCCTAGAAAATTTTCTACAACTGCAACAAATGATGTCCAAGCTTCTCGTTCAACTTGATTCATTGAATTTATGAAGGCAGGATCCTTAATTAATTGTCTTATTTGTGGGCCGTCAAATATCCCTGCTTTGAGTTTTTCTGTGCTCAACTGATGCATTTTTACCCCTATATATGCAAAACAAGACCCATTCTTATCAAGAGCCTTTACAAATTGCTTCATTAAGCCCAACTTTATATGTAACGGAGGAAGTATGATTTTTTCTCTTTCAACCAAAGCGTCGTTAATGACATTCTTTTCCCCAACGTCCATGTTTTCTCTCTGAGGCCAATCTTTTCTAACCCAGTGGTGTGTTTTGTCCCTACTATCCCAGAGGCACAAGAAACACGGATATTTCGTGTAACCACTTTGCTGCCCAAGAAGAAAGTTTACCATTTTTAAGTCTACACAAATCATCCATTGATGTTCGTAATACTTTATCTTCTGCAAGACCAAAGCTATGGTATTATATTCTTCTTTCAGTTTCGTTGAGTGAGCTAGTGGTATTGAACCATATTTATTCCCATTATGTAGAAGGACACATTTTAAACTTCGCTTTGAACTGTCAATAAATAGGCGCCAATCATCTGGAATATATTCAGAAAGTCCCATTTCTTTCATGAGTCCCCTAATTTCGTGACAAAATACAAGATTGTCTTCTTGAGAAAAGAATGGTAGCAGATCTTTTTCTCTTGTACGGTAAAAGGTAATTTTGGTTCCTTGTTCCAGTAAATTTTTGTCGTTCAACCTAGAAGCCAGTACTTCAAAAGCTTTTTTCGATAAATTGAGATCCCTGGTGAGATCATTTAATTCATTTTGATTGAAGCGTTGAGGAACTGATGACGTCCTCTCATAGTCACTGTTAGTTTCATTAGCATCAGAACTTTTATTAGCATCAGAACTTTTATTAGCATCAGAAGAGCGATCAGAGGGAAAATATTCGTCATCAGAGATATGTGGTAGCTGATGAAATGTTGGAATCGGTATTTCATCTGAGTGCGGGATAGGGCGTATTGCCGAGTCTAAATTGGGATAAGTCCACTTACTGCGGTTATTTCGATTGATTCCATTAGTATTTACTAAACAGAAATAACAATCATTGAAGTGGTTTTTTGGTTCTCTCCAAACCATTGGTACGCCGAATTTTAGACATTTTCTTTTCCCGGTAGTCCGCTGCCGTAAATGCTCTGTACAAGTTTTACATACGAGATGCGGGGCCCACGTTTTGTCCTGATCACCAAGCTTAACTCCAAAGTATCCAAGATACGCTCGCTTTACAAAGTCAGCAATAGTTTGTCTGTTTTGTTGAAACATGTATTCTCTGCATATATAGCAAAACACATCAGGTTGATTTACACAACTTCTTCTTGAACTGGAACCTGAACTCATTTTAATTCTGTTCAATAACACAAAAACACTCTTTTCTTAACATAAAATAACACGCCGAATTCGATCTACTCTCATTAATAAGAACGCACAAACTGACGAGACTTACCCGAGTTAGGTGATTAAAAGGGTCAGTTCAGGTACCTGATAGGCAATGGTTCCACTATTTATAGATTTACCTGGAATTTACTCAATTACAGACTGACAATAAAACCATTGTACCTACATTAATGAATATATAATAATTTTAGAACTCTCATAAATGAATATACTGAATAAAAACCACATTGGTAGATAAGTTGATGTATCTAAAAAAGTAGAGCTGATAGATTAAAACGGATTGCATGTATAGATTTAGCGTCCCAAATATAGTTAAAATCAGCTCTAAAGTCCCAGGCACCAAAACAAAAATATTTTTTTGTTGCCCTGTGTAATCATCTGGTTTGCCCATTATAATGCGCCTTCTAGTTTAGGCGGGAAGTAAGTGATCTGTTTAAAAATTAAATTTCCCAGCAGGTGGGTAGACTGAAATGGACCAATTTCTTCGTCGCCTAAAATTCTTGTTATTTTGGCATTAAATCTTGAATAGGTCGAGCGGGGTTTAAGATACAACAAAATTGGCAGACTTAAAATTATAATGAGTTGATCCTAAGGGTGGGGGGCAGGTAGATCAAAAGGCGGTTATTTAGGGAAAAAGTAAAAAATTCTAATGGGCTAGTTGACATTATCAAGGGAGTTTTTTAGCTTCTAAAGGCGAAGGGGGGTATAGGCTCGCCCTTTGCACCCTTTTTCTCCGTTACTGGCTCTTTTGGGTACCTATGTAATGAATCATATGTAATTTTTAGGACAAGCAGGTTTTGTATCAGCAACATATTCTCTTGGATCATCCAATGACGTAATCAAGGATGATAAGATTGAATCCAGAAGTGGATCAGCGGATCCATTAACGCAAACGCAAATCGTACAGAGTTATTTTGATACCAGGTAGGTTAAGGCTTGCCCAAATATTGGACCGTTCTGTTACCAAATAAAATTGTAAATGTTTAAGTAATTTTTGAGTTATATCTAAGGCAGATAGGTAAATGAAGGGACCAAAAAGTTCCATTGTAATATAACCTGAAATATTGTTAGTGTACCGTACGGAAACACTTGTAAGATCACTTCGGAGTCTATCTGTCCGTCTGTCACACCCGATTTTCTCTGAAACTATTTGACGTAGAAAGTTGAAATTTGGTACTAATATGGAAATTAATGGCCTCATCAGAGCCGTGTAGATTTGAAAGTTAAATTTTGACTTAAGGGGTTAGTTTTGGGGGGTGAAATCGGAGGTGAAAAAAATTTTTTTTTACTAGATCATCGAGTGGGGTGTCAAATGAAAGCTTGTAAAAACACGAGTTCAAAAATATATATAATGTCTTACATGCACACACTTTTCTTTGTATTATTTTGAAAAAATCGCAAAAAATCGCTGTCCCCCCTTTCTATCTCGAAAAGTACTGATCCAAAAATTTTGAAAAAATTCTGAAATATTCTCCGCGGGGTGTAGATTAAACGAAAATTATCACGAGTGCATTACCTTTAATAATTTATCTGGTATATAAAGAAAACAAAAATTTCAAGGTCATCAGTTTTCAGTAAAGATCGCAAACAAACTTTGTTGAAAACTCATTTGGGGTGTGTTTTGTGAAGTCACTGATCATTTTATACCAATTTTTATTTCAGAAGCAATCAACGTACGGAACACTAATTACGCAAGTTCAACTTGCACTTGACCGGTTATTTTAAAATTATTTAATATATTTTTGTAATTTTGAATAGCAATACATAAAAATCTGTAACTACTGGAATATAAAACTTAATTAATACATAAAAAATATATTAAATTTTTTCTTGTAGATCCCAAAATACCATAGAGCCCGACGCTAAGCCAAGTGCTACAGAAACTAGCGAGAAAGAAAATCATAACAGTGCATACTACACTTTCCTACCTAACAAAGAAGCAGCTGACAGATTAGGTAAGCTGCAGGCAGCTGGTAAAGTTAATAGTAGTTTAATGCAGCTAGCAAGTAGCAATCGAAACAAAAACGAAAATGGTGAGTAAAAGAAATAACTGAACGATATAAACTGCTAAAAGTATTTGAAAAATCTTTTACGTTAAAATTTTGATCTGGACTTATTTAACACACAACACACACAGTAACGGCACTTCTGTACATGGTAGGGGACCTAATCCTATTAACTGATCTGTTGAATCACAGAAAACTATTAATAATATCTACCAATCCTTATGATTAAAAAATATTTTTTTGCAGTAAACGAAATGTCTTCAATCTACGTCCCAGAGGAAAACAACTCTTCAAGTGAAAAGGAAAATAGAGACGAGAAAGCACAATCCTTCGAATATGAAGACTATTCACAAGAGGAAGAAACAAGTCAATCTGAAGAAGAAAGTGACTTTGGTCGCAAACTTAAATAAAGAATTGAAACTGCTTTAGGTTAGAGCTTTATTTATTTTATTATTTATTTATTGTATTGACTATCATTTCTTGCCTAAAATTATTTATTTATTTATTTCATTCAATAAAGCTTGTTTTTGTTTTATTTTTTATCTTTGTAGTAAATACGAAAAATGCAAACTAATATTTTTAATTTGATTATTGACGGAAATTAAACAGCTCTACTTTAATTTTGAGAGAAAATATACATCTTCCCACCTGTCTCCGAAGGCTGGAAGCCAAGCAGATCAATCTTTCGGGATTGTAGCCTTTCCGTACATTAAGAATGTCACAGACTACATTTCGAAAATTCTACTGAAACACAAACTAATAAAACGATACTTTGAGTGCCCTGCTCTATAACAACATCTCAAATCTGATAAAGATAACTTTCACCTTGAAAATGCAAGAGTTTACGTGGCTAGACACATGTACTAGAATTAAAGAACTCCAAAGGGCTGTTCTGCGACAAATTTCTTTTTCTATCTTAAAAAATTCGTGACTCCATCGAAAGATCTAAACATTCCAGCAACCTTAATCGTGACACTGGTCTTTACCTTTCACCAATCTGGGAACAGATCATCCACGAAACTCTGCCCACCATCACCCCACCACAATCCACTAGTACAAAAAGACGTGTATTGGCGGAACTAAATCACTACTCGGTATATATATCACCACTACACCAAACACTTTATTTTTGCACTCGATGCGCGTTTCGCTAACCATGTTAGCTTCATCAGGAGCGATGATTGACTAAAGCTAAACTACAAATCTACAATACTTAGCCTAACTCTTGAATTACTCGGGCGGAACTAATGACATAGGCAAGGCCATCAGTTCCGGTCAAGTAACCAGTAGAGGGGACTATAAGGAATAGGCCCTCTGTCTTTATTTAAACTACTTTTAGATTTTATAATTTCCATACTTTCGTATGCGTTCAACAATCTCCTATCAGATACATTTTTTATTAATCTTAGATTGTCCAATGTTACAATATGATCAGCTTCAAGGGCATGTTCGGCAATGCTAGACTTTTCTGTTCTACTGTATTTTAAGTGTGCTAAATGTTCTTTAAATCGTGCTTTAATTGACCTTTTAGTTTGCCCAACATACTTTTTGTCACAAACATTACAACTAATTTCATAAATTCCACTTTTCTCACAATTAGGAATCTTATCTTTGGGATTTCCTAAGATATTCCTTAGATTGTCTGATGACATGACTAAGGTGGGGCCTACCTTATTAATCCCTTGCTATATTTCGGATTATATGGTATGGAAACATACTTGGTGTTATTTTCTTCGCGTGTAAAAAAGGTGGAATTCTGAATATTAAACCTAAACTTATGTCTATTTATTAGCTTATTTACTAAGTCATCGTCATAACCATTAACTCTAGTTATATTTCTAATACGATTCCTTTCTTTATTAAAGTTTACTCTATTCAGAGGGAAAGTGACCAAACGATGAACTAAAAAATGTAACGAGGCTAATTTGTGTTGTTTGCAATGAAATGAATCATTAGGAATATATCTAGATGTTACTGTGTCCTTCCTATAGATATCAAATTCTAATATATTATTATTTTTAATAATTAAAATATCTAGAAAATGCAATTGTCCTTTGTTCTCAACTTCGTAAGTGAATTTAATGGAATCATACCAGCTATTTAATTTAGAAACAGAATCATCAATATGTGCTCTCTTTGTATCAAAAATCGCGAAAATATCATCCACATACCTATACCATACCCTTGGGAAATATTCGGATTCTTGACTGGCTTCGGTTTCAAACTTACTCATGAATAAATTGGCTATGAAAGGTGATAAGCAATTACCCATAGCTGTTCCTTCTTTCTGAACACACCTTAGTCTATAAGTCATCAGACAATCTGAGGAATATCTTAGGAAATCCCAAAGATAAGATTCCTAATTGTGAGAAAAGTGGAATTTATGAAATTAGTTGTAATGATTGTGACAAAAAATATGTTGGGCAAACTAAAAGGTCAATTAAAACACGATTTAAAGAACATTAAGCACACTTAAAATACAGTAGAATAGAAAAGTCTAGCATTGCCGAACAATCCCTTGAAGCTGATCATATTGTAACATTGGACAATCTAAGATTAATAAAAAATGTCTCTGATAGGAGATTGTCGAACGCATACGAAAGTATGGAAATTATAAAATCTAAAAGTAGTTTAAATAAAGACAGAGGGCCTATTCCTTATAATCCCCTCTACTGGTTACTTGACCGGAACTGATGGCCTTGCCTATGTCATTAGTTCCGCCTGAGTAATTCAAGAGTTAGGCTAAGTATAAATAGGGTAGATTTGTACTTTAACTTTAGTCAATCATCGCTCCTGATGAAGCTAACATGGTTAGCGAAACGCGCGTCGAGTGCAAAAATAAGGTGTTTAGTGTAGTGGTGATATATACCGAGTATTCCCAACTTAGGAACTAAATCAGTTTCATGCTAGATTCCGAAGAAGCTCTCGAAACAAGCTTTAAAGATGATCATCGAAACCACGCATTTATAATGTCTACTTTAGTAATTTTAAAAATTCGGTGTTGGCAATAAAGAGTTTGTAAAAATAAAAAGTTGTCAAATATGACAATAATTTTCATATACTTCTGAATTTATTTTTATACTGTAAAAATATGGACGAAAATGATATAAAATGTTTACCTGATGATTTTGGTAAGCCATGTATTAATTTTGGAGGCAAAAAAGATAAAGATTTTATATTTCTTACTAATTTTTTTTTAGTTGGAAACTCAAAACCTTCCAAAGTTATAGAAAGACTTTACAAAAAACGAGAAACTGCCGAGAAAAATGCTTTAGAGCAAATGAACTTAAAGAAAAAAGATATATGCAAAAAATACGAAAAGATAATTGAACAATATGCTGAAGAATTGAATAAAAATTTAGATAACATTAAAGGATTGATTAAAAATGAACTTTTTGACTCTAAATTAAGAGCCAATAATGACGTAAGGTTTCGATTACTAATTTGGGCGCCCACAGTGATGCAAGAGGGGGCCTTACTTGCCCTTGAAAATTATAGCCATAGTCTTAAATTTCCCCTTAAAACAGATTTCTTCGTGAAAGTTTCCCATTATCGAACACCTCCGATATGTTAACATGTCCTCTCAAACCCATTATACTCTAAAACAACCCAAGCATATTGACGAATAATTTTTTAACTTCACATTACATTTTTTGCTCGCTTTTGATACGTCAAACTTCTCTTATTTAGACAGCTGGTTTCACCAATAGTATTTAATTTATTTAAGTATTGATTTTTTCCACTACTAAAATACCCTTGTTAGGCCCAAATTTGAAACAGCTGGCGACATCGGAGCCAAGTAGTCTGAATATCGATCGATGATAATATCTAAGAATAAATTAAAATAAACTTATTGGTTTTAACAAACCCAGTTGCGTAGTATCCATATATGCATTTCTTTTTCTTCATCTTGCCATTGTTCTCTATTGTGTGTTCTCCTCATTCAGTCATGTCCAATTAATTTTTTTATGTCATCTGACCACCTAGTTCATGGGCTTCCCCTGCTTCTTTTATTTGCTGGTGGTCTCCCTTTATAACTTCGTGTCCACCGATTGTCCTTCATCCTTCCAATATATCCTGCCCAGTTCCACTCTAATGTACAGGGTGGTCCAAATTGGACACGTTTAAAGGTAAATCCCTTTACCTAAAGGAGATAAACGAAAACTGATGTCGGTGTCTGGGGCTCAATTTTTATGATAAACTCAATGGTGAAAACTGCATATCGATATCTAGTACCGTTTCAGATATATAGGGTGTTTTTTAAAAATCTGCATTTTGGAAATATGTTTGTAATTCTTTTCCTATTGAAAATTTTTGATTTCTGTAAAAACATTCTCAAAGCACTTTTTCACGTGGATTTCAGCAGTGTAAGTTACATTTTTTACAACTAATATTTTAATAGTTATTAAGGTAAAATATATTTTTTAAATGGGATACCCTATATATTTTTCCTTATCCGAATAGAGCTTTAAATTACCATTCTAAAAATATAGCACACTTTATATTTTGTTTAAATCTACTTCAAAATATAAAGGGTTTCAGTTTTTACGCGAGTTTTAAATGCACATTTTGTGAAGTAGGCTCTGAACGGAGCTGCAATATCAATTGTTTACCGTTAGCAGTCCAATCGTAAAAAAAAAATCCCAAAAGTAACTCTAAATGAAATTTACTAAATGCTATAGTACTTTAAACTATGTAGAAAAATATAACAAAACAACAATAGAACAATTTATTCCGAGTAGAGCAAATTAAAACAAAACAATTTTCTATAAGAGATGTTCGAAATGTCGACCAGTTTCATTTACACATAGGCGGCACCTTTTCTAGACACTTCTTACCCAGTTGATTAGTTCAAGAGGAGTGAGAGCTGCAAAACTTTGTATCACTGCGACTTCTAATTCTTGCCTGGTGTTTGTCGGCAATTTAAAAATTCAATCCTTCAAAATCTTTCAATCTTCCCCAGAGATAGAAGTTCATGGGTGTTAAATCCGGTGACCTTGCAAGCCAACGGTTCGGACCTTAGTTGGCTATCCAGTTATTGTCGAAATTGGCAGATAAAAAATTAATGATAACTCCAGCGTTATGAGGGGGTGCCCCGTCGTGTTGAAAACATATATTTCTAAGATCCATTAACGGCAGTTCATCAACAAGAGGTTCTATTTGCTGTCTTAAAATTTCTAAATATCTCTGAGAGGTGAGTGGTTCCTTCGTAAATAAATGGACCTATAACCCTGCCTCTAAAAATTCCTACCCACACATTAAATCTAAATCTGCCTTGATTTCTTTGCTTCACAACTAAATGAGGATTTTCTTATGCCCACGTATAAGAATTGTAACGGTTAAAAATACCTGCATTGCTTACATAAGCTTCGTCTGTCCAAATGCAATTTAATGAAAAATTCGGAACATGGTTACAATTCTCCAGAAACCATTGGCAAAAATCCATACGCCGTTGAAAATCTCCGTCTCTAAGGTGATGAACTTTTCTTGTCCTATATGGCCTGAATTTGTGCTTCTTTAAAGTACGACTTACGTTAGTTCTTGATAGTCCAGTGGATTCTTTTAACTGACGGATTGAAGTGTTGGGATTATTTCCGATAGTTCCTAAAACTACTATTTCTTCTAACTCCTTATCCCTGTTTGATGCATAATTTTTGGCTTGTTTCTTTTCAAACTGGCCACTATTAACTAGCGAATATATCCTTGAAGGGTTGACGTCTCTCTGGATACCGTTCGTGGTACAAATTACTTGCCGCTTCCGAATTTTCTCCGGTTTGTATAAAACACACTATCATATCCCATTTTTCCTAATTTTCAAACTTCATTGCGATTTATTTGACAATTCAATAACTGATACTGAAGTAAAATTTGACAACTACGAGTAAACAATTGAATTAAACCGTATGGCCTCTCCGTCCAAAGCCTACTTCACAAAATGTGCATTTAAAATTCGCGTAAAAACTGAAAACCTTTATATTTCGAAGTAGAATTAAGCAAAATATAAAGTGTGTCTATATTTTTAGAATGGTAATTTAAAGCTCTATTCGGATAAGAGAAAATATACAGGGTATCCCATTTAAAAAATATATTTTTGCGCTAATAACTATTAAAATATTAGCTGTAAAAAAATGTAACTTACACTGTTGAAATCCACGTGAAAAAGTGCTTTGACAATGTTTTTACAGAAATCAAAAATTTTCAATAGGAAACGAATTACAAACATTTTTCCAAAATGTAGATTTTTGAAAAACACCCTGTATATCTGAAACGGTACTAGATATCGATATGCGGTTTTTACCATTGAGTTTATCATAAAAATTGAACCACAAACACCGATATCAGTTTTCGTCTATCTCCTTTAAATAAAGGGGTTTACCTTTAAAAGTGCCCAATTTGGACCACCCTGTACATACCCATTCTATTACATCTGTTACCATGAATCTTCGTCTTATTTCATAGTATGGGATCATTCAATATTCAGAATTCTTCTCTCCATGGCTCGTTCAGTCATTTGTAGTCTACGGATTATACTTTTATTCAGTGTCCATGTTTCTGTTCCTTGGGGCAGGACTGGGAGAACTTACTGATCGAAAGCCTGTGCTTTAAACGTGTTAGACACATCGGATTTAAATATTCCTTGTAGTCTTCCAAACGCTGCACAGTGATTAGGCAAGAACATGCTAGCGGGACAATATTCATGACGTAATTTTCAGGAACCACTGATAACGACTTGTAAACAACCCCCCCCCCCCCATTTAACGAATTCCAAGAATTAATTTGTTTATCACCTCATAAAGGTATCTTATCAGGGGGTCAAAGTAACCCTTATAAGAGAGGTCATTTTCATTTGCAAATCAGTTGCATTTTATGCACACTTGTGATAACATATTTTAAAATTGGTAGCAAAGTGAAACGAGTTTTTTGTGATGGAATATTCTGTTGAAGGTATGTACTCTATTATGACTTATATTTTTTATAAAAAATATGTATACTTTTGGTGTAATATCAATTTGTAAATGTATAGATAAATCCAGCAAATTTTACATTAATTGTAAACTTTAAAAGTAGCAACTTTTTTTATCCACATATATCCACCTAGATTTTTCTATATGTAATACCTACAACATTCAGGCACAGATTCATATATATTATAGACCCCGAAAAGGCTCGAAAGTAAAATTATTTTATTTTTTTCAGAACGAGTCGTGACTATGACGAAAATGAAGTTTTTTGAAGAATGGCTAAAACATGACAAAACTGAACGAAACAGTGGCATTTTTTATTATATAAGTAAAAGTTCAATATGTCTGATGTTTCTGACGATTCTCTAAAACGACTCAAAATGAAAATATCAAGCCTTTCAGTAAAATTCAATCAAAAGTGGACTTCTTTAAAGTGTAACAAAGAAATGTTTCTAATCAAACATAAAGATTGGTTAGAGGGATCCGGAATCGAAATAAAGATGTGTGTTAACCAGCCGTGCACTTCAACATCATCAGCGACTCTTTCCGTAGGGCGACCCAGAAAATCATTTGAAGACTCATCAACGAAAACGAAGAGACGGAGAGTAGAAGATCTTTTGGAATCGCGAAGTGCAAGTGAGCTTATTACAGCAGCTGAGTTAGCTACTCGAAAAGAAGGGCATCGAAGTGTTGCTAAACAGATCCATAACGTCGCGGTCAATGAAACTAGAGAAAATAATAAGTGTTCTGAACAAAGTCGGCAGTTAACACGACTTCTCACTCATATAAACAAACAAGAAAATGGTCAGTGAAAGCGGGACATCAAGTGTATTCATCGTTTTATAGTTTAGGTAAGTCCAAAGCTTCTTGTTGTCCTTCTGACGAATATATTTCTGTGACTGAATCTCGAGCTGAAATTAAACTTCACGTGATTTTGGATAAAACGGCTGAACGATTAGTTAAAGCTCAGACGGAAGTCATTAGAAGTGTGTTACCTCGTTCATATTATACGTTGGTAATCAAATGGGGCTGTGATGGGAGTTCGGGGCATAGCACGTATAAGCAGAAATTTGAGAACACTAACGCTACAGACGAATTTTTGTTCGTATACTCATTTGTCCCTTTGAGACTGCTTGATGGCG
Source organism: Pachyrhynchus sulphureomaculatus (assembly GCA_019049505.1). Classification (NCBI taxonomy): domain Eukaryota; kingdom Metazoa; phylum Arthropoda; class Insecta; order Coleoptera; family Curculionidae; genus Pachyrhynchus; species Pachyrhynchus sulphureomaculatus. The sequence continues at coordinate 96,977,781 of CM032452.1, read as the reverse complement.
AAACTGTGATCTGGCAAAATCCAAGACCTTCCTCTACTTTATATTGCCGTCCTATTAAGTTTATTTTTGCCAAGGAGACAAAAGAGTTTACGAAAGAAGAAACTTCTAAAATTTTAGATGAAGTAAGTCAGCTTCTTCCAACATTATGTAACTTTGCTGGATCTCAAATCTCTGTTAAACACGATTTGTTGTTGACAATGACTGATGGCAAAGTGTGCAATGCCTTAACAGACACAAGTTCAACACAGAAGTGTTATATTTGCGGTGCCACCCCGTCTACTATGAACGAGGAGTCAAAGAAATATCCCAGCAACGAAGAACGCCTTGCATTTGGTTTATCTACTTTACATGCATGGATCCGCACGTTTGAATGTTTGCTTCACATCAGCTATCGTTTAGAAATAAAAAAGTGGCAAGTCAGGGGAGATAACGACAAAGCTATTGTGAAGCAATGCTCACAAGAGATACAAAAAGTGTTTAAAGATCGTATGGGTCTCATTGTAGATAAACCAAAACCTGGGTATGGTAACACAAACGATGGAAACACAGCACGTAGATTTTTTTCCAAAGCTGAATTGAGCAGCGAAATTACAGGATTAGACGTAAACCTTATTCGTAGATTTCATGTAATTTTAAGAACTTTGTCACCGGGATATGACATAAATTATATAGAATTCGAAAAGTTTTGTGTTGATACTAGAATATTATACCTTGATCTGTATTCGTGGTATTCCATGCCCGTTACTGTACATAAAATTCTTGTACACAGCGCGGACGTTATAAAGTCTTTTCTTCTTCCCATTGGACAACTCTCCGAAGAAGCCCAGGAGGCAAGAAATAAACACTGTCGTAGATTCCGTGAACAGCACACCAGGAAGCGGTCACGTATTGCCACAAATACAGATCTTTTGAGAATGCTTTTAATTACGTCTGATCCTGTTATCAACTCGTATAGAGAATTACCGCGAAGAAAATTTACTTCTTTGCCATCGGAGGTTCTGCAGTTGATTATCCCACCTTCATTGCCATCCGAAACAGCATCAGTAAGTCATCATCACGAATTAAATGAGGAGGATTATTTACTCTCTGAATATTCTACTGAATGGGAGAGCGGTGATGACGACTCATCTGATGGTGATTAGTAGGTTTAAGTATTTTTTTATTGTAATAATTATTCTTATTTTATTGTGTGTTGTAGTTGCTTATAATTCATGCCTTAGTATATAAGTTATTTAATATTATATTTCTTTTACTTATACACCTTGTTATTGTAAATAATTGATATATAGATACTGTTATTGTACTAATTTATTTTAAAAGAAATAATATTTTGTAAATTAATAAATGTGGGTACTATCATTATGATTTTTATTTTTTTCCTAGAAATTTCTTTGTAAACAAACATGATTGTGCTTTTCACACATAATGAGTAGGTAGACGTATGTAGCTAATTAAAGATCAATTAGCGACAATAGTGAACAAATGAGACACATTAGTAAACGACTTCCGTCTTGCAGCTACATATTTCGATTACTAGTCGAGACACTGTGCGCCGACCAGGACAATGGATACTTTTCTTTGCAGATCTGCTGTTAAGTGTTTTTTTGACAATTCAAATTTTTGGCCCAAGGATATGTAACTGTCAACTTGCTCTATTTGTATATTTTCTAATACTATATCTGGTTTTGTTCTATGTCGTTAGTTAAGTATTTCATTTTATCGATATTTATTTTCTTACCTATCTCTTTTAATTTTTCATTCAATTCTTCTAGCAATCTTTGTAGTTCCTGTTTTGCTAATCCAATTAGCATTACATTATAAATTACACAGGCCAACGATGAAAAAACTTTTTTAATAATTTTACCTGATTCCTATGTTTGTTGGTGTGCTGAGTCCGAAAATAATAATAGAAAAGTCGTATCACCCACCAATTTTTCACATTTTAATATTCAAAATGTGAAAAGGTTATTTTTTATCATTCGAATGTTATTAGGTTGGCAATAAAATCAGAATTTTATAAAGTTAGCAGTAAAATCAAATGTTATTATGTTAGCAGTTCCGATAAATGTCACAGCTGTTTGTTTTCTTCCAGTTAATATAACCTCGCATTGCAGCGTTTAAGCCATGTGCTTTAATTCACACTCAAAGTATGGCCAATCGTGGTTGTAAAAACCCTCCCAACACTTTTTGTTATATATGTGATGAGTTTGTAGTTAAAAAACATCAAAGAAACATTACTGACTTTGTGAAAAAAGTATACTTTGCATATTTTGGTGTAGAAATCGGTAAGCAAGAAAAATGTTGGGCTCCTCACAAAGTACGTTATGATTGTATCGAGGATCTTAGGAAATGGTATGAGAAAGAAAAGAAAGCTTTTAGATGGTATGGTCCCATGGTATGGAGAGAGCAAGAAAATCATTCGAATAATTGTTATTTTTGCAGCGTTGATGTTTCTGGATATAACTCCAGAAATAAGAAAGTAATTGTCTATCCTAACTTTACTTCAGTAGGACATGGACCGGGACTTCCTGTCCCTGAGTCACCTCAGTCTATTGATGACGTTTTACAGTCCAGTCCCGAATTTAATGAAAGTCGACCGGATGATGATGAGTTTCAATGTTCTCTAGAAAATTTAAAACGACAGTTGTTTACACAAGCTAAGTTAAATGATTTAGTGAGAGATTTGACTAAGAAAAAAGCAGAATTGCTTGGTTCTAGGCTGAAAGAAAAACATTTATTGGAATCTGGAATATCTATTTACCATTATAGAACAAGAGATCAATAGTTTGCTCCGTTTTTCAAGCAGGAAGAGGATTTGGTTTACTGCCATGATCCCTATTTTGAAATTTTAATCGATGTCATATTGTGAGAAAACTGTGGGTGATACAAAAAAAACTGATACCAGATACAGTTTCAGCACCCAAAAATAAATAACACTTGGTTTAAAAAGTTTTTACAAATATTTTTTTTTTGTTGGCCTGTGTTATTTGTCTAAACTAAAGATCTTTTGAAATTGGTGGGAAAAAATGTTGCAAATTTTTTTCTTAAGTTAATATCTTAGCAAGAGGAAAAAAACCATAATTTTCACATAGCCACTATTGAAATAATTATAGAAATGAAGTTTTAGGTGGTAGTTTCGATGACCATTCAAGTGATATATTCTAATTACGCGTTTGAACCTCCTTAAATAAATAGATTAATATAAATACTGTTAATTGGACACAATCAGAAATATGTGTAGAGGAAGTACTGGCGTATTTTTACAATTTCTAAGTGCCTCTCGATAGACGTAATTGGTGCTGTAACAATTGCTTTCTCTTATGAAGGAAGTTTAATTCTCTTTCAAACAAACAATTCCACAGGCTCGCCTTTTTGTTTGGATGTTGTTGAATAAAACAGCTCTATTGGCCTCAGACTTGGGTTTGACCAGACTTTACAACAAACAGCACACCGCAGATTATCGAAAATAACTAAAAACCATTTTTCTTCTTTTTATTTTAGCACTTTGAGATGATCGTGATGCTGTTTTTTTTTAATCTATACGTATTTCGCTTCGCTGCTTATATAGAGCCAAACTGAAATTTCCGACCAATAAACTTTTTGTTAAAATAGCGTTTTACAAAAGTTCGGAAACTACTGTTCTCTGTCACTATATTTCGGTGCGACCCTAAACACCTTTTTCTTCTTCCACTTTCGTGAAGCGAATCGTGTTGCGAGCTAATTTCGCCATCCTACTGTCCGCCATTCGGAACACATGTTCATTCCAACAACGTCTTCACCATCCCACCACGTCCCCAACTTTGCATTTATCTCCTGTCGGTGATTCCTTGTCTATTCCACATTGTGTATCCTGCGATTGTTCTGAAAGTCCTAATTTCTGTTGTTCACATTTGCCTTTTTGTCACGGTGTTGTCTGCTCTAGCCTCGGCTTCATAAGTTATCACCAGTCTGACGCAGGTTTTGTAGATTTTGCATTTACAACCAATGGTTAGATGTTTTTTTCGCAAGATAACTTGTTTTAAATGTCCAGAAGTAGTGGCTTCCTTATTGATTCATTTTTAAGGTTTCCAGTGCTAGATATTCTTATGCCAATATAATCAAACTCAATCACTTGTTCACTTGAGGTGGTAACGTTTCTCTGGAGATTGTCGTTATCACCCCCTTGTTTAAACGTTTCGATTGTTTCATGTCTCATCTTCTTCGATTTGCTAGTTACTAATAATCTTTTGCGATATAGTTCCTGAACCCCCTCTAAATCGAACGAAACTGGTCATGTTCTAATAATTAATGCTTTGTCTAGTGTCCGCGAACCTTCTCACTTTTGATGGTAGAATAAAACCTATTGACGATCCATATATTGTTCTGATTCTTTTTTTAGAATGCGCTAAACTTAAACAAGGAGTCATTCCACAAAATGTATTCAGATATCCAAAATTATACGAGCAAGCGATACAACTTAGTGAAAGAATTTTACAATAATCTAATAATATTGGAGAAACAAAAATCAAATGAATTTAAAGAAATTTTAAAGGCTACTTACGACGAAATTAAAGCGGTTTCTTTTAAATTACCCAGTGAATATGACAAATGCATAGAATTTGAGATAGAGGTTTGTTTTTTCTTTTCTTAATTTTTTTGTTTGTCATGTTTTATTTAAGTACAATTTAAAAGGCTTTAGAAGACCTAACAAAATATTTTTTTGTAGAACATTAATCAAACGATCTTGTGCAATCATAGAAATTATATGGAACTGAAGAATCACTTGCAGCTAGAAATTGAAAATGATTGTAAAAGTTTTATCGAAGAATTAAGATATGTGAAGGAATGCTGGGTGAAATTTTTAAGAACTCAAACAGAAAAAGTGCTAGCGTAAATTTTCTTATTCCAGAATATATATATATATATATATATATATATATATATATATATATATATATATATATATATATATATATATGTATATACAGTGCGACCTCGATAAAACCGCGGTGATCCGAATTAGTAAATAATTCGAATTACTGAAACAGGACATTATTTATATTAAAAAACGAATCATTTAATACGAAACAACTAAAAAATAGTACATACATAGAATAATATTTAAAATAGAAGCATATCTTATCAAGTTTTGTCTTATTTTGTAAAAAAATTGGTAATTTTTGTTTGCTTGACCCTTCTCTGGTTCTTCATAAAAGCAATTTCTTTTAATCTTTGAAGTACAAGAACATCACTTAGAGGGATATCATTTTCTCCTGCCCATCTCATGCACACATTGAAACTGCCTGATCATTCTTCACAGTGTTCTTAACAGTCTGGTTTGTATTAGTATTTAACTCTGAACCTTCATTATCACACTCGTGTTGTTCATCTGTATCATCTATGTCTTCCAGTGGTAACAAATCTTCATCATTTTCAAGCCAATTACATATTTCCACGTTCGTGAGATTCTGCTCAGTGAGAACATTCAGCATATCTGAAACATCTGTTCAATATTTACGAATTAACCAAAAAAATATTAAAAGAAAAATTTCAGGCTTTACCTTTCATTTCTTCATTCGTGGAAAGCAAACTATGCCGCAATTCACTGATCTGAATCAGATCTTCAGCATCATATTCAGCCTCTGGGTTGGTATCTGCCACATAAGCCATAATTTTGTGCCAGCACTTTTTCAAGACTTCAGGGGAGACTTTTTCCCATGAATTGCATAGTAGACATACAGCATCTTTTAGGTTAATGCTTTTTAATAGTCTAACAAGGTTGTCTTCATTATTTGATAAAATATGGGCTAAAAGACTTTTCCGATAAAATAATTTTGTCAGTCTGATTACATTCTGGTCCATAGGCTGCAAAAGTGCAGTACAATTTGATGGAAGAAATAATGTTGTAAACCGTCCATCCTCACTAGTCAGCTCTTCTATAGTTCCATGGCTCAAAGCGTTATCAACGATTAGCAGACTTCTTAAATGACTTTTGACTTGACGAATAAAAGAATGATCAAACCAGTCTAAGAAAATTGCTGTAGTCATGCATTGGCAGATGATTTGTATTCAACAGGTATGTTCACATTTTTAAAAGCCCTCGGATTTTTTGCCTTTCCTATCACTAACAACTTTAATTTTTGTGGTCCATCAGCATTGCAACATGCTAGAAAGGTAACGCGTTCTTTGTTTATTTTTCGACCTAGTGCGGTCTTTTCCTGAGAACCAACCAGCATTTTTTCAGGCAACATTTTCCAACACGGAGCTGATTCATCTGCATTATATATTTGAGTAGGTCCAAGATTTAATTCTTTTATCTTATCTGCGAATAAAGTTAGGAAAGGATCGACGGCACTTTCATCATTGGATAGTTTTTCGCCACAAACTTTTAAAGCACGCAGACCATGTCTTTTTCTAAAGTTACGCAACCATGTCTTTTTCAAAAGAAATCCAGCCTCTGCTAGCTCTAAAATTATCATTCCCGTAGGTTTCAGTGTAAAACTGTTTTGCTTTGCCTGATAAAATTTCGTAGCCTTGATCGTTGCTTACAAAACCATGTATACAAACGAGTTTCCATTTCTGGATAGTTGGCTCTTCGTAAGGTTTTTCTGATGCCAAGACCGGAATTACATTTGGAAATAAATCTAAAAGAAGTTACACGTCCATAGTGAGTGTCCAAAATTACCTTTAAAATAAATCATATATACATACCCTTTGATTTTCCCTTGCTTCTTCTTTATATCCGAAATTGTGGATGTTCCTACTCCGTTTTCATTTGCCAACACTTTTCCGCTTTCACCAAGAACTAGTCTTTCTAATATATCTTTTAGAAGGCATTTTAATATGTAGGTACATACACGTAAAAAAAACGTTTACATACTTATATGAACCACATAAAGTAAAATAGAAGGTAGGTATGTTGTACTTGTGACAATAAACAAACAACTACAAAGTCCTTAACCTTTAGACGCGATACACGATGCGTTGTAGGCAAATCAAAGGCACCTACAGTTTGTGTGAATCCCAGACTGGAAGTGGAGGGGAATCCCCTCACTATCGATTTCAGTTTTCCCATGTAGTTTAAATTAAGTAGATATCTAAATCCGGATTATAAAGTACACAATGCAATAGAAATGTTTGTCCGGATTATTAAAGAATCCGGTTTAATGGAGATCCGGATTATCAAGGTGGCACTGTAAATATATATATATATATATATATATATATATATATATATATATATATATATATATATATATTTCAGGCATTCATTTCTATTGTTCCAGTCATTAGGGACCAGATTTCTTTCAGACGTGGCTTTATAGATGCCTTTTAGCTACGTTACTTTTGGTCTCCCTTTTTTTTTCGCTCTTCCTGTTTCCATTGCAGCACTTGTTTTGGTGTCCTATAATCGTTCATCCTCTGACCATACCATCGGAGTTGTTTTTGTTGTATATCTTCAATAATGTCCGCCTCATGTCAATCATTTCTCACGCTCTTTCTGATTCGATCCAGTCTCCCGCTGCTCTTCGCCAAAAATCCATTGCTTTAGCTGATAATTTGTTAGTTTGTTTTTGGTTAATTTGTCATTCTTCACATTCGTACAAGGATACACTCCTAAATTCTTCTTCTTCTTCTCCAACCAGCCTGCCCCGTTCACTGCAGGACATAGACCTTTCCAAGATGTTTCCAGTTTGTATGATCTTGTGCCTGCCGCGACCATTGCTCTGAAACTCTTTTTATGTCTTCAGCCCGGCGTATTGGGGTCTACCTCTACTTCTCTTATCTGTGCGTGATCTCCACACGCCTTGGTTCGGGCAACATGCTCGGTATACTACCACTCCGAAATATTGTATTATATATATATATATATATATATATATATATATATATATATATATATATATATATATATATATATCAAGTATTTTCTACAGCTGACGCTGTCTTCCTTCTCTCAGTCTTTGATTCCATCTGTTTCTATCTTCCCAGTCTCCATCTGTTAGACCCCTGTCCTTTATAGCCTCGTCCACATCGTCTCTCCACGATCGTCTGGGTCTTTCTCTTTTTCTTCTCCCTATAGGGCTCCACTCTGTTATTTTCTTTATCCACCTATTATCTTCGCTTCGTCTTATGTGTCCATACCATTTTAATCGTTTTTCTTCAATGGTGTTTATTGCGTTCTCTTTGATGTTCATTCTACTTCTTATTTCTTCATTTGTTATTCTCTCCATACGTGTCACTCTACAACATCTTCTCCAATACTCCATCTCTACCGCGTTAATTTTAGATTTATTTCTTTTCTTTGATCGTCCATGTTTCTGACCCGTATGTCACTATGCTTTGTATTATTGATTTGTATATGCGTGTTTTGTTTCTCTTTGTAATGTGCTTGTCCCACAGGATCGAATTTAATTCTCTTATACATGTCCGCGTTTGTCCTAATCTAGCTTTAATCTCTTCTTCTGATGTTGCGTTTTTTGAAATGATGGTTCCTAACTATTTAAATCTATCGGTTTCTTTGATTATTGTTTCGTTATCTACTTCTAGATTATCTACGTTTCCCTCCTTTGTTGTTAAATATTCCGTTTTATCAAAGTTTATTGCTAATCCTGCTTTAGTATATTCTTCTTTCATTTTTCTTACCATATAACTGAGGTCTTCCTCATCTTGCGCTATGATTACTTGGTCGTCTGCGAAACTTAGAGTATATAAAAATCTTCTCGTATTGGGACTCCCATTCCACTACATTTTTGCTTCCATTTTTTTAATGTTTGTTCGAGGTATATTTTGAATAGTGTTGGGGATGTAGAGCATCCTTGTAATAGGCCTTTTGATGTTTGGAGTCTCTTCCCTATTTTATGTCCTATTTTTATGTTCACTGTGTTGTTTTCGTAGATAGCTTTTACTGCGTATATTAGTTCTTTGTCAGTGCTTATTTCTTTCATTGCGTTCCATAATCTTTGTCTTGGTAGTGAGTCATAGGCCTTTCTTATGTCTATGAAGGCTAGATGAACTTCTCTATTCTTTGCCGGTTTTTTTTTCCATTGTTTGTTTTATAGTGTATATGTGGTCTATACATGATTTTCCGGCCGTAAAGCCTGCTTGCTCTTCTCCAATTTTTCCTTTTATATTTTCCTCTATGATATTTTTAATAATTTTTCCATACAAACGTCCCATACTCGATATTATGCTTAGGCCTCTATAGTTTGTGCATTTTCTACAGTCATCTATTTTAAATATAGATACTATATAAGCTTTTGACCATTCCTCTGGTATTTTTTCTCCATTTATCGCTCTGTGGAACATGTTTCTTAGCATTCGATGTAATTTATTAGACCCGTACTTAATCATTTCATTTACCACAGCCCCAGGCCCTGCAGATTTTTTTCTTTTGAGTGTTTTTATTGTCTTCTTTACTTCTTCGTAGCTTAGTTCTATCTCTTTTATTTCCTTATTTTGTTCTTCTTCAGGGTTCTCTTCTTGGAATTCTTATCTCTCTTCTGTTAGCAGCTCCTTATAATATTCTTCCCACTCGCTTTCTGGGATGTATTATATATATATATATATATATATATATATATATATATATATATATATATATATATTTACATATATATATATATATATATATATATATATATATATATATATATATATATATATATATATATATATATATATATATATATATATATATATATATATATATATTTATATATATATACAGTCCCTGGCCAAATTATTAGACGCACTGTATTTTTTTTAGTAATTTTATGTTTCTTAAGAGTTTTTATGCAATAATGGTATATTTAAACTACAATATTATTGATTTTTATTTAAAAGAATTGTTGTAGACTACATATTTGTATTTATTTTTAACATATGGCAACACTATGTTGACAAAGTGATACATGAACGTAAACAAGTACAAACCTGTATCAGTCGCGATCGGAACCGAATCAGGTACGGACGTGTTTCTGTGGCTTTATGGACTGTGATTGTTTGTTTAACAGTTTTATACTACTCAGTTATTAGTTTATTTTGTATGCAGTGTTTTAAAAAAGTAATTGGACTATTTTCATTATGGGTAGAAAAGGCGATCGTTCACCACGTAAAAAAGCTGAAGTAAAGGCCCTTGTGATTGCGAAAACATTTACAAACCGAGAAATATCACGAAGATTGGAGGTTTCTGAAGCTAGTGTACGACGCATAAAAAAGAAAAATTGAGTCAGGGAAGGAATTAAGCCCGAAAAGAAAGAAAAGATGCGGTAGAAAACCGATTTTTACTCCACGGTCAGAGAGATGTTTGAAGAAAATTTGTGTAGAAAACAGATTTGCTACCACAAAGGTAATAAAATCACAACTCCAGGATGCTAGCGTAAATGCTTCTGAGCGCACTGTTCGAAGAAAATTGAAAGAATTAGATTTTAAGGCCTGTCGCCCCGCCAGGAAGCCCAAGTTAACAGCTGCAATGAAAGCAAAGCGCCTGAAGTGGGCCAAACAATGGCAAGACAAAGATGTGGACTTCTGGAGATCGGTAAGATACAGCAATTTTTTTTTTTTTTTTTTTTTTTTATGGGTCTAGCACACGTGCTGCAGGGAAGTCCCTAAAGCGCTCCAGGAGCGGCACGAGTGCGGAAAAAGCGATTCACGTTGTTCTTGAATCGCTGTAAATTGTACTCGGTGGGAAACACAGCGCTGGGCAAATTATTCCAAAGGGATGACGTTCTTCATATAAAAGATTGCTTGAAAAGCGTTGTACGCGGAGTAACAAGCTGAACCTCATACGGATGCGAAGCACCAGCGCGACGTGTATTTCTAACATGCACCGCTTTGGGAGGAATTAAGCGGGCTACATCCTTCGAACACCTTCCATGAAAATACCTGTAGAACAGACTCAAGTCGCCAACCGTTCTTCGATGTTCCAGCGAATCAAGGCTGCCGGTCAATTCCGGGTCCCCAATCAGACGGACCGCTCTTCTCTGAACAGAATCCAACAAATGCAGTGTATGTTTGGGAGCGGAGCCCCAAACGTGGGAGCAGTATTTCATAGTTGGTCGAATTCGGGCTTTGTAAAGAATTAACAGTTGCTGTGGGGTGTAAAGCTTTCTGGTTCTAAATAATATTCCCAACTTTTGAGAAGCTCTCCTTGCTATGCCTGCAACATGTTCATGCCAAGACATATTTACTCCCAAACTAACGCCCAACAAATTGAGCGACGATGCTAGGGGAATGGAGTGCCCCGACATAACTATGTCGGGTTCAGCAACGTTAACTTTTTTAGAAAAAACTGCCGCTTGGGTTTTTGTAGCGTTAAATTCCACTTGGTTACTGTCACCCCAAGATAGAATTTCTTCCAAGTCTTTGTTAAGTTGAACGACCTCCTGCTGTCTGCGGATACTCACCTGAGCAGCCGATGTCCGAGCGTCCAAGGTGAATGAAGAGACAAGCGTACTGTCATCTGCAAAGCTATAGACTGGATTCCCGGTCTTTTCCAGCAGATCGTTAATGTAAATGAGAAAGAGAGTAGGAGACAGTATGGAGCCCTGGGGCACACCGGCGTTGATAGTGAGGGTGTTAGAAAGAAATCCGTCGACCGCCACTCGTAAAGAACGCTCTCTGAGGAAACATGAGAGCCACAAACAGAACCTTTCAGACATACCATAAGAGCGTAACTTAGCCAACAATCCATCGTGCCAAACACGGTCGAATGCCTTGGATATGTCAAGAGCAACCGCTCGAGATTCTCCAAAATGTTCAATTGCGTTGTTCCAAACATGTGTTACATAAGTCAGAAGATCTCCTGTTGATCTATGTTTACGAAAACCATATTGGTGATCGCTAATAATATTGAATCGTTCAAGATATTTTAGAAGATGCTCATTGATAACCTGTTCCATGACTTTCGATATTATTGAAAGCAGTGCGACTGGTCGGTAGTTATTTGGCAAGGTCTTCTTACCTTTTTTAGGTATCGGCTGAACCGTGGCACATTTCCAGCAGGACGGAAATATTTCCTTTCTGTAGGATAGGTTAAAAAGTCTACAGAAAACTGGTGTTAATTCCCTTGCACAGTTTTTGAGAACTATGGCAGGTATTCCGTCAGCGCCAGAAGCCTTCTTGGTGTCTAGCTTCATTAAAATACGCTTTATGATGCGCTGTCTGAAGACAACATCGGGCATCCTTGACTGCAATATGGGAATAGTAGGTGGTGTTTTTCCTTGGAAATCGACAGTAGAATGTGAAGCAAAGAGTTCAGCCAACAAGTTCGCTCTCTCAACAGGTGTGGTTGCAATGGAATTATCTAGCCGTGTGAGTGGTGGTTTGGTGGATTTGGTAAAATTTTGACTAACTGCCTTAGCCACTGCCCAAAAGGACCTGGAATTGTTGGGGCAAGCGAGAAGTTTGTTTCTAATCCGTTGATTGTGTGCCTCCTTGGTTTCGTCGATAGTTCCCTTGCATCTGTTCCGGGCATGAACAAAGATGTTACGATTTACGGTGTTAGGATTTTCACGCCATTGTCGATAGGCAATATGTTTAGAAGCAACAGTTTCTTTGCATTTTCGATCGAACCAAGGCTTGCCGTTGGAGGAGCATTTCTTCGAAAAAGGGATGTAAGCTTCCATACCAGCCAAAATAACATCGGAGACCTCCCTGGCGCAGTCAGATGGGTTATCGGATCGAAAACAAATGTCCATCCAAGGGAAAGTTCGAAAGTATTCCATAAGATCTTCCCATTTAGCAGATTTGTAGTGCCAAATCTTGCGCGGCCTAGGCGCCTCTCTGTCACTGATTGGCAGGATACTCGATGTCGAAAGCAGTTTATGGTCGGGAGAACCTAACGGCGGATTTACGGTAACCGTGTAAATCTCCGGATTGGTGGTTAAAAAATCAATCAATTGATCAATAATTGATACATTATTATCATTTTCAGTTAAATAAAGCAAATAAACATGGAAGTTTTATATTTTTCCTATTTTTGACAGGTCTGCTTCAGTGACGAAAGCACATTCGAAATTTTGCAGAATAAAGCTCAGTATGTGCGTCGTCGTCATGAAGAAAAGTTTCATCCTGATTGTGTCGCCCCGACGGTTAAACATCCCACCAAAGTGATGAATTGGGCAGTCATCAGCGGCAAGGGCACTGGACGTCTGTACGTCGTCAAAGGAATAATGAGGCAAGATCAGTACAAAGAAGTATTACAAAATCGGTTGATTCCGCAGCTCAGAGAATGGTTTCCAAATGGGGAACCATTCACTTTCATGCAAGATGGAGCTCCCTGCCACACTGCTCGGTCTGTTAAAGCTTTTTTGGCAGAAAAAAATATCCCTCTGTTGGATTGGCCTTGATATGAACCCCATTGAAAATGTGTGGGAGCTGATGAAAAGAGAAGTGGCTAAAGATGTGATTACCAACAAAACCCAGCTCCTAGAAAAGATTGTTCATTCATGTGTGGAATCATCATCCTCAAATGCAGGAGACAGTACAATCTTGCATTGATAGCATGCCGCGCAGAATTAAAGCTTTGATAGCGGCTAAAGGTGGCTCAACTAAATAGTGACTTTTACTAACATTAATTTCACTTTTCTTTAAAACTTAATAAACTTATGCTTTCTAAATTAATGCTGTTTTATTTATGTCAAATAAATCGGTAATTGATTGGATAATATAAAAATAAAAAAACAAATCAATTTAAAATAATAAAACGGTACAATATCACTCGGTAATTAATATTTTACATGAAATCTTGCAGTGCGTCTAATAATTTGGCCAAGGACTGTATGTGTATTCTTCACATGCTTTTATAGTTTGTCCATCATTTAGTGTCAAGCTCTATGATGGTGCTACAATGCAGAGATAGTTCTTCCTTATTATGTACTATGACGATGTGTCATCTGCGAAATGTACTGTATATAATGTTGAGTCTTCTGCGATAGGAATTCCCGTTCCATGACACTTATTTCTCCATTCTTGTTAGAGATGTTTCAAATATATCTTGAAAAGTTTAGGCAATAGTGAGCAGCCTGTGTCACTCGAAAAGGTGTTTTCAAAATTTTTAACCTGGATGTTAGTTCTCCATATAATTGTTTTATAGCCGGTATGAATGTACTATTTATTGTTATTTCTAGAATCTGTCATAGTTTTCGTAGAGGTACATCATCATAGGCTTTTGTTTTAGTCTACTAATAGCAAATGGAGATCCCTTCCTGTTGTCTACACAGGAGCGTCCTGTCCTAAATCCATTTTGTTGTTCGATCTCGAATGAGTTTTATTCTTCTTCTATGATGTATTTCAGGATTTTACTATATATTCTACCAACTGTAATGGATCTATAGTTTTCACATTTGTTCCTTTGCACCTTTTTTAGATGGTGGTGAGCCAACCAATTTTCCAAATATCCGGCGTCTCCATTCTTCATTCTTCATCTTTCAAACAGGCAGGTTAACATCTTTAATAATTTTTTTGACCTGTTTTTAATGGGCTCTACAGGTATCTCCTCCGAGCCGCATACCTTTCTATTTTTCATATTTTTTATTGCTTTTCGTATTAATTCCTTTGTTATTGTAATTGGTTGTCCTTCAATTTGGTGTATAATTGGGGATTGCAGCATATACTCTTGTCTATGTCCTTGCAATTCGTTTTTATAGTGTTTCTCCCACTGGTTCACGTTAATAAGCGGTAGGGTTATTTTATGTGTCTCGTTTTGATCTTAAGTTTTTTATAAATTTCCAAGCTTCAGAAGATCACGTCCTTCCTAGATTCGTTTCTATTTCTCACCATTTTTATTCCCAACTCTTATTTTCTGCTTCCAGAACCATTCTTTTAAATTCTGCTAGCTGTCTTTTGTAATTTTCTCTATCTACTTGTACTTTGGATGTAGTCTATTTTTTGTATAGATTCTGTTTGAGATTTTTCTGTTTTTCTATTTCAGTATTCCATGTTAGCTTATTTCATTTGTTTTGTTCATTGTTTTTATTTTTTTTAGAGCTTCATCTGCTGCTGCCTTTATAGCTGATACATTATGTTAGTAAAGTTCTGTTTCTGGTTTTAAGGTATCTTTTAATTTTTGGTTTAATCTGGTTTTATATAATTCTCGAATGCTATCTTGTTTTAGTAGTTTATATTTTATTGTGTTTACTGCTTCGTTCCCATTAGGTATTTTGGTTGGGGAAGGTTTTGATGAAATTTGTTTTGCCATTTCTATCATTGCATGTACCAAGTAATAATCTGATCCACATTCTTTACCTTTAAATACTCTTGTATCGTAGACTTTTAATTTTATTTCTTGTTTAATTACAACGAAATCAATGATTAGGCGAAGTTGTGTTGTTTTTTGGTACCAGGCATATTTAAGGATGATCTTATGTTTAAAGAAGCCTTTTAATATTTTTAATTTATGGTTTTCACATAATTGTATAATTCTTTGACCATCGTCGGTAGTCCTTGCTTCGCCATATTGTCCTATTACGTGAGTGCCTTGTTTTTTCCCAGTCTACCCAGTTTATTTCATTTTGAGTTGAATACGAGGTATAGTAATTTTGCAGACAAAAACACTATATTCGTGTCGATTACTATTTGTAGAAATTTCAAAAGTCAAAGCCTCAAAAATTTATTTCGCAGTAACCCAGAACTAATTAAATCTATGGAAGAATTGCGACGAGAATCAGAAAATATCAACGTTCAAGCGGGTGGTGTCAGTTCTGTAATGAAATTGCAAGAGGCTAAGGCATGGTTATCTGATCTACAACATACCTTAGCTAGAGTAGGTAAGAAACGGTTCTAAGAAACTTATATGTTGCTTGTAATGACTTTTTGCATGAAACAAAAATGATATTCTAAAATTTAATGGAAA
The DNA here is from genome assembly GCA_019049505.1 of Pachyrhynchus sulphureomaculatus. Lineage (NCBI taxonomy): Eukaryota > Metazoa > Arthropoda > Insecta > Coleoptera > Curculionidae > Pachyrhynchus > Pachyrhynchus sulphureomaculatus. The sequence continues at coordinate 96,961,946 of CM032452.1, read as the reverse complement.
GTTGAAGTAATTTCAAAAACTGACTAGGTAAAGTAAATTAAATTCACTTTTTTCGTGCCAAATTGATGTAAAGATAAATAAAAATATCCTTGCTCTAATTTATTTTTCTACAGAATGTTAAAAGCAAATGAAATTAAGTTACATGTTTCTTACGAGTATGTGGGTGTGTTGTTTTTTAATTTTTAAGGTGTTTTTTGTGAAGTCTACATTTATTCGAAATAGCATTTGTTAATTGTATATAATCGTTTTGATCATAATTTTTTTTACTTTTATTTTAGCATCAATTTAGTGCCAAAAACTGAAATTAATTTAGCGAATATAGCCAATTTTTAGTGTTATTTTGGTTTTCAAAAGGAAGGTAACAATGAGGTTACCTATAAGCAATAGTGTTTTTAAGGTTCGAGCGGTTTATATTTTTTTTTTAAATAGTACGTATGTACTATATGTATATGTGGTAAAAACTACAATTATAAATGGCTAGAATTTTGTACACTTATACATACATACATATATATATATATATATATATATATATATATATATATATATATATATATATATATATATATATATATATATACAGTCGACACTCTATATAGTGAAAGACCAAAATGTTGACCGAAATTTCACTATAGAAAGTTTTTCACTATATAAAGAAAAAATCCGTGTATATTGCTATGTACATATTGGTAATCATTTACTTGTATTTTATAAGGTACAAGCAACAAAGAAAATTGCAAAATTGAATTATTAGAAAAGATTTTATTAAACATTTGAAAGTTTAAATAGTACATAGCATGTACAGGGCTAAATACATACATAAAGTCCGTACGTTATATCTTTACCCGTGCGTCATAGTTTTCAGGCCATATAACAGACGACTATTATATTATTTGTCTCTTTTCACCAATAAATCGTATTAGTAAAAAGAGACAAAAAATATAATAGTCGTCTGGGATATTGCCTGAAAACTATGACGCACGTGTAAAGATATAACGTACGGACTTTATGTATGTATGTACTACATACGAAATAAAAAGAATAATACAAAATCTGTTAATATATATGTACATACTACGTACATACGTACTGGGAAAATATAATCAGTTATTTTCTTTTGAACATTACTTTTGAAAAATAATTGTTGCTCAACAAAATTCTCGCATTTATTCAAATGCATAAAGATTTGATCAGGTACACATTCCTGGCCCCTGAGAGTAGTTCGCACAATATCAAATGCATTTCTTATTTCATTTTCACTAAATTTAGCAGGACATTCCCCGGTTTCAGTTTCTTCTTCATGATCTTCTATACTTTTTATATCGTCAATTATGTCTTGGTCAGTTGGGAGATCTGTCGTGGCAACATCATTGTCGATTTCTAAGAAATCTTCAAGTAAAAAATCTGCGTCGACGGTAGCAGTTTTTTGTAGAATACCCCAACGCCTTTTTAAGGTAGCGAGATCCATTTCGTCTTCTTCTTCCCATTCGTCAATTTTTTCAGTAAAACCTGCTTAAGAAAAGCAGTTTTTGATAGTTTTCTGAGAAACATTTTCACGCCATTCTTTAACGACTTCGGTTATACACTCTTTAAGGGTAATCAGTTTTTGGCCTGGAAGGTTGTTATCAATCGCATTAACAATTTTGTGAACAATTCTGTTTCGGTAATGATGTTTTATGTTTTTTATAATACCCTGGTCCATAGGTTGCAATTTGGAGGTCATGTTTGGTGGAAAAAAGATCAATTCAATATTCCTTAATTTTTTACTTACAGTAACTGGATGTGCAGGACAATTGTCTATAAACATCACAATCTTTCGCTTTTGGCTTTTCATTTTCGTGTCCAGTTCTTTGATCTATCCTTTGAAAATCTCAGAAGTCATCCATGCCTTTTTATTATTGGCGTAATCTAACTCCAGAAATTTAACTCCTTTTAAACAACGGAGATTTTTGCTTTTACCTATGAGCAGTAATTTCAGTTTTTCTGAGCCATCCATGTTTGCTCCAACCATAAGTGTCACCCTTTCTTTACTTGTTTTAACACCAAAACATTTATCACTTTTAAAAGCAAGAGTTTTATTTGGCAAACATTTAAAAAACAAACCGGTTTCATCACAATTGAAAACGTTTTTTTGGCTCGTACTTTTTCAATGCACTTTTTAAAACAGTTTCAGTCCAAATGTCACAGTCCTCCTGACTAACGCTCTCTCGCCAGACACCGTCTTGAAAACAATTGAATTGCGAGTCTTTCAGGCACTCAACCACCCTTCACTAGCTTGAAAATTAACGCAGTTAAATTCTTTAGCAAATTGTAGAGCCTTTTGCTTTATTAAATTTCCCGATATTGGTACGTTTTGATGCGTACGGGCCACTTGAAAACCATCGTAAAACAGCTTCATTTACATCCTCGTAAGTACTCACCCGTACTCGTTTTCGACTGCTTGGAACACTAGGTTTCTTGATGATACTGTCGCGACTTTTTATTATCAGAGAGACGCAACTTGGAGAAACACCAAATTTTGCAGCAACATCAATTTTTTTGCAGCGTTTATCAACTTCCTCCTAAAATTTTCTCAGCTAAACTTAAACACACTCGCTTGGACATCTTACTTGATTCTTAAACAAAAAGAAACTGAACCTGAATTTGCGAATTACTAGGCCTCGACTATAAAATGGGTTTTTCCCCGGGTTTCTATAAAATGGGTTATTCCCCGGGTTTCTAACAGAAATCTACCTGATTTATTGCCAACCATTAGGCGTTATAAACGCGTTAAGAACCTTTTCAAAAAAAATGCGTCATAAAAATGGAATTCGTGCTAATGTTAGATAAAAATGGGAAACCCGAAAAGGCCAAGATCTCAATAAATGTATAAAAATTTATACATAAAATTCCGGTAAAAATTTTATTATATAGAGTGTTACTATTTTACAGATTCACTATATGCAGGGCTTTTTACATGAAATTTCATTAAAATATTCTAGGTCTTGAAAAAATTGCACTATAAAGAGTTTTTCACTATATAGAGTTTCACTATAAACAGTGTCGACTGTATATATATATATATATATATATATATATATATATATATATATATATATATATATATATATATATATATAGGGTTTCTCAGTTAGCTTCGAGCAGCAGCGGCAGCAAGATCACATTATCGAGTAGCAGCAGCAGTAGCAAGAGCACTTGAGAATGCCAAATGAGATCTTGGCGAAAAGTCGTGCAAATTCATTGTTAGACGAACGGATTGAAACTCGGAATTTTAATGTATTACATTCCACCGTCCGTGAAAACCTCTATTGTATATATATATATATATATATATATATATATATATATATATATATACAACCAAAGAATGTATAAAGGAGAAAAAAAGACTATACGAAAAATGGCTGAATACAAAATCAGAAGAAGATCTACAGAAATATAAAGAGAAAAATTCAGAAACGAGAAGGATGATAAACAAAGAAAAGAACGAGAGATGGAAAAAAGCGTGCGAACATGTACAACAGTATATAGGAGGAACTAGAAGCACAGAATCATGAAGAATAATTAAAGCATTAAGGACCAACAATAGAGAGAAGACGTATATAGAGTATATCTCAGAAAGCGAATGGGAAGATTATTATAAAAAACTGCTAACAGAAGACAGACAAGAATTCCAAGAAGAGAACCCTGAAGAAGAACAGAATAAGGAAAAAAAGAAATAGAACTAAGCTATGAAGATGTAAAGAAGACAATAAAAATACTCAAAAATAATAAATCTGCAGGGCCTGGAGGTGTGGTAAATGAAATGATTAAGTACGGGTCTTATAAATTACATCGAATGTTAAGAAACATGTTCCACAGAGCGATAAATGGAGGAATGGTCAAAAGCCTATATAGTATGTATATTTTAAAAGGGAGACCGCAGAAAATGCACAAACTATAGAGGCCTAAGGAAATATCGAGTATGGGGCGTTTGTATGGAAAAATTATTAAAAATATCATAGAGGATAATATAAAAGGAAAAATTGGAGAAGACCAAGCAGGCTTTACGGTTGGAAAATCATAGACCACATATACAGTATAAAACAAACAATGGAAAAATACTGGCAAAGAATAGAAAAATTCATCTAGCCTTCATAGACATAAGAAAGGCCTATGACTCAATACCAATACAAAGATTATGGAACGCAATGAAAGGAACAGGCATTGACAAAGAACTAATATTCACAGTAAAAGCTCTCTACGAAAACAACACAGTGAACATAAAAATAGGACATAAAATAGGGAAGAGACTCCAAACATCAAAAGGTCTATTACAAGGATGCTCTGCATCCCCAACACTATTCAAAATATAATTCGAACAAACATTAAAAAAATGGAAGCAAAAATGTAGTGGAATGGGAGTCCCAATACGAGAAGATTACTTATATACTCTAAGTTTCGCAGACGACCAAGTAATCATAGCGCAAGATGAGGAAGACCTCAGTTATATGGTAAGAAAACTGAAAGAAGAATACACTTAAGCAGGATTAGCAATAAACTTTGATAAAACGGAATACCTAACAACAAAGGAGGGAAATGTGGAGAATCTAGAAGTCGATAACGAAACAACAATCAAAGGAACCGATAGATTTAAATATTTAGGAACCATCATTTCAAAAAACGCTACATCAGAAGAAGAGATCAAAGCTAGATTAGGACAAACGCGGACATGCATAAGACAACTAAATTCGATCCTGTGGGACAAACACATTACACAGAGAAACAAAACACGCATATACAAATCAATAATACAAAACATAATGACATGGACGATCAACAAAAGAAATAAATCTAAAATTAACGCGGTACAGATGGAGTATTGGAGAAGATGCTGTAGAGTGACACGTATGGAGAGAATACCAAATAAAGAAATAAGAAGCAGAATGAACATCAAAGAGAACGCAATAAACACCATTGAAGAAAAACGATTAAAATGGTATGGACACATAAGACGGAGCGAAGATAATAAGTGGATAAAGAAAATAACGGAGTGGAGCCCTATAGGGAGAAAAAAAAGGGGAAGACCCAGACGATCGTGGAGAGAAGATGTGGACGAGGCTATGGAGGACAGGGGTCTAACAGATGGAGAATAGGAAGATAGAAACGAATGGAATCAAAGGCTGAGAGAAGGAAGACAGCATCAGCTGTAGAAAATCCTTGATATATATATATATATATATATATATATATATATATATATATATATATATATATATATATATATACATACATATAAAATCTTTTCATTTAGGTATAGTTCATATTGAGAGTTTACTTTTAGACAACGGTGCTCAAAAAATTCTGGCTAATTTCAAACAAGCAGCAGTGCTTGTGTTTAGCAGATTTTTTACAGAATTAAAAGTTATCGCTGATCAGTTAAGTGAAATGCTCGACCAGGAAGCTATCGAATCAATGCAATGTGAAATGTATACGCCGACTTTGGAAGAAATGAAAACTTTATATGAAGTTGATTTAGAAAAAAATACAGGTATTGAAAAGATAATAGTACCATTAATCACTCTACGATCGATTCCAGACACATTTCATGTAGCATACCCTACATCTAAATTAAATAATTTCTAAAGTAACATTAGAAAAATTACTTTTCTGACAGTTCGTCGCAACGGATATTATTTTTCAATATGCATATAATAACATCCAGGACCCTTTTGAGGTTTTCCTCATTTGCAAAAGCCTATCCGGTCAAGGAGTTTTGCAACGAACAGAATAGATGAACCAAAAAGAGCAAGGCTCAGGTAACATGATATAAAGAATAAAATTTCCCATTTAATGATTAGCTTTTCCCTCATTTCCAGCATTATTGTGATGGAAAATAATATCCCTCCGAATCGGTAAATCTGGCCGTTTCTCGCCGATTATATACTGTGCAGTCAATTTTGATTCCTCTTGCTCACACAGCACGTCAAACAATTGATTATTGGACGAAAAAGCAACATCAAATTTATGTCTCATTGTCAGTATTCACCTGATTTATCGCCTAACGACCTCTTTTTGTTCCCGAATGTTATAAAAAATGCGTGGACAGCGATTTTCTTCATCTCAATAAGCTGTTGAATCCTTTTAAAACCATGATTTTAAGGTACCAACTTCAGAGTGGACAAAATGTTTCGAGATTTGGTTCGAACACATGCAAAAGTGTATAAATCTTAAAGGCGAATATTTTGAGAAACAGTAAAACGATTTGTAACAGAATGTTTTTGTAAAAACTTAAAATGTATTTTCATGACCTCTGTCATTTGATTCTAGACAATCTACTCTTTACCCCACTCACCATTCCTTAACTTTATTTTAGTACAAGCTAGCCGTGCCCGCGGCTCCGCTCGCGTGGACTTGATTCACTACTATCAGCACTGCTTAATCCTTATATTACCAAACGTAATAAAATATCTGCCATTATTTCCCCTTATCTCCCATTATTTTTCCTTATCTCTCATTATCTCACCATAACTCCCATTATCTAGACTTATCTCCGCTTATCTCCCATTATTTCTCCTTATCTCCCATTATTTATACTTATCTCCTATTATCTCACCTTATCTCCCGTTATCTAAGCTTATATCGAATTATATAGAACATATGTATCAATTTATAAAAACACGTAAATGGAATAAGTGGTTCTCAAATGATAAGCGCACTAACGGACAGACAGACAGAGATACGTTGCATTTTTATATACATTATATTCTTTGCAACATGATATTGTTCCATATTTAATGGTTTAGGCAGTGTATTGCAAGAAAACGCGCTAACAGTAACCTTTTTTCGGACTTGATTCACTATTATCGTCACTACTTATTCTTTATATTACCTAACGCAATAAAATACATCCTATGACTTGGCCAGAGAACATATGTGTGTTTTAAAAAAAAGCACGTAACGCACTAACGGACAGAGAGACAGATAGACAGACAGAGAGACGTTGCATTTTATATATATTATAGATAGAAGATTATAGATAACCTGGCCGGAGAACAAATGTATGAATTAAAAAAAAACACGTAAATCGGATAAGTGGTTCTCGAATGATAAGCGCATTAACGGACAGACAGACAGAGAGACGTTGCATTTTATATATATTATAGATAGATAACCTGGCCAGAGAACATATGTATGTTTTAAAAAAAAGCACGTAAATCGGATAAGTGGTTCTCCAGTGAGAAGCGCACTAACGAACAGACAGACCGACAGGCAGAGAGACAGGCAGACAGACAGATAGAGAAATGTTGCATTTTATATATATTATAGATATAAGATTATAGATAACCTGGCCAGAGAACATGTATGTTTAAAAAAAAAAAGTACGTAAATCGGATAAGTGGTTCTCCAGTGATAAGCGCCCTAACGGACAGACAGACAGACAGAGAGACGTTGCATTTTATTTATTATAGATTATAGATGTTCGATAGACTTTGAAATAAAACAAAAATGCTGCCGAAGTATCTGCTAACAAAGATCTGTTATATTATCATTGTTTCTTATTACTTATAATAACGGAAATGTTAGACGTTACATCACTAATTCACCTCAATATTTTTTTAATAATCCTTTTTTAGTGTTCCGTAAGGAACACTTATAAGATGACTTCGGTGTCTGTCTGTATGTCTGTCTGTCACACCCGATTTTCTCCGAAACTATTTGACGTAGAAAATTTAAATTTGGTAATAATATAGGAATTGATGGCTTCATCAGAGCCATGTAGTTTTGAGAGTTAAATTTTGACTTAAAGGGTTAGTGTTGGGGGGTGAAATCGGAAATGAAAAAAAAAAAATTTTACTGGGTCATCGAGTGTGGTGTCAAATGAAAGCTTATGAGAACACGAGTAAATAATATATATATATATATATATATATATATATATATATATATATATATATATATATATATATATATATATATATAATGTAATACTTGCGCGCACTTTTCTTTGTATTATTTTTAAAAAATCGCAAAAAATCGCTGTCCCCCCGCCTTATCTCGAAAAGTACTTATCAAAAAATTTTGAAAAAATTCTGGAATATTCTCCACGTGGTGTAGATTGAACGAAAATTATCACGAGTACATTACCTTTAATAACACAGGTCAACATTTTATCTAGGCTTGTACTCGGTAAACCAACTAGGTATCTTAGGGTTTTTGGGGTCGCTGATCACGATTAAGGGGTCGGGTTAACCTTCATCAGGTCAGGTTCAAGGTCATTTGAAGGTCAAATTGAGCCAATGCAGCCAAAAAAATCTGAAAAAATTCACACCTATGTTTTTTGGGTCACTGAATCCGAATCCGGTGTTATTTTTTTCATATAAGGTCTCCTGAAGGTCACTAGAGGTTACTTCAAGGTCATTCTGAGGTTATTTGGAATAAAACACTTATGAGCAGGCCAAAAAATCTGAAAAAATTGGTGTATACGTTTTTTAGGTCTCTGGTTCAGAATTAGAGGTCCGTTAACCTCCAACAGTTCAGGTTCGAGGTCATTAGAAGGTCAAATTGAGCCAATGCAGCCAAAAAATCTGAAAAAATTCATACATATGTTTTTTGGGTCACTGAATCCGAATCCGGTGTTATTTTTTTCATATAAGGTCTCCTGAAGTCCCTAGAGGTTACTTCAAGGTCATTCTGAGGTTATTTGGAATAAAACAGTTATGAGCAGGCCAAAAAATCTGAAAAAAATGGTGTATACGTTTTTTAGGTTTCTGGTTCAGAATTAGAGGTCGGTTAACCTCCATCAAATCTGGTTCAAAGTCATTTGAAGGTCAATTTAATTGATAGCGGCTGAAAAATCTAAAAAAAACGATACCTACCTTTTTTGGGTCACTAATTCCTAATCTGTGTTCTTTTCTTCCCTACCATTTCTTCTATAGATCGTTTCAAGCAGGAATATAAGAACATGGGTAGAGGAAAAAAAAAAGAATTCGAAAGAAAGATGACTGACAAAGAAAAGGCAGCTTGGAGAAGTTTCAAAGAAGTGACGAAAAAGTTTTTGGGAAACAATAAAGATCCAAATTATATAGAAATCGTTGCGAAAATGGTAAATAACTTCAGGGAACTAGGATGTCTGATGAATCTCAAGGTTCATTTCCTAGATTCTCACATTGACTACTTTCCCTAGAACCTAGGAGACTTCAGTGAAGAGCAAGGAGAACGTATTCATCAAGATCTGAAAGTATTTGAACAAAGATATCAAGGAGTTTGGGGTACGAATATGTTAGCTGACTACTGTTGGAGCCTTAAAAGAGACACAAATGTAAACCATAAAAGAAAATCAATTCGGAGGTCATTTGAATCCCAACGCAAACGTGCTCGAATTGATGATTAGCTTAGTATATTTAGTTATACCAAAGATTAGGACATTAATTTTTTATGTAAATTTTTAATTTCTGACTATACATTAAAATCATTTTTGTCGTCGCCGCCGCCGCCGCTGACAGTAGCCCCCTCCAAAAGTTAATGACCCTCCAAAAGTGAATCCCTCTTCACAAATGAATCCGTGAGTGCCTGCGTGTGTATGGCTGTGAATTACTGAATTTATATGTGGGTGTCTGTGTGCGTATGTTTGTGTATTGATGTGTGTGCCTACGTGGGTACGTAATTGTGTGTATTACTGTGTCTTATGGTGTGTGCGTGTGTGTGTGTGTGTGTATTACTGTATCTGTGCGACTCTGTATGTATTACTCTGTGTTTGTATGTGTCTGTGTATATATTACTGTGTGTGTGTCACAGAGTTTGTGTGTGTATGTTTTATTTATATGGGTGTGCCTGTGCGTATTGTTGAGTTCGTGTGGATGTGTGTGTCTTTGTGTGCGTGTGTGTGTGCCTGTGCGTGTGTGGATCACTGTGTGTGATTATGTGTGTATGTCTGTGTGTTTTATTTCGTGTGTATGAGTGTGTGTATGTGTGTGTGTGTGTGTATTACTGTGTATGTGTGTGTGTGTGTGTGCGTGCGTGTGCGTGTGTGTGTGCATTTAAACGAATTATAAGTCAGCAAATTCTAAGAATTCTGGGAACACGCTAGGGCTCTTGTAAATTTAATTGGCAACGTTTTTTACAATTCTCCATAAACTTCAAACTTGAGATGGAGGATTGGTCAATGGAGCGATCAGAAGGGTGAAGCGAAGAGAGAAAATTCTTGGATGATCAGAATAATATTTTAATATTTCACAAGAAAAAACGATTTCACTGTCTTTATAGTGTGATATTTTTACCTTTTTTGATAATAGGATGACTCTTGGATTTTTAAACAATTCCGTTTCGTTGTTTTTATATATAGTAGATGCTATGCTATAAAGTCACTCCCTCTTCAAGTACAGATGCACATAACGGGAAATGTGGAGGACCTTACTGGCACAAATCAAAATGAGAATATTGTCAGAACGTTCCGATGAAGTTTCAGAATCTTACAAAGTATTAAAGTAGACATAACTTCCGGTGTATTCTTGGAGACACGAGTTAGAAGAAGACAAACATTCCGATTCAGAATTCCAACAAACACGTGCAACGGTTTATTTTGGCGGCTATCCAATGATTTGACTTCCAAATGACCTTAATACCGACCTGATGAAGGGTAACCGACCTCTAATTCTTAACCAGAGACCTAAAAAACGTATACACCATTTTTTTCAGATTTTTTGGCCTGCTCGTAACTGTTTCATTCCAAATAACCTCAGAATGACCTTGAAGTAACCTCTAGTGACCTTCGGGAGACCTTATATGAAAAAAATAACACCGGATTTGGATTCAGTGACCCAAAAAACATACGTGTGAATTTTTTCAGATTTTTTGGCTGCATTGGCTCAATTTGACCTTCAAATGACCTTGAACCTGACCTGATTAAGGTTAACCGACCCCTTCATCGTGATCAGCGACCCTAAAAACCCTAAGATACCTAGTTGGTTTACCGAGTACAAGCCTAGATAAAATGTTGACCTGTGTAATTTATCTGGTATATAAAAAACAAAAATTTCAAGATGATCAGATTTCAGTAAAGATTGGAAACAAACTGTTGAAAACTCATTTGCGCAAGTTCAACTTGTACTTGACCGGTTATTTTTGTTTTAGGAAGTGTGGAATGAATTGGTGGGTCAATTATCACGAACAATGGACAATACGTACAGTTTTTTAATTGCAGGCTGTCACTTATGGGAAAAACATTTTAAAAGAACAGAGATTTTGCAAGCTATAATTGTCAGAGATGTGGAGAATAGTATTTTATCAAATAATAAATCATCCGAGGTAGGCTCGATCATCGGCGCACAAGTTTTATTTTTAATTAAAATTAGCTCATGAAAATAGTACTAATAAGATTCTTTAGAAGTATGTCTTATTACACCCTCCTTTTTATGGGTCTAGCATACGTGCTGCAGGAAAATCCCTCGTACAGGAGCGACATGTGTGCGGAAAAGCGATTCACGTTGGTCTTGAATCGCTGTAAATCGTACTCGTTGGGAAACACAGTCCTAGGCAAATTATTCTAGAGGGATGATGTTCTCCATATAAAAGACTGCTTGAAAAGTGTTGTACGAGGAGTAACCAGCTGAACTTCATACGGATGTGAAGTATTAGAGCGACGTGTATTTCTAACATGCACCGCTCTGGGAAGAATTAAGCGGGCTACATCCTTCGAACACTTTCCATGAAAATACTTGTAGAACAGACTCAAGTCGCCAACCGTTCTTCGATGTTTCAGCGAATCAAGGCCCCCGGTCAGATCTGGGTCTCCAATTAGACGAACAGCTCTTCTCTGAACAGAATCCAACAAATGCAGTGTATGTTTGGGAGCATAGCCCCAAACATGGGAGCAGTATTCCATTGTTGGTCGAATTTGAGCTTTGTAAAGAATTAACAGTTGTTGTGGAGTGTAAAGTTTTCTGGTTCGAAATAATATTCCCAACTTTTGAGAAGCTCTCTTTGCTATGCTTGCAACATGTTCATGCCAGGACATATTTGCTCCCAAATTAACGCCCAACAAATTGAGTGACGATGTTAGTGGAGTGCCCCGACATAACTATGTCGGATTCAGCAACATTAACTTTTTTAGAAAAAACTGCCGCCTGGGTTTTTGTAGCGTTAAATTCCACTTTGTTACTGTCACCCCAAGATAGAATTTCTTCTAGGTCTTGATTAAGTTGAATGACTTCCTGCTGTCTGTGGATATTCGTCTGAGTAGCCGATGTCCGAGCGTTCAAAGTGAATGAAGAGATAAGCGTACTGTCATATGCAAAGCTGTAGATTGGTTTCCCGGTCTTTTCCAGCAAATCGTTAATGTAAATGAGAAGGAGAGTAGGAGACAGTATGGAGCCTTAGGGCATATCAGCATTGATAGTGAAGACGTTAGAAAGAAACCCGTCGACTGCCACTCGTAAAAATCAACAGTCCATTATGCTAAACACGGTCGAATGCCCTAGATATATCAAGTGCTACTTGGAATGAGTAATACCTTATTTTAAGTAGGCTAAAAAAGGCACCTATTCAAATTGAATTATAGACTTTTGGCAAAAAGATTCCCTCTTATAATTTTTGAAATCACGTAAACTCTATAACTTCCGTTCCAGAATTGCCTAATATTATTAAACACCGAATCTTAAGGTCATTATGACGTCAGACTTTTGGGAATTCGGCAAAAATATAATATTTAAGTACTGTATCTATTGTAGCCTTATGAAACTAAACTGAATATTCTAATTGATAACCTAAGACAAGAACCATCAAAAGAGAAAGTGAACAAGACCATGGACGATATTAAAAAAACTGTTGGCTGCCATGGAAGAATTGTAAGTATTTTTCAACATATTGTCAAAAATAAATTGATTCTTATTTACATTTGACGTCTGTCATCTGCCGTAATCGAAAAAATCGCTAGAAAGCAAAAAGGTATGCTCAACAATCTTTTTTGATGCTGCACAGGCCTTTGACAAAGTGTGGCATGAGGGACTTCAATATAAGTTAAACATGCTACTTCTACATAAGTATGCCCAAATATTGGAGTCATACATTTCCGAAAGATATTTCAGAGTAAAGCAAGATGAAGCATATACTGAGCTGAAAGAAATTAGAGCGGGGAGTGCCACATTGCAGTGTTTTAGGGCCTGTTTTGTAACTTATATATACCAGTGATATACCGCAGTTAGAACATGACACAATAACTACTTTTACGGATGATACTGCAATATTAGCAGTTGGAAAATAACCATAGAGAAGCTGCACATAAACTGCAAATATCTATCTAATACAAAGTTGGATAAAAAGATGGAGAATCAAAATAAACGAGACAAAATCATTTATGTCAATTTTACAAATAAAAGCAATAATCACATACGAGTTAGAATAAACAATACCCAAATTCCATACGCTAACTCAGCTAAGTATTTGGGTATTACTCTATATGCCAGGCTCCGCTGGAGAGCCCATGTTAAAAAGAAAAGAAAAGAACTAACTATCAAATAAAAGAAAATGTACTGGCTACTTGGTAGGCACTCCAGCCTCTCAATTTATAACAAAGTATTGATATATAATCGAATGAGAGCTGAAGAACGACCTAGGGAGGAAAAGATAAAAATTAAGAGCAAAGGAAGTAAAGAGTACAACTTCGAGAAAGTTAGCCATTTTGAATACCTGGGTCTGACGATCACTAATAGAGCTGATGACGACATGGAGAAACGAATATCGAAGGGTAGCAAAGCTATGGGAACCCTAAATATAATTATAAAGTCCAAGTTAATAAGTAGAAGAACTAAAGAAAGGATTTAAAGACAGTGATTCAGCCAGCAGTGGTGTACGGTAGCGAAACATGGATTCTGAGCCGAAGAAATACAGAAAAGCTGGAAAGATGGGAGAGAGGAGGATGCTCCGTAAGATGTATGGTGGTGCAAAAAAAGAGGATGGTGGTTGGAGAAGAAGGACTAACCAGGAAGTCAGGGAGCTATATGGACACCCTAATATCATCCAGAAAATTCGAGCTCGAAGGGCTAGTTGGTTGGGTCACGTGGTCACGTATATAGAATGCCGCTGTACAGACATGCAAAACAGGTGCTAACACTGGATGAGGGCGACAGGCGCAGAAGAGGAAGACCCAAAAAGAGATGGTTAGAGGATGTAAAAGATGACATAGTGGCACTGAGGGTACCGGACTGGGAGCAGAAGACAAGGAATAGGAGGGAATGGAGAGAAATCATCAAAAAATTGAAGCCATGGGCCCCACGGCCTGAAGAGATGATGTATATATACATATATATATATATATATATATATATATATATATATATATATATATATATATATATATATATATATATATATATATATATATGTCTTTTGAGTTAGTTAAGTGATTGTGTTAATGCAAAAGGGGAGTATAGTGCTAAGGTACACATAAAGCTTAAGTGTAAAACGATTATTAGAACCTAAGGAACACTGATGAGTAGAATCCTAGTTGTAGGGAATTGAAAGTGGTAAATTAAGTTGGTACAAAATTATCTCATTGATCAGAAATGATCAGATTGTAATGTAATAATTACCCCAACATGGGTGTGTTTATAAGAGAAAAAAAAATTAATATTGTATACATGATGATGAACCTTTTCCAGGTGAATAATGTTCCAAATGTCCATGGAGTTTTTCTGGACCTATGTTTCTGTAATGATAGCGATCTGGTGATATCACGAGCAATTGATTGTTCCTGCTCCTGTATCCTGAACGATCAATTCGATAATAATATTAAATACGACCTAACATATTTTGATTTTAAGAACACTGATATGTCACAGTTAAACTCTTATCTTGCATCATTTGATTGGGGTTCTTTATTGAGCAAGGTCAATGTTGACCTTGCCGTTGAGCAATTCTACGATATACTGTACCATGGTATTAACCTACACGTGCCTATAAAGCGTTTTAAAAGTTCCAATTTTCCTGTGTGGTTCACTCGCAAGTTACAACATTCAGAAACGATCCGAAAGAACGTTGCTCATAAACGTTTTAAGGAAACTGGTTTTACGGTTGACTATGACATTTTTGCTGCTTTTCAAATGCTATTCAAATTATCTCTCGTTGGTTGAAAACGGCATCTCATTCGATCCCAGATTGTTTTGGAAACATGTGAATAACATGAAACAGTCTTAGGGTTATCCCAACACTATGTGCTACCGTGATAGAATAAGCAATTCTGGTATGGGATGTGTGTATCTTTTTGCTGACTTTTTTGGGGAAGTTTATTGTGGCAGTCGGGCTGCTATTCCTGGCTATTATAGTGACATAGTTGAATGCACTAATTTAAATGTTAACTCAATATCAGTCAGTTTGTCTGAGATCTATGAGGGGATAGATAATCTTAAAAATACATTTTCAGTTGGTCCAGATGGAATACCTGCGGAAGTATTGAAGGCTTGCATATGTTCTATTGTAACTCCTCTAAAATTAATTTTTAATTTACTCTTGTGCTCAAGTACATTCCCTATATACTGGAAAAACTCATTTGTTACCCCTATTCATAAGTGCGGTGATAGGAGTGATATATCTAACTACAGGGGCATGTGCATTCAATCCGCAATACCTAAATTGTTCGACAGTCTGGTTGCGGGATTTTTGTCATGGAGCTGTAATAGCATAATAATTGACGAGCAGCATGGTTTTAAACCTGGTCGGTCAACTGTCACAAACCTGCTTGCATATCATGATTGTCTGTTGAGCGCCTTTGGGAATCGCCAGTGTATTGATAGTGTATATACTGACTTTTCGAAGGCGTTCGACAGAGTTAATCATACGCTCTTGTTAGGCAAGTTGCGGAAAATAGGACAAAGTAGTGAGGTCCTTGGGTGGATTGGCAGTTTTCTAGAGGGACGTACACAGTATGTCCGTATTATTAATTGTATTTCTAAAGAAATAAAAGTTCTTTCAGGTGTGCCTCAGGGGTCTCACTGTGGTCCTTTATTGTTTCTACTTTTCTTTAATGACATCGGCAAGTTTATACAACATTCTAAATTTCTCATGTTTGCAGATGATCTAAAAATGTTTAAAACGGTTAACCCGTTGCAAGATTATCACTCTCTTCAGGAGGATGTTCATGGCCTCTATAGATGGAGTACCCTGAATGAGTTGAACTTGAATATTAAGAAGTGTGTTAGCATTAGTTTTGGTAGAGCTAGACGGAACTTTACTTTTGAGTATAACATTAATGGCAGCAAGCTGAGGCATGTTAGTGAAATAAATGATCTGGGAGTTCTTGACCAGAAACTTACATCGGGGCTTGAGTATGCGGCTGTGGTATGGTCTCCTCATTACAATGTATATATATAGAAGCGGTGCAGCGCCGGTTTCTGCGGACTTGTGCTTTTATATTGGCCTTACCCCCAGATGGTTACCATATAGACCACCACAACCTTACGGGCATTTTGGGTATTTCGACCCTGGAGACTAGAAGACTCCATTGTAACCTGCTTCTGGCTTTTAAGTTAATAAATGGACTGATTGATGGTCCCTATCGCTTGGATAAGTTAACATTTAATGTTTCTCGTCGCACTAGAGGCAGAGATCTGTTTGGTATTCCCTTTCATGCGAATAATTATGGCTATTATGGACCCATCTCCAGAATAATGAGACATTTCAATCAGTTCGATCTCAGGATTCATGGCTCCATTGATAGTTTTAAATTGATTGTTAAAAAGTGGTGATATTTGCTTGCTGTGAAACTAGTTTTAATGATCTTGTGGTGTTGGATTCTATGTATGTTTATGATTATTATCATGTTTTAATTATGTTTATAATTGTGTAAATTGGCGCAACGCCGTTAATAAATAAATAAATATATTCTTGAATTCGGGCATTATTTTCACCAGGTTACAGTATTACGTGGGCTGTCTGAAAATTTCTCGGCCCAACAATGAAAGAATTTTTTTTAAGTGAAATATGTTTTATTTTCATCTCCTGAAACTTCAATATACATTTATTTCAACGTTTTTTCAGTAATGTAATATCATCATGAAAGTGCGATTCCAGAAGGTCTGCATCCATGGCTGCAATCGCTTTGTTTGATGTAAAACGCTTTCCAGCCAGGAATTTTTTTAGGTTTGACAACACATAATAGTCAGAGGGAGCCAAATCTGGTGAATACGCTGGATGTTCAAGCAACTCGTATTTGAATTCGTTGAATTTTGCTATCGTCAAAATACTTGTGTAAAGACGTGCATTGTCTTGATGAAAAATGATCCTTTTCCTCTTTAAAGCAGATCTTTTCTAACAAATTTTTACCTCCAACTGATCCAAAAGATTACAATAATATTCAGAGTTAATTGTTTTACTTTTCTGAAGATAATCGATGAACAAAACACATTTGCAATCCCAAAAAAACCTTCTCTGCTGATGGAACAGTCTTGGTCTTCTTTGGTGCACTTCCACCGGCTTCAATCGATTGTTTCGACGGTTGTTCTCCCTGTGGTGTATAGTGTGGATCCAAGTTTTATCAACAGTTATGAAATGACGCTTGAAATCTATTTTATTTTACTTAAAACGATCCAAACACGCCTGAGAAATACGCATTCGAATGCGTTAGCAAATGCGGCACCCATCTTGCACGAAGCTTTTTTATATGTAATTCTTCATGCAAAATATTTGAGTCAGTCCATGCCAAATCGACCACTTTTGACCCCGACCCCTTTCGATTTGGCTGAAAGTTTTTTTATCTTTTTTCTACCCTATGAAAAACGGTTCTAGAATTTTTTCAAATTTTTTTTACCCACCTCAAAAAAAGTTATGAATTTTTTAAATAATTGGCGGATCGAGACGTTTTTTTTTTTTCAAAATTTTCGTAATTAAATGTACTTTTTAAAAAAAAATACAAAAAAAGTTTTAGATCTATGAAATTTTTGCCTTTTTTGAGAAAAATCGTCCATTTTTGAGGTTCGTCATTTTTTATTTTTTTTTTTCTTAAAAAAACCTTCAATCAATTCTGCAGTTATCCCCGCCAATCCCAGAGTGGGCCGAATTTTTTTTCTATTTTTTTTTAATTGAAAAAAAATTTTTTCAGTTTTTCACAATTTTTTTTTTAAAAAAAACTTTGTTTATATAATAAAATAAATGCAAGTAAATGATTTTAATGTATAGCCATATATTTTTCTTTGGCGTTTAAATATTTTACATATTCTATGTTCATTCGAATTTGAAAAATTTCTAACATATAAGCAACCATCTGTGTCTGGAATTACACTGTGTAATTGCTGAGTTCCCGTAATTGGTTTTGTTTTCAAAAATCGGTCATTCACATCATTTACAGCTTTATTGTAATCCTCTTCTGGGGAAAACTTAACCGTTATATTTGGAAGGTTATGTTTTGGATCTCAATATAAAGTGGTGGTAGGCTTATGAAATAGAATAGATTCGCGTGGATCTAGTGAATGAAATAAATTATTTGTTGAATTATTATGAAAAACAGTGAATGTTAATCGTATCAAACCTAGAATCCTAGTCATTAGTTGTAAGTTTAGACTATAAATTAAGTATAATATACCGTAAAATCATTTACTTGCATTTATTTTATTATAAAAACAAAGTTTCTAAAATAAAAATTAAAGAATTGTGAAAAACTGAAAATTTTTTTTTTTTTTCAATTATAAAAAAAATAGAAAAAAAATTCGCCCCACTCTAGGATTGGCGGAGATAACTGCAGAATTGATTGAAGTTTTTTTTAAGAAAAAAAAAATTATAAAAAATGGCGAACTTCAAAAAATTGGCGGTTTTTCTCAAAAAAGACAAAAATTTCATAGATTTTATTATCTAAAAATTTTTTTGTATTTCTTTTAAAAAGTACATTTAATTACGAAAATTTTGAAAAAAAAAACGTCTCGATCGGCCAATTTTTGACAAAGTTATGGCAATTTGAAAAAAAAAAAGAGCCATTTTTTTGAAAAATTCATAACTTTTTTTGAGGTGGGTAAAAATTTTTTAAAAAAAATAGAAAAAGATAAAAAACTTTCAGCCAAATCGAAATGGGTCAGGGTCAGAAGTGGTCGATTTGGCATGGAATGACCCATTTCCAATTCATACTTTTGAGATGCCTCAGCTATTTCACGCGCTTTCACTTGTCGATCATCTAACACCATATCACGGACTTGTTGAATAATTTGTGGAGTGGAGAGCAGCCCATTTTTTCACAGTTTATATAAAGTGTTTATATAAAGGATGGATCTTTCCAATACAATTATGGTTTTACAGTTTCTAAAGCCGTCTATGTGCCGGGCCGAAAACATTTTTGACAGCCTAAGTATTTATTATTATTATTCACCTTAAAAATGTGCTTAACGCTTAACTTAGAAAAATGTAAACTTTTTCACTTCAAATCAATACTGTTGACAACATCACGAGTTTCTAAAAATGATCGCCGCGGATAATGATAAGAGTGAATGACATTGCACAATGTATAAATTATTTGAAAAGACTATTTCTCCTTTTTTTAATAATTTTTTATATATGGAACTGGATTGAAAAGTTGACGAACTAGAAGCAAAATTTAAAGTCAAGATTTAATATTCGATAGAAAAGCAAAGAACTAACCTCTAAGGACTATCTAGCAATTAATTAATTTCTATTTCTCAGTTTATCAACAATGTATAAAATGGAGCATCGTGCCGTAATAAAATTCCTGCATTTAAAAGGAACAACTTTAACGAAAATATAAGCTGAATTAGATTTAGTAGAGGAAAATGCTTGTACTTCTATAAAAGTCTGGGGTGCTCAGATCAAACGGAGGGAGTGTTTTTATATAAAATAAAAACAATTTTCTTCATTTGATTAGGTACCATCGACACCTGGATCCCCTCGACATCAATCGTAGCAAAAGACAGCACAGAACAACTCGACCTTAACGAAGACGAGAACTGATAAAATATCAAACGCCCTTCTGGAAACTATCATTCTGGATAATTAAAACGTTTGGATAAGGAAATGAAGAAAAAAACGTCAGCATTTTTCGAAAAGCAAATCTTTTTTCGTCATGACCGCGCACTGACACACAAATAAACGGTATCGAAGACGAGAACCGATAAAATATCAAACGCTCTTCTGGAAACTATCATTCTGGATAATTAAAACGTTTGGATAAGGAAATGAAGAAAAAATGTCCGCACTGACACACAAATAAACGGTATCGATGGCGAAACTCCACAAATCTAAAAACGACTTTATTCCTCATCCATCGTACTCTCCAAATTTGGCTTCATCTAAGATTTGTCTGATCTCAAATTTGACAAAAAGTGCTGTTAATGCTAATTTTCCTGGTTTAAGTGAAAATATAATTTTCAGACTACTGAATATTGATTTAAAGAGAGGCTATGATGAAAAATTAACTTTATTAGGTTGAGAAAAATGTGTTATTCCTGGTCTCGTCAGAAACTTTCCAATCCACAAACCATTTGCTATAAAATTTATTATTTTATTGAGGTTAATAACCGAACTTAGACAACACTGTATATTGTAATTCAGTATTCACTAGAAAACGTTCAGGGATATCTATTCATGAAAATGTTATAAGACCGTGAAGAAACTTTTATTTATATATAAGAAGTTGCGCCTGCGATTAATCAGGTCAAGGTACTCACGAATATTAATTTTTTAGGTACAAGACGCAATACCAATCAGAAATAGGTGTTTATAAAAAATACAAGGCCGTTCAAGAATTTAAAATCGACATTTTACTGGCTGAAATAAAACGATATTTGGTTCTTTACCCCCCAGATAAAGAGAAAGATCCAAAAATTCAGAGGAAAAGAGCAAGTCAGACAAGTGAAATGGGCGACCCCACGGAAGGGTTGATACCAAATCAGATGATGTACTGCAAATATCAGATCGATGCCATCAGCAACTGGCAATTTGGGTATGCAGAACATACGTAGCTAAAAAGTCTCCGAACTGTAGCTATATGAGGGCTTATTGATAAGTTTCTAGCCTAGCATAAAATAAGAAAATATCTAAAACAAAAATTGGTTAGACAGCATAATCTCCTTTCAACTTTATAGACTTAGTTAAATGACTATAAAATAACTCTAAGTCTCTCCAAATTCTTCATCTGGTTTTGCAAACCAGGCCCACGTTTCATCCATAGTTACGATTAGATGAATCCTCTTCAAAACGGCTACAAATCAACTTGAGTGTTGTGACTCTCAGTGATTGATGTGAAAAACAAGTTCGTATTGTCTTTTTGAATGCTTCGGTCGGCTTTCATGCGGTCCTAGCCACTCTGTAGACTGCTTGTAGTGGTGGATTCATGTTTCGCCCCTTATTACGAATCGACGCAAAAACTTCTTTGGATTACACTGAAACAGTGCCAAACAGCGTTCTGAATCTTCGACACTTTGCTGTTTTTGATCAGTCGTGAGAATGCGCAGCACCCATCTGCCGCAGCTTTTTCATATGCAAGTATTCATGCAAAACATGCCTCGCGCGTTTTGTTAATATCTTCACGATGTTAGCTATCTCTTTCACTTTTACTTCGCGATCATTCAGAGCAATAGGGTGGATTTTTTATGCTTTTTGGAAGTGACTGCCTCATTTGAACGCCAGAAACGTGATGCATCATCGATGCTTCTTCACAAAACTATTGACATATAGTTATTTTCGACGGAGCAAATGTACTATAATACTTCTCAAGCCATTCTTGGATTCTGGCTGCATTTTTTTCTCATCAAAAAGCAATGTTTAATCAACACACGAAATTCTTTTTGTTCCATCGTTTTGCAAAAATTAAAAGTAGTGTCACTCAAACAGCTCGCAAACTAATAGACCAAATGTCATGAAAATTTTACACGAATCTTCTGAGAGTTGACTCTAACTGGAAATCATATGGTTTTTTTATTTGTGCTGCCATTTCTCGAAAAATCTCGCGATTTTCCACCCCAAATAAGTAACTATAAATATATTTCTCACTCTCCGCTAGTTCTTAGCAAAAAAAAAACAGTTTCTATGGTAGCTCAATGTTATTCAAAGTTCAACGACGAAGATGAAGGACAAACCAGCAATGGAATCCTTCCACTGTTACCTTTATTATTTTATTACTCATCATCACAAAAACACAGAAAATGAATATATCATTGATGAATCAATTATGAATAAAGGAACACCGCTTTCGCTATATATTGATACATTTTTGACAGTTAAAAATGTATAGACCAAACGGTAGTTAAAATTACGATTATACTGGGTGAAAAAAAAATTATTACAAAATTTTAGATAAATATTATTTATTTGGAAATTCTAAACTGCTTACAGTAGTAATCATTAAAATATCATTAAGCGAAAATCGTTGTTCACTTACTTTTAACTGTAAAGTCCAATTACGTAATATATATACACAAAGATACAATAGGCAATTAGAGTTAAAAACAAGATACTTAAAGTATCTCCAACCTGGCCATTTCCTTGTCAAAATTCTTAGGAATCTCTAGCCAAGGATGGAAGTGACTAGACATCTTCAGTATTGCCCAAGTCATCCACAGATGTCCTGCTACTTCTAGCTAAGGTAGGTAAAAAAGAGACATCGCTTCTAGCTCTCTTCATGGAATTTACTAATCGCTTTCCCCTATTTCGCTTTCTAGCAAAAGATGGAAGAAAAAATACTCCACATTCAGCATTGTCCATTTCCTCAAATGCCACGACATTAGATTTTGGCATTATTTTTATTCCAGAAATACCAAGGTTGTTTTCACTGTCGGATAAACGTTCTTGAACTGGGTTTCTATCGTCATTGATTAAATGATGTACATAGACAGTTTGGAAAAGTAACACTAAGAGAAAAACTCTAAACGCAACTTGCATTTTAGTAGTTAAAATTAATCCTAAATTGTAATAAGAATTTGTCTTTAACTTCTAAATTAACTTGGTTGTTTCGTCCATTTATATATTTACATATGTTAAGTATTTCAACAAATAGTAACTTACCTGATTGCTCAAATTAACGCTAATTGGTTGTTGAATTTTATAAAATGTAATAATAACAATTAAATAGCATTTTAAAAATAAAGAATACGATCTAAAAATTTTAATTTGCCAAAGATTCACAAGGAAATAACAGTACTTTGGGATATTGTGTTTTAATTCTTCTTCTTGAAGGGCCATATCCGATACGGACGTAGGCGAGTCTCTCACCTTTGCCTGTGATTGGTGCCTTTTTTAAGTGTTCCTCAGACAAAGAGGCCTACAGTTTAATGTCGGTTTCGAACGGCCAAAGTGAGAGGACTTTAATAGGCATAATACTACGGGTAGTTTGCCATTGCCTTCCCGAGAGAGGCAACAGTCACATTGTATTTTTTTTAAAATTTAATCTCTTTTTTTCCAGCCAAGATGCTTTAATTAAAAAAAAGATTATATTCAAGAGATTATAAATTGGTCATTCATGTGGCTTATTATGTTAATAGTAAATTTATCGAAGCGTACAAAAAGTTTCTGTTATTTCCACAAAGTAAATTTTTAAAAATTCGTATTTAATCTTGCCCGATGATGAGCCAAATAGTACTGACACAAATGTTAGGGCGTTGACAACGTATTGTATCATTGTCCCATAAAATCTTGCCGATCATACCGGCATAAAAAATTTTATGTCAAATTTTTCGACGTAATTTTTAGATGTGAATTGAAATGTTTTTAAATAATATTTCTAAAAATAATGTTATTTTCGTATTATAACATATATTTGATTAAGGTAGAATTTTGGTAATTTTCTATTGATAATTGATGTGTAAAGCTTAATGCGGAAGATAACGCAGAAAGTATTTAATTTAATAATTTACCACTCTGTACAATAATTGGAGACTAATCGTTGTTAGAAAATATAAGGGAGTAACAGTGTATGGAAAACATGTGGTGCTAAAAACATAGCGTTCTTTTTGTTAATAATATATTGAAACTCGGGAAGAAATATACAACTCACAAAAAAATTAAACGGCTTATAAACAAGTGTCGAATGAATATTTTCCAAAAATTATACTTTAATAAAGTTATAAGAAATATACAATAAAACTCTACCCTTAAACGGGTATTTTTACGACCCACCACATGCTGGCGACCACCTCAAACTGTGAGAAATAATCAAAATACATTTTCAATTAATTTTCTTGTATGGTATAAATGTGTGATATATCTGTTACTTTTGCTATAGATGTAAAGACGAGCTCGAAGGTGTAGTTTCCTCTTTATCCAAACAAAAAATTTAGAAAAGAACAGAGAAACGAAAATAATAAGTTTTTTTAAACGCTCTTTGGATTCTCTTAGTATAAGGTTTTAATTTAGGGCTTTCGTCAAATATAATATAAATTTCGAATTAATGTTAAAACAAAAGGCCAATATTTCCGTAAAATAAAAATATTTCTAATTTAGTTCTTATAGCGACACCTAGTTTCTAAAGAAGAGACTTTAGGAACTACGAGGAAACAACCAAACTAGGGGATTGCTCGAATCGCTATTGGCTGAAGGGTAGTTTTGTATATTGTTAATCACTAAGAAATGGGAAAATGAGTGGTACCGAAGTAAACTTTAGAACTTAAGAATTCAGTCTCGTTTTAGATCTATTTCAGCTCAGTAGATTCGCTTAGTGCTTTCAAGAAGTTTT
The DNA here is from genome assembly GCA_019049505.1 of Pachyrhynchus sulphureomaculatus. Classification (NCBI taxonomy): domain Eukaryota; kingdom Metazoa; phylum Arthropoda; class Insecta; order Coleoptera; family Curculionidae; genus Pachyrhynchus; species Pachyrhynchus sulphureomaculatus. The sequence continues at coordinate 96,937,309 of CM032452.1, read as the reverse complement.
GCTAATTTAAATAATCTTCTTTCTATTTCTGTTTTTAGTGTTCCATACGAAACACTTATAAGATCATTTCGGTGTCTGTCTCTCTGTCTGCCCGTGTGTCACACCCGATTTTCTCCGAAACTATTTAACATAGAAAGTTGAAATTTGACACTAATATGGGAATTGATGACCCATTCAAGGCCGTGTAGTTTTGAAAGTGAAGTTTTGAATTAAACGGGTAGTTTTTATGGGTAAAATTTGAAGTGAAAAATCACACATCTCTACCATACGAGAAAATTGCTTGAAAACGTATTTTAATCGGTTTGAGATGGTCGTCAGCATGTTGAGCAGGTCATAAAATACCCGTTTAAGGGTAGAATTTTATTGTATATTTCTTATAACTTTATTGAAGTATAAGTTTTGGAAAATATTCAATCGTCACTTGTTTATAAATCTTTTAATTTTTGTGAGTTGTATATTTCTTCCAGAGTTTCAATATATTATTAATAAAAACTCATTATTTTCTTTTCTCTGTTCTTTTTCTCAATCTTTTGTTTGGATAAAGGGGAAACTACACCTTCGAGCTTCTCTTACATCTATAGCAAAAGTAACGGATATATCATCCATCTCTACCATACGAGAAAATTGCTTGAAAACGAATTTTGATTATTTCTCATGGTTTGAGGTGGTCGTCAGCATATGGTGGGTCGTAAAATACCCGTTGAAGGGTAGAATTTTATTGTATATTTCTTATAACTTTATTAAAGTATAATTTTTGGAAAATATTCAATCGACACTTGTTTATAAGCCTTTTAATTTTTGTGAGTTGTATATTTCTTCACGAGTATCAATATATTATTAACCAAAAGAACGTTATGTTTTTAGTACCATATGTTTGTCATACGCTGGTACTCGCTTATATTTTGTAACAACGGTTAGTCTCCAATTATTATAGAGAGTGATAAATTATTAAATTAAATACTTTTTGCCTTATCTTCCACATTAAGCTTTACACATCAATTACCAATAGAAAACTGCCAAAATTATAAGTTGATCAAATATATTTTTAGTGTTCCGTACGGAGAGAGATCACTTCGGTATCGGTCCTCCTGTCCGTCTGTCATACCCGATTTTCTCTAAAACTATTTGACATAGAAAGTTGAAATTTGGCACTAATGTAGGAATGGATGGTCTCATCAGAGCCATGTAGTTTTTGAGAGTTAAATTTTAACTTAAGGGGTTAGTTTTGGGAGGTAAAATCCAAAGTGAAAAAAAAAATTTTTCACTAGGTCATCGAGTGGGGTGTTAAATGAAAGCTTGTAAAGATATAAGTTCAAAAATATGTATAATGTAATACTTGCGCACACTTTTCTTTGTATTATTTTTAAAAAATCGCGAAAAATCGCTGTCCCTCGCTCTATCTCGAAAATTACTGATCAAAAAATTTTGAAAAAATTCTAGAATATTCTCCATAGGATGTACATTGAACGAAAGTTATCACAAGAGCATTTTATTTAATTATTTATCTGGTATATATAAAAAAATTCAAAGTCTTCAGTTTTCTGTAAAGTCGGAAAAAAATTTTGTTGAAAACTCATTTGGGGTGTTTTGTGAAGTCATTGATTATTTTATACCACTGTAACAAATTTTTTATTTCAAAAGCAATCAACGTATAGAATACTAATTGCGCAAATTCGACTTGCACTTGGCCGGTTATTTTTTTTAGACTTAAATTCATCATTTGAAACCAGGGGATTATCCTGTACTCACTATTAAAAATTAAAAGAATTTAAAATTTTGATTTGCTTTCTTTTGATTTTTAATTTCTGTCTGATTATTTTGTTTCTTCTAAATTACGATATATAATTTGGCCTTTAGTTTTAATTCTTAGAATTTTTTTTATTAATTTTTGTAGCAAATAGTTCAAGTATTGTTTAAAAAAGTTGATCGTATTATTTCTCTATACAAAACATTGGCAAAAACGTTTTACGGAAATGTCGCGTTTACACAGCGCACTATGGGACAGAATCGTGCGTACCGTCTCAAAAATCTGTAACTTTGTCGTTCATTGAAGTAAATAGCTGAAATTTGGTACAAAGTATCTCTAATGTGTATACTATCAAATAATGGTACATTCGTTGTTAATTTTTAACCGACTTCACGTGTGTATTTTTTTTTGTTCCTTTTTTTTTGTTTTTTTTTTAATGTTGACAATATTACTCCGCCATTTGTGAACCGATTTTAAAAATTCTTTTTTTGTTTGAAAGGTATTGCTTGCAGTTGGGTCCCATAATTTTTTTTTGGAAATCGGACGGACAAAATGTCCGTCCGAAAAATTAATTTTTGAATATCTCGGCCATTTATAAACCGATTTTCAAAATTCTTTCTTCTTTTCGAAAGAATTTGTCAACAGGCTGAACACATAAAAAAATTTCGGAAATCGGACGGATATTTTGTCCGTCCAAAATATTGATTTTTAGATAACTCTATTGAAAATTTATGAAAATCGGAGGGAGGAAGTCGGTTTTCTTTTTTGCGAGAATTATTTTATTTATAAATATAAAAAAAATAATAGAAAAATAAAAATGACACGTTTTCATACAAAAACATAGTTTATTTAACTTATTGAATGATAATTATACAGTTTAATGATATACACTATTATTTCGTATTTTTGTTAATATTACATATGAAAATAGCATATAATAAATGACAAACATCTATTAATCCACTACATAAAATAGAAAAAAAAAATTGATATACAAACTACAATTTAAATATCTAAGAGGTTCTTGGCTTCGTCTAACAGTTCCTTGGCAACAGTGACTGATGGTTTTCTGATACTTGATATGTATGGGTCTGAAGTAAATAAAAGACCATGAAATACGTCTTCATTCGTTGCGGACCTAGAGCACTTTCTAGCGTGACATAATCTGATATTTTTTTAATCTTTATTACGAGATTCTTGGGCATCCTCAGATAAATTACCAATAGGCAGAACAGCAAAATATCTAATTATACTTTCCACATGTATTAAGATCTTATGTACTGAAGAAGGCATGTTATACCACATATATTGCCTAACGTACAATTGTGAGGTAGCGCGAGTATATTCACCAAATTTTTCTGGATTTACAGCAATACCGCATGCCAAAGTGTGAAGAATAACATAAAGCCTTTTAATAATATCCTCATTAACTCCTGTTATTTCTGAAGAGCAGTAGTAGTTCTCAAAAAAACGTCGAGCTGTATTGCCGTCATTGCTATTTCCACTTCCTTGCCGGGGTTTATCAACATGCAATCTCATTCGGCTTCGAAATAGACTTTGTACAAGTTTTTTCTTGTCTTCTCTACTTTTTTTATCTTCCGTTTTTTAAACGAAAGATTGTATGAAATATGTAAAACTAACTCCATGCACCTAATCCATGCATGCAACGTCGACAAACCGTACTCGTAAGCATTCATATTATCTGGCTTTGATTCAATCTTCTCCAAATTATTCATATCGTTTGGTTTAGCCCCACACACCGTACACACAGCTCCAGAACTTATGTCAGTTAGAACTTGTGTAACTTTTCCATCCACCATAGTTAAGAACAGCTAGTGACTTATTTCAACTAGCTGGTCCCCCATGTGTATTGTATGTATATATATTGTAAATTTTAAAATTATTAATTTGACCCCGAATATCACCGACTACCGAACGGGTTTTCTCGGACGTTTCTTTTGCAAATTCCATCAGAATTGGTCGGCAATATCGAATAGAAGAGCAAGCCGGATTTTGCCAAAGAACCTCTTTTGTTTCTGTGTCAATCAGCTTTATTGGTACCAAAGACGCTATAAATAAGTTTGCATCTGAGACCAAGTTACTTTCATCTGTTAAAATTTATTTATATTCACTTTGTCCCGATGAACCATCACATCCCCATTTGGTAAACGATTTAAGATTTCTTCTTGTTGGGTTGTAAATATTTTCAATTTTTAAGATACGGGCAGTAGTGTGATCCAGCAAATCTTGTAGATTTACTTTAGCGCCTGTATCGGTTATTTCAATGCTGGAGGGTGGAGGATAACACAGTTTTTTTTGCGTTTGTTAATATATTATATGACGGCAATATATCGAAGTTTTTGTTAATCAGACTTGCTCAAAGTAATCCGTATTGTGATTTCCAAAGATCTAAATCAGCAAAAAGACTTAAAGCTTCATCCGCCGTAAAATATGTTGCATTGCGACTTTCATGCAACAATTTTTCCTTTATGATCTTTTTTCATCTCTATCACAATTCCGCATCATTGCAACAACAAAAGCTTCTTTCAATTCTCCTTCAGACCGCAATCCTTGGACGTATGCGTTATGTATATTCTCGAGTCCATATTCTTGAATTAACTCCATATTCTTCCTTTTTTTCGATTTCTCTGACAGATCTTCATAAGACTTTGATGGACGTCCACGTTCTCCAGATGTTGTAGGTTTGATATCCATTGGTATTTCGTTGAACTGTACCTTAAATTCACCGTCTAACCACGTTGTATTTTTATTAAAGAAAGGTTCTTTAGTTCGGTTAGATGTGGTCCAGCGATTGTTAAAAGCTGATATAAGCGATTTTTGAATACTTTTCACAACTAATTAACTTTTTGAAAACGACAAATGATGATGTTCTTCTAAGTATTTTTGAATATCTTCTCTTTTTGTCCCATGGTCAATGAAAAATTCGCATAATACTCGTCGAGGCACAACAAATTCACTCATTTTTGTTGTATAGGTACTTCGCAAATATTGTTTTTACCGAGGTTGGTGAAGACTCTATGTCGAAGCACAATAAAGTACTGGTAAATGACAATTAAATCAATAACTTTTATACTTCAATTCCGTGAGAAAAATATTATTATCTGCGGGTAGTCACATATTTATCGCGTTCTTATATGATATGATATGATTTCCAATAACAGTATTTCCACCTTACCTAAACTTTAATTTAGGTAGTAATCTATCTTTATATATAAAACACAAAAAATGTTTCTACCTACCCAAGGCAGCTCTACCAGGTAGTAGCAGTTCGGCAATAGCAACAAAGCCGAAAAAAATCACATGTATTTTGTTGGTAGAAAATTCAGCCCATTGTCAAAAATCACGAGAGCTTCTCTCAAAAAAACAACCACTTTATGTATGTTTGTAGTTCATTCTCTCAAAAAACAACCACTTTATGTATGGATGTAGTTCAATGCGGTAGTTTGTAAACAAAATTTTGACAACTTGCTGGGATGTAAACAATAGTCACCTGTTCTAGTGATATTACCTGGTAAAGCTGCCTTATACCTACCTACCTACATATCTACCTGCCTACCTATGTCCGCTATAGACGCTAGTAGACAATATTATTTAACAATAAAATGTCAGAAATAATCTATTTTTCGAAAAATCTCCTGAATCAAATCTTAAAAATTTTTTTTTGAATATTTTGCATTTCCCTCCCCATCAGGTATTTTTCGTCCCATTTAAAAGGGGGCAGATTCGGGCAAATTTTTTTTTTTGCCTTGACTTTTATATGGGCTGCTCTATGTGATGGTATCAAAATTACGACATCGGTAGACATCGCTAACTATCAAAAGTCTATTTAAAGTTTCTAATAAGGTTAGGATATTTGATACTGCAAAAACAATCGTGTACCTTTCCAGTTTTTACATAAATGTCTACTTAAATGCTTTTTAAATAAGGTACTTAATAACCATTCTAACCATATAACACACTTACATATTTGCATTGAAAATAATGAAAATATGACCTTGAAAACTGGTGCAATTTTGTTCTACATAATCCACATTATTTTGAGCGTCAACTTGCAAGTCAAGTTTTATTAAGAAAAAATGAGAAATAATCTATTTTAAATTCCATATAATATGTATTAGACATTCAGTTAGATATGTGCATTAACAAAATATTCAATATCGAACATTCGCAAAACTTATTTTTGAGACGGTACGCACGATTCTGTCCCATAGTGCAGCGCCGCGTCTCAACAGTAGCCACGAAAGGGGTCCTAACAGCCAGCAAAAATCCAATATATCGAATAAAGTCCAGCTATGGTAAGAAAAGGCTGTAGAATTAATTTTACTAACACGCTTCTGATTCAACAGTAATCCTCAAAGTAGAATACTTCTTTCTGTAATAGCATGTTAGTTAGTTCTAGTATATACAGATGTGGCAATAATTCTAGAGTCATACATGCTACCAATGTCAAAGATAAGGATTTTTAGAAACACTGCTTTGGACTGTAGATGTTTTCTGTCACACTTATGTTATTAATATATGATGTCTACATTAAATATCATTTAAGTATATATATATATATATATATATATATATATATATATATATATATATATATATATATATATATATATAAGAAACGCTATCTATCAGCAGATTTCTACTTCGTATACCCTTAAAACATAATAAAAAGCCGGCCAAGTGCAAGTCGGACTTGCGCAATTGGTGTTCTGTACGTTGATTGCTGTTAAGATAAAAAATTTTGTTTTGGAGATACAAAATGCTGAATGATTTCACAAAATACACCCCAAATAAGTTTTCAACAAAGTTTTTCCGATCTTTACTGAAAACTTATGACTTTGAGATTTTTGTTATTTTCATATACCAGATAAATTATAAAAGGTAAAGCACTTGTGATAATTTTCGTTCAGTCTACACCCTGTCGAGAATATTCCAGAATTTTTTCAAAATTTTTTGATCAGTACTTTTCGAGATAAGGGGGGACAGCGATTTTTGGCAATTTTTTAAAAATAATACAAAGAAAAATATATACAAGTATTACATTATATATTTTTTTCAACCGGTGATTTTAGAAGCTCTCATTTGACATCCCACCCGATAACCTGGTAAAAAAAAAAAATTTTCACTCCCGATTTCACCCCCTAAATCTAACCCCTTAAGTCAAAATTTAACTTTCAAAACTACACGGCTCTGATGAGGCCATCAATTCTTATATTAATGAAAAATTTCAACTTTCTATGTCAAATAGTTTCGGAGAAAATCGGTTGTGACAGACGGACAGATAGACACCGAAGTAATCTTATAAACCTTATGAACCTCGTACTTATTATTTAAAAATACGAAGTTATCAAATTGCATATTTTATTACACTATTATTTATATTACAGGTTTCTAAATTCTATATTACAGATTGCCTCTTGCATTAGTAAAATAAAACTAACCTAAAACAATAATACTTGTCGATTTTAAGGCTAAAATAGGAGATATTTACCTAAATATGTACATATGTTAGGTAAAAAATCTCCAGTAATCATGTCCCCGAGACTGTCATCAAAGTATTCAAACTACTGGCGTCTGGCAAAAGATGGTAGAAAGTAAACACCACTTTCAGCTTGGTCCATATCATCTACAGATCTCTTGCTTCTTCTTGCAAAGGATGGAAGAAAATAGACTCCACTTTCAGCTTGGTCCATGTCGTCTACCGATCTCTTGCTCCTCCTTGCAAAGGATGGAAGAAAATATACGCCGCTTTCAGCTTGGTCCATGTCATCTACAGATCTCTTGCTTCTTCTTGCGAATGATGGAAGGAAATACACACCACTTTCAGCGTTCTCCATGTCTTCCGCTGCTTGGACATCACGTTTTGAAATTTTTTCCATTCCAGTCAAACCAAAGTTCTTTTCAGTGTAGAGTGATCGTTTTTGAACCGATTTTCCTCCATCTTTGCCTAAGGGTTGCGGATAAACGCACTGGAAAAGTAACACGACAACAAAAACTGCAATAGCAGCTTGCATTTTTACACTTTTACTCTTTTTAGTCGTATATGGACTTATTAATTGACTTCAACTTCAATTTGATGATTTTTTCCATTTATGGGTTTATATATCTGCCGGTAATATATCAACAATTAATTAGCGATCGATCGCGAACAACGAAAAACAAATATTTTTCGAACAGTCGTTAATCGGTAATGACATCAATTTATATTTCTAATTTATTGTGTCAATAAGTTTCAAAGAATAAATTAATTGGTCTAAGGTTCTAACCAAGTTTTAGTGCTATACTTAAAATGTGATAATTGATTGAGAATGCGAGGAGGATTTTCCGTACTAATTTAGAGTAATTTGATAAATAATCGCTTTATTTGTTAATTAAATAAGGTAAATCGTTTGCTTAATTTCGATTTGCGTATTTTATTAAAATGAAAAGGAATTTTTTGCATGTGCCAAAGTGGTGGAAAAATAAGTAATAAACAAACTATACTTTAAATCCTTTGAGAAGAGGATACTGGAGTGAGATGGCGAGATCAAAAAATTGTCTTACTTTTGTCTAATTTCAGACAAATGCTGCGAGATATTTTCTAAAACGTCTGACAGCTTTTATTTAAGACAGGGAGACCTTTACGCGTTATAAGAATCTTAGTTACTGCGAAAATCGCGTACAGACAGACAGTTGGGGCAGGAGACTTTGTTTTATAATATGTGTATATTATATATATATATTTATATTTATATTTATATATATATATATATATATATATATATATATATATATATATATATACGAGGCTGGTTTGAAAAGTCCGTGCAAAAATAAAAACTACTTATGTGTTTGGGGTAAACCTTTTTTATTTTTCGACATAGTCTCCTTTTAGGTTTATACACTTGGTCCAACGATGTTCTAGTTTGTTGATCCCCTTCCGAATAACAGGATTTGTCCAAGTCTGCAAAATATCCAGTAGTGTCTGCAATCACCTCCTCGTTTGAATAAAATCTTTGTCCCGCCAGCCATTTCTTCAAATTGGGGAACAAATAGTAGTCCGAGGGAGCCAAGTCTGGAGAATAGGGGGGATGTGAAACGAGTTGGAATGCTATTTCCATTAATTTTGCGACCACAACTGCTCAGGTGTGTGCTGGTGCGTTGTCGTGATGGAAAAGGACTTTCTTGTGGGCTAATCGCGGGCGTTTTTCTTGCAGCTCGGTTTTCAAACGGTCCAGTAACGATGAATAATATTCACCTGTAATAGTTTTACCCTTTTCCAGATAGTCGATGAGGATTATCCCTTGCGAATCCCAAAAGACAGTCGCCATAACCTTTCCGGCCGAAGGAACGGTCTTCGCCTTTTTTGGTGCAGATTCCCCCTTGGTAACCCATTGTTTAGATTGTTGTTTGGTCTCAGGAGTATAGTAATGTATCTATGTTTCATCCACAGTGACGAAACGACGCTTAAAGTCCTCCGGATTCTTGTGGAACAGCTGCAAACCATCCTTGCAACACTTCACACGATTCCGTTTTTGGTCAAGCGTGAGCAATCGCGGCACCCATCTTGCGGATAGCTTTCTCATGTCCAAATGTTTATGCAAAATATTATGTACCCGTTCAGTCGAGATGCCCACAGCACTAGCAATCTCACGCACCTTAACTCTTCTGTCATCCATTACCATATCATGGATTTGATCAATGATTTCTGAAGTCGTAACCTCCACAGGCCGTCCAGAACGTTCAGCGTCACTTGTGCCCATATGGCCAGTCCGAAAATTTTGAAACCACTTATAAACTGTTCTAATCGAAGGTGCAGAGTCACCATAATGTTTATCAAGCTTCTCTTTAGTCTCCTGAGGCGTTTTGCCTTTCATAAAGTAATGTTTAATCACCACACGAAATTCTTTTTCGTCCATTTCTGGAAAAATCACTCGACTTCCTTGATTCACACGAATGCCAAACACAAAGAAATAGACCAATATGGCTGAAACTTGGTGTGCGTTCATTCAAGAGATGCTACTAACTAAACATGACCTCGATACGCGCCGGTGGTGCCATCTCTCGGACTTTACACGGACTCTTCAGACCAGCCTCGTATATATATATATATATATATATATATATATATATATATATATATATATATATATATATATATATGTATATATATATATGTATATATATATATATATATATATATATATATATATATATATATATATATATTTGCCTACCTAGAAATTTCAATGTAACTGCCAAAATTTAATACCTAATTAAGCCCTTTTATTATATTAGGTAAATTTAATTGTTCTTAACAAGTGTCCATCATAAAATTGTTTAGATAAGCCTTTTTGGTGAAATCACAAATTAAAAACCAATTAGAACAAAATTCCAAGTTTTGCATGATAATCGTTTCGAGATGATTTCTGAAAATTCCAGTTGAAGTAAGAACTCATTTCAAGTTTCTATGGATTATGAAAATTCCTAGTGACATTTTATGATAAAAACTATGCTACAAATACCATTGCCCTTTTGGAAATTAACCATTCTCAAACAGTACTTTGTCACTGATACAGGCTCATTTGTTTTGTGAAAATGCCAAAAACGAAAGAAGTTTCCGTTGAAAATCGGGCTTTGAAAATTGCGGGACATAAAAATGGTCACTCGAGTCAACAAATCGCGAGTGATATGCGGATGCCAAGGGGAACGGTGGACTACATCGTAAAAAAAAATTTCTGCAGGACGTGGAATTCGCAACCAAAAACGTTCAGGAAGGCCTCGAAAAACGACTCCCGCCGAACACAGAGCTATAATAACGTCCGGCCGCCGCCTAACCGCACCAGAAATCACGGCTCAAGTAAACCTGGAGCGGCCCATCCCCATCAGCGTGACAACCGCGAAGAACAGATTAGCAGAAGGTGGACTACACGGGAGAGTTGCAGTGAGGAAACCACTTCTTATGAGAGTGAATAAACGTAAACGATTAGAATGGGCCCGAGAACATGAAAATTGGACATCAGAACAATGGAATTCCGTTCTTTTCAGCGACGAATCTAAATTCGACATTTTCGGTTCAAATTGACGAGTATACGTGCGGCGGCCAGCTGGAGAGGATGTTGGAACCCTGTCAGTTGCCTACAGTAAATGGTGGAGGTTCAGCAATGCTTTGGGGTTGTTTTTAGCAACGGCAATTATATATATATATATATATATATATATATATATATATATATATATATATATATATATAAAATATTAAAAGAACAATGAGTTCCAGAGGAAACGATTATATATATATATATATATATATATATATATATATATATATATATATATATATATATATATATATATATATATATATATATATATATATATATATATATATATATTTGCCGCTTCCCGCACTTCATACGCCATCTCTCTCTTTCCCACCAATCGTTTTCTTCTAAATCTCTGGAACTCATTGCTCTTTTAATATTTTTTCTCCATGTCGTCCTTGGTCTCCCCTTTTTTCTTTTATTCCACGGTACATATTGTAAAGCCTTCTTCGGCCAACGTTCTTCTCGCACATTACGTGCCCGTATCATATTAACTGACGTATTTCTATTCGGTCTATCACTGACTCTATCATCTTTGCTCTTTGTCTAATTCCTTCATTGCGTTTGTGATCCAATCTTGAGGCTCCACAAGATCGTCATAAGTAGTCCATTTCAACTGCTTTTAGCTTATCTCTATCTCGAGTACTCATTTGCCAGCATTTTGAACCTATTTTTCATCTTTTTTAGTACCAATTTAAGTTCTTTCAAGCTGATGGGTATTTCATATTCTTCGTCTACCTTTATTTCTCTGACTTTGAACTTGTTAATATCTGGTTTCTTTTAGAAGATCAGAATAATCGCTCTTCCACTCTTGTAAAAAATATTATGGGGTTATTGATAAGCTTTTGTTTCTTTTTAACCTATAGCTTCTCCTGCAGCTTGATGAATGCATTTTTTAAGGTGTATGTAAAGTTCTTCTGCAGTCATCTGTTCTATACTGATTTGTAATGTTACTGCTAGTCTAATAATATAAGAATTGTACAGACTCATGTGTCAGGCTTTCTATGTTAAAGTTCTTTGGTGTTAATTCTTGTCCTACAGCTCTCTTGGTATTGTAATTTTGTTGTCTGTAATTAATTATTATTTTAGCAATTAGTAGATAGTGGTCTGATCCGCATTCATTATATATATATATATATATATATATATATATATATATATATATATATATATATATATATATATATATATATATATATAAGTAACCAACGGATTTTATTTTGGTTTCCACTAATGAATAGAGTGTTTCACGAGGAAGGTTTAAGTGTATAATTTGTGGATATTTTTCGTGAATTATCCTACTTATGACGATGAATGTCGGATGAAGTCGGAAAAAAATCAATCGTCGAAGAGATATTTTAGCGCACGCTGCATAAATAGTTAGAGATACGTGAAAATAATGTAAGGCAATATTGTTTGCCTCAAATAGTTCTACAAAGAAGTCCGCGACAGCAGACGTCTATCTACAAAAATAACCCCAAATTATTGAAATGAAGATATTAAATATAGACATGTTAAAATACTTTAACTAAAGAGAGTAATTTAGGTAGAAAAATATAAATCATTATTAAATTAAATGCGCTCTTTGTATTGTGCATTTAACGAATATAAAAACCGTTTTTAAATTGTAACATTTGGATGAATGGTTTAAATTTTACAAGGGCGTTTCGCGCCGCCCACAAATTGATTTTAAAAGTAGGGGCTCCTGTAATATTGCTAGGTAAATTATATCCACCAAAATTGTGATGTTCTCCCGCAAAATCCCATGTATTTTCTTATGGCCCTCAAATCTGCATTGTTTGTGCCCCACAGGGATGAAGCAGTGTTGTCAACGCTGCGTGAAGAAGTATTTTTTTCGGCTGACTAGGGTATTGTTAGTTGTAATGAAGTTAGACCAGATGTAAAAAAGGCATTATGAGACAGTGTTGCAAACTCTATGTGAAGTAATATTTTTTCGGCTGAAGATGTTCATGAAGTATGTGTGTGTAGTGTTGATTGTAGGTCAAACGGGCGTTAATAAAAATAACGATAAGGGATTAGTTGACCAAAAAGTCTCTGTTATGGTGATGAGGGATGTGCAAGACTGACTTAAAAAGTTTTTATTATGACGATAAAATTTATTGTTAGAATTGTCTTGGTTATTTTTCGTGTGTAATGAGGGTAGGTTAGATGTGAAAAACGCATTAATGAAGTTAGTAGTTTTTTTTTTGATAAAAACTTTGTCAAAAAGATATTAAAGCAGGTTAGTAGCTGTTTTTTTATAAAAAGGTGGCTAAAAAAACATTAGATGTGTCCGTGTATAGATGCGAAAAAGGCGTTAATGCAGTTAGTGTGGTTATTTCTTTTATATACAGTTGATGAAAGAGACCTAATATGAGGTAGTTTTTGTTAAAAAGGTTGTCAAAAAGGTCTTGGCGATTAATTTTTATTTTAATCGCCAAGACATCGTCTAGTGATCAACGTTTTGAAAAAGATGGATAAGATTCCATCGAAAAGTCAGAGAAACTATCCATCAAGAGACTTTCACCTAACACGGGATACCCGTATATATATATATATATATATATATATATATATATATATATATATATATATATATATATATATTTATGTATATATATATATATATATATATATATATATATATAGATAAATTCATAGGTTATGGGAGGCTATTGGTAATTATGCTGCAGTAGCCAAAACTGAGTTATTAGCCGAAGTGGAAAAATGGACCAAAAACCAAACAAGAAGATTAGAAAAGAGATTGGAAGTAAGACTAGGAATTCATGCTTTACGAATGGAAAAGATAGAAAAGTATATATATGACGTACGTCTCGAAGAGTTATGTATTCATCAGACACGATTCGAGGAACACAAGAACGTAAGAATAATATTTTTTCGTTTTTTTATGTATATACGGTTAAATTTGTTTGTTTTTTTGCGTCAGCTTGACTGACGGAAGGGTCAAGATGAGGACATAGGTAGGAACCCTGGCCTATTAATATTAGGAATACTAGCTAGGATGGAACTCCGTAGAATATACAGGAAACGTGCTGCCCCTCTGTTAGTGTTCCGTACGGAACACTTATCAGATCACTTCGGTGTCTGTCCGTCTGTCACCCGATTATCTCCGAAACTATTTGACATACCAGGTGTACAAGTATGAAATGCGGATTTTTTTTTCTAAAAAAACATGTTAAATTCGGAAGAATGATAAAAAGTGCTTTATTCAAAGTATGCTCCATCGCTTGTGATACATTTTTCCCATCTTTCAGGCAATTTGTGAATACCACGCCAGTAAAAATCTTCCCCTTTTGCTGCGAATCATTCATCAAGCCATTTTTTCACATCTTCGTACGAACCAAAGCGCTGCTCAGCAAGTGCGTGACCCATTGATGCAAACAAGTGGTAGTCGGAAGGAGCCAAGTCTGGTGAGTAAGCCGCATGGGGTAGAACTTCCCAGCTGAGTGCTTCCAACGTGTCGCGAACTGGTTTTGCCGTATGTGATGGAGCATTGTCACGAAGAAAAATGACTTTGTGTTGTCTCTTTCGGTATTCTGGCCTTTTTTCAAGCAGCGAACGGTTCAGATCGGTCAATTGTTGTTGGTGACATTTCGTATTAACCGTTTCCCCAGGTTTTAACAGCTCATATTAGACCACGCCCCTCTGGTTCCACCAAACACAGAGCATCGTCTTTCTGCCAAAGCGATTCGGTCTTGCGGTCGATGTGAATGGTGCGCCTGGGTCTACCCATGATTTTTTGCACTTGGAATTCTCAAAATAAATCCACTTTTCATCTCCTGTAACTATACGATGCAAAAACGACTTCCTTTTGTACCGAGCGAGCAAAATGTCACGTGTTTTTGCGCTTTTTTCCATTTGCCTGTCGTTCAACTCATGTGGTACCCATCTACCGGTCTTCTGAATCTTTCCCATCTCTCGTAGCCGATTGGAAACAGCTTGTTGACTAACGCCCAATTGCTCGGCGAGTTTATTTTTGTGTTTGCGAATCATCTTCGTCCAACAATGCTTGCAATTTCACATCTTCGTATTTTTTTTGGCGGTTTTCCACGTTCCTTGTCTGCAACATCGAGGTCACCACTTTTGAAACGCCGAAACCATCGTTCACACGTATCTTGCGATGGAGCATGTTCACCATAAGCTTCTCGAAGTAATCGGTATGATTCAACAGCAGTTTTCTTCAAATGAAAACAAAAAATTAATGCTGTCCGCGAATGCTCTTTGTTCGGTTTAAATTTCTACATATTGAACACAACAACACAACACTATGCACACGCTTGTCCAATTTATCACTTGTGCGCGTCTGACACTTGTTGATGACACAACAAAATGGCGCAGTGTCAAATCTTTATAGCACAAAGTGCATTGGTGCACCATCTGTTGACTGAAATCCGCATTTCATACTTGTATACCTGGTAGAAAGTTGAAATTTGGGACTAATAGAGGAATTGATGGCCCCATCAGAGCCGTGTAGTTCTGAAAGTTAACTTTTAACTTAAAGGGTTTGTTTTGGGGGGGGGGGGGTGAAATCGAAAATAGTCGGTGGACTATCCGATGAAAGCTTGTGAAAGGACGAGTTCAAAAATACATATAATGTAATATTTGTGCACACTTTTCTTTATATTATTTTTAAAAAAATTGCGGAAAATCGCTGCCCTTATCTCGAAAAGGGCTGATCAAAAAATTTTGACAAAATTCTAGAATATCCACAGGGTGTAGATTGAACAAAAATTATCATGAGTACATTATCTTTAATAATTTATCTGGTATATAAAAAACAAAAATTTCAAGGTCGCTTTCAACAAAGTTCGGTAACAAACTTTGTTGAAAACTCATTTACGGTGTGTTTTGTCAAGTCATTGATGTTTTTATCCTTCCGTAACAAAATTTTTTATTTTAAAAGCAATCAACGTACGGAACACTAATTGCGCAAGTCCGACTTGTACTTGGCAGGTTATTTTTTTTTAATCACACCGTCCATTGTCTCTTTGCTTTCTGTAATACTGAATAACTAACAATTTTTATCGCGTCGTACGCAGGTACTACCTCTCAAGAAGCGTTTCGATAAGACTGCAATAAATCAATTGTATCTCGCACAATGTGATATGTCACGCCATTATTCTTTAACCACATGTCCCGTAGATCCACTCGGATTAAATAAGGCCACAAGAGCTTGGGTAGTATCCTATTATAACAATCGCCACTGAGTGAAATTCCATTGTCATTTTGAAAGAAGCATGGTCCAATTAATCTTCTTGACAACAGGCCGTACCAAATAGATCTTTTAGAATACATGTATCACTTTCACAATGCTTGATGACCTAAATCTGACAATTTTAACCATTAAAAAAGCTGTCTAGTTCAAAGTGCCCTCATCACTGAAAATAATTTTCTTGCCAAAATTTTTGTTCTCATATACGGTGTGCAGAACCCAATTGACGAATTGTCGACGCTTAGAATGATCTGTTGCCATGAATTGAAGTAAACTTTATATTAATGAAGAGACATGTCTTTTGCCAGAACTCGTTGCAAAGAGATACTCGGATTTAGTTCTGAACCAAAAGTCAAATATTTATTTTAAATAGTTGTACAAAATACGTGATTCCAAGAAAATATTTTTATACTACTTGACTTGAGCTGAATTTAATTTTGAACTCAAGTAGCTTGAAAATTAAGTAATATAATAATCCTTCTTATGCTCTTTTACTATTTTAGAGTGTAGATGCACGAATTCTTAAGCTTAAAGAAGAATGTGGTACATATCTGGAAAAATACAGACAAATTTTCGGAACTTACGAACAAGATTTAAAACGACTCGAAAGTAAATGTGTCCAGCTATCAAATTCTGATATGGTAAATGCGAATAAAGTTATCGTAAATGCAAAAACTGAAAACTGTTTCGAAGATATTAATGGCTTACACTCGGAATATTGGCAGAGATGTAGCCAATTTTTTGAAAAAGTTAAAGCAAGTCATATAAAATTTTCTGAGAACATGAAGTAAGTACTTAGCGAAGCATTCCAAAACTTCACCAATACCTTACCAAATCGGGCCTAAGTTCTTAAATACCTCAAATGAAAGCTTAAGGACTAAGGAACATTTTCTGATATTTTAAGTAAGGTAGTAGGATACTAAAAAAAGTTGTTTAAAAAATTCTTTAGAAGAAAAAACCTGAATCGGTAAAATTTGTCAATATTATAAGGAGTGAAAAATATATGTTATATGTAAAAAATGGCTAAAATTTTGTTTGGATCAATTAAAGTAATGTCTGTGGAACATATTTCCAGAGTTAACTAAAAAAATTAGCTTACAGTTTTCAAATACCCCTATTTAATCATAAAAAATTACAAAAACGGCCAATTTCTCCCGACCAGAAGGTTCAAATGATATCCATAGGCCTTTAAATTTTTCCTTTTTTATCTAGAATCAATCTGTCAGAATTTTTAGTTTATCTTTCTATGATAAAATTGCAAAAATACACTAAAAACCCAAAAACAGGCCAATTCTCCCATTTTGAGGGCGTTGCCCCAATTTTTCAAAGGTCGCAATATTTTTTTCCTTAATGAGAGACGAGTATTTAAAAAAATTCCATTAGATATGTCTATGTTTGACAGTCTAGAGCAGTGATTCCCAAAGTGGTTCAGGTGGACCCCCAGGGGTCCACCGGAGACTCGACGGGGGTCTAAGTTGGCGTGAAAAAAAAATGGGGGTTCACGAATTGTAAGTGGGGGTCCACGAAAATTTATCTGGTTTCGATAGTAAAGAACAAAAATGTTGGCTTGGCTTTACCTATCAATGTAGGCAAATAATACACTACTCAAAAAAATTAAGGGAGCAAAAAAAATTACAAATTTTTCAGTGATTTTTGACAGGCTGTATTTCGGTGAAAAATGGTCGTATTGAGACTTTAAAAAAAAAGCATTTTGAAGCTTTAAGATTCTAATTTTCAGATTTTTTGCCTAAAATTTTTTAGGAGCTACGGTTTTCATGCAATCCTAACAGATAGCGTGAAAAAATAATATTGCAAATATTTTGCTTTTTTTTTGGTCCACAGGATTGAAAAAAAAAAATTTCAGTTAGGCTGGCATATGGATCAGATAGCCTATTTATTTAGCATTAATTTCCTTGTTTTAAAACCTCCCTTAATTTTTTTGAGTAGTGTATTTTAAGAAGGTCAGCGACTGTTACTTGTAAAAACTTGCATATTCGATATTCTATACAACGCGCGTCGAGACTTGCAAAGCGCCGCCCGCCCGCCCGCAACGCAACCCGTTCAGACGTGCAAAGGGACGAAATACGACTTGTGCTGTGCTTGGAATCTTGCATGAACTTGTTTGATTCTTCACCAATATAAATACGAATGCCAAGGACAAACGTTACTCATTTGTTTCCGGAATTTTAAAAAGAAAAGTGTGAGTGAATCGATGTCAGTGTTTGCCAGTGCCGGAAAAAGTAAGTACCTGCCTATTTGTTATTCATACTTTTATTTTATATTGTAATAATATTATATTTGTTATGTTTGCGTGTAGTAGGTACGTAATAAAAATTAAATACTGAACAGGGCCATTATTCGATAGTTCTATAAAAGAACAGAAAGCCGAGAAAGATTGAACTTTTAGTACTTTTTATTATAAAATTATTTATTTACCCGACTGTGGTGATTCACTAAAGGAGAGATATATGATTGACCTGCATGTTTGACAGCAGAAGAACGAAGCGGTTCCCTAGGAGAATTAGTAAAAGATCGTATACTTTATGAGTATGACTTGATCGCTGCTGAAGCAAAATACCATACCATTTGCTATACTAATTTCTTAAGTCGAGTACCATCTACTGATAAGAAGCCTCGCGAAGATAACCAAGTCGCACAAGCAATGAAAGAGATTTTTTGTTATATAGAAAATCATGATAATTCACAATTTACATTGAAAAAGCTTAAAGATATCCTTACGGAGTATGTACCAGATGATAAGACCATCATTACAAGACTAACAAAAATATTTAACTGACATAATAATTATGAGAAAGGTAGGATCATTCACTATCATATCTTTTCATGATACACAAGCTAATATATTATCAAAAGCTTGGTACGACAATAAAAAAAAGGATCCGGAAGAAAAACGGTTACGGATTGTAGAAGCTACAGCAGCTATTGTTAGGGAAGATATTCGATCATCTGTAGTCTTATCGACATCCGAGTAAAACGTTAGATGATATTAATGAAGAAATACCAAAAACTGTATTGCATTTTTGACAAGAAGTCATAATAAAAAATAGAAAAAGAAAAACAGGTCATTTAAAAACGAAATGCACATCAATAAGTCATGCAATAATAGCTTCGATACGAGAACGGTCATTTTCATCACAGCTACTATTAGGCCTTTCTGTATTTCTTCATAGAAGATATAGATCTAAAAGACTATTAGATGCTTTATCTAGTTTGGGATTTGCACCTTCGTATGGTAATACTGTAGGTATAATCATAATAGTAATATAAGTATTTAAGAGTTTACACATTTTAAAGAAAAAGTACTTAATTCTTTTTCTACTTAAAATATAATTAAGATATATTAGAATATAATAATTAAAATATACTTAAAATATTTCATTTAACAATTTTAATGTTTTAATTAATAAATAATGCAAATTATTCACAATTATGGATTTTTTAGTGATTAATTAACTTTATACGACGTATTATTTACCGGAACTCACAGTTGACCTTGCATTATGCAATGCAATATGTATGATTGAGCGCTGCGCGCTCTCCGCGCTCTATCTCAAAAACGGTTAAGCGTATAAAAAATGCTTAGAACAAAATTTGTAGAGAATTTTATACTCTACAATTTTCATAATAAATGTAATATATATATATATATATATATATATATATATATATATATATATATATATATATATATATATATTTGAAACCATAGGAAGCGAGATATTTAGGAAAAACCAATTTTTGGGAATATCTTAAGACGCGGACACGAGATTTTATGAGACTTTCGAGACAACTTTTGGAATACCAAAATAAAGGTTTATACAAGTTTACAGCTTATTATCTCTCATTCCGAGGTTGACCCTCTTTTTTAGCTTAAGTTATTGAATAATAAATGTATCATGCTTGAAAGAAATTATGTTGAAGGATAAAATCGATTTTTGATCAAAATACAGGGACTTTTTACCCCATATATAGATGTCGTCAACGATTACAATACCTAATCAACGGAAGTAAAAAGCGTAGGAATTTTTTACTTACTTATACTCCTTTCTTGAATCTTCAATACGGACAACTCGGGAACCTTGTTTAATGAGTGTCCGACACATGACTGTTCTTTTTCTTTTAGATTATTTTCCGCTTTTGGAAATTATTCAATTCAAGAAACAAAGGACTATCTAAAATATCAAAGTAAAATTGAAACTCAAGTGGGGAAAAGCGTAGCGAGTTTAAAAAAAGATATAGATAGCGGAACAGAAAAAATAATTGCGAAAATTGGAGTAAGACGAGATGAAATTTTAAATTTGTAAGTAACAAATTCACAATTTAGAAATCATGGATGGATTTAGACCGTGCCAATTGGAGTAACTTTCTGACGTTTTACCTATACTTGCTTGATGCATCTTCACGTATCTCTGCTGTTCAACATTAGAACATTG
This sequence comes from Pachyrhynchus sulphureomaculatus, assembly GCA_019049505.1. Lineage (NCBI taxonomy): Eukaryota > Metazoa > Arthropoda > Insecta > Coleoptera > Curculionidae > Pachyrhynchus > Pachyrhynchus sulphureomaculatus. Next base: position 96,916,771 of record CM032452.1, on the reverse strand, counting down.
AATGAGGCCGGCGATATGTCAGAGAAATATCTCTCTCTCTGGAGCAGATATAGTGTATTAATCGGTTTTCATGTTTCCTGCACACGCTAGACCCAAAACTATTTAATTCAATATTTTTACAACTTATAGTGTATTTGTTTAGAGTTGATAGCAGAATTGTCTCATTGTAAAGGGTGTTTTTATAGAGGTATAAAACTTTAAGTTGGCAACACTTTTTTAACTGGCGGTCATTTTGTCAGCTGTCAAGTGATTTATATTTAGTTTGGTTTGGCATTTCAACATGAATAGACTGACGCCTGAACAACGCTTCCAAATTGTGCAAATTTATTTTGAAAATCATGGTTCTGTTCGAAATACGTATCGCGCACTACGTCCATTTTACGGTCAACATAATCGTCCATCAGAGCAATTAATTCGATTACCTATGTAACGTTTTCGCACCACGTTTACTCTAAATGATAATACGCATCCACAGAGACGTCGTACAGTGCGTACAGAAGAAGTCATTGCTGCTGTAAAGCGTAGCGTAGAGGAAGACCCGAATCAGTCTATCCGCCATCGTGCACAGGAATTGGATATGTGTCCATCCATTTTATGGAAGATTTTGCGGAAAGATCTTGGTTTGCGTGCTTACAAAATCCAACTCGTGCAACAATTGAAGCCACACGATCACCTAGCAAGGCGTAGATTCGGTGAATGGGCCCAAAACAAGATTGCCGTTGATCCCGATTTTCATAAGCGAATTTTGTTTAGCGATGAAGCTCAACAAGACGGCGCAACATGTCACACAGCTCGTGCCACAATTGATTTATTGAAGGAAACGTTTGGTAACCGCATAGTTTCACGTTTCAGACCCGTGAATTGGCCTCCAAGACCGTGCGATTTAACGCCGCTAGACTATTTTCTGTGGGGATATGTGAAGTCGCTAGTCTACGCCGATAAGCCCGAAACGATTGACCACTTGGAGGACAACATTCGCCGCGTTATTGCCGATATACGGCCACAAATGTTGGAAAAAGTCATCGAAAATTGGACCTCCAGATTAGACTACGTCCGAGCCAGCCGTGGCGGTCATATGCCAGAAGTCATATTTAAATTATAATGCAAGAAAATTATCTTTCGAATAAAGTAAATTTCATGTCAATTTAAAAAATTCATCTTTGTTTTATTCCATTTCAAAGTTCTATACCTCTATAAAAAACACCCTTTAGATACAAATTTATGTTGGGGTGCGCCCAAAACAAAAAGAAATTTCTTATGCATTTTACTGGATTTTGCCACCTGTTTTGAATTATTTTTAAGGGTTCACCCTATTTTAGGCAGAAAACCTCTGCTATACAATAGAGTCATAAAATGTAAATAAGGGTTCATCGGTAGCATAGCCGTCCGAGCGCAACCTGCTCTTAGTGTTTAATAAATAAAATTATCTTAAAGAGGAAGTTATAGAAATATAAGATTTACTACCAAAAATTTTTTAATCTATGGATATATACAAATTCACAATTCACGATATATAAGTACTTTAATTACAATCATCATCTTCAAAATCTGAAGACTCGACTTCTCTTAAATTGATAATTAAGGGTTCTATTTCCACAGTTTCTTCAATGTATTCGTCAAGTTTCCACGTTTTATTTTCTTCTTCTATAACATATCGAATGGTATTTTTCCAATTATCCTCTTTGATCCGCTCTATTCCGGCCAGTAATAATTGTCTTACGTCGTGAAGTTTGAACGTGGTGTTTTCCCTTGCAACGAGACCTTTCATTTGTGCCCAAATTAGTTCTACGGGATTCAATTCACAATGATATGGAGGTAATCTAAGTACTGTGATATTTCGTTCCTTTGCCATCTCATCGATTGCGTATTTCTTGAACTGTGCCTTATTTTATTTCGCAATTTTGAGAAGTTCCGCTTTTAACATACCATCTTTATGTTTGAGATTTTTGTCTCTTATGCAGTGAAGAATATCCGCTTTCTTCCATAAATTTGTCAGGAGTCGTTCTAATAATCGAGATTAGTATGGGGCATTGTCTAATACTATAACTGATTATGCTGGTATACATCCAATCATTTGTTGGAAGGGCTCCTCAAAAACATCGGCCATCTTCTCCTTATATTGACTTTGATTCGAATTCCAACAAGCCACAGTCGAGAAATCCGTTTTCACTACCAATGGGTGCTATAATTAGCCTGCAACCTTTTCCTGAAGGGGGTTGTAATCCAGGTGACCAAACTTCCATAAAAGCTTGTTTGGCACTCTTAATATTTTTGTCAATCCAGAATTTCTTCACTGTGTGTTCCTCATTAACCCAAATTCCATCAAAAATAAAAAATATTTCTTTCTTCGGCTCGAAACCAACAAATTATTTCTGTTTTATCGATAAGAACAGATTTTCTATTGTGTTTTTCCCAACGAAAATTCAGGTTATGAAGGATTTTCCATAATTTCCATTTTTTAAAATCTGGTAAGTCCTGGTCTTCTCTGATTTCTTGGAAAACTTTATGTAGTGTAGGTATTGCTTTCTTAATAAAAAAAAATGGTGTACTTTTCTTCTTATTGGGTTTTTAAAGTCTTCATCGACTTTTAAAGGCTCCTTTTCTTTGTGATTCAGAGGTTCGTTGCAAGGACCGCGTTTTCTTTCTTTTAGAAATCTATAAGTAGTTGCTGATCCAACTCCCATCATGTTAGCACAAGTTTCGACAGATTTGCAGACTCCGCGAGGTTTGACCGGGGTAAAAAGGAAAGTTCTGATTTGAACTAAACATATTATAGATTTTTCCTTTATTTTTAAACTTACACAGAATATTTTTATTGCATACTTAGGCATTAAATGCGAACAAGATGTTAGCGAAGAGCAATTCGGATTTAGACAAGGATTTGGAACTCGAGAAGCACTTTACGGGCTGAGTGTATTTTTACAGAAATGTAGAGATCAAAGGAAGGACGTTTACTTGTGTTTCATCGACTACGAAAAAGTATTTGACCGACTCAAGCATCCACAATTAATACAAATGCTTCAAAATATGGGGCTTGACGAAAATGACATCAGATTCATTACTCACCTATATTGGGATCAGGTGGCGACAATACGAGTAAATAGGAGAATGACTGAGGAAATAGGAATAAAAAGAGGTGTTCGTCAGGGATGTGTTCTTTCTCCGCTCCTGTTTAATCTATACTCTGAGCACATATTCCAGAAGGCCTTAGAGAATGCCACCGATGGTATCAAAGTTAATGGCAAAATCATTAACAACCTAAGGTACGCTGATGATACCGTTATGATAGGAGATACCGCGGATGGACTTCAGCGTCTTATGAACAATATATCTAAGAAAGGCAATATTTTAGGCATGAAAGTAAATGTTAATAAAACGAAAGTAATGGTCATTTCAAGAACACCCGGGTTGCAAACAGATATTCGTGTTTAGGATCAATTGATAGAATAAGTAAATTTAAATACGTAGGGTGTTGGGTAACTAATGATTTGAATCCTGAAGAGTTCGCATTGAAATGGCTAGAGCGGCTTTTCTCACAATGAGACACCTCCTCACAGACTCAACTCTTTCTTTGGATACTCGTTATCGTTTTGTAAAGGACTATATATCCAGTGCTGTTATATGGAGTTGAGGCCTGGACCTTGGGAGTACGATCAATGAATCGTTTAGAGTGTTTCGAATTATGGATCATGCGCAGAATATTGAAGATCTCTTGGGCAAAGCGTCTTACTAATGAAGATGTACTTCGTCGAATGGGTAGCGAAAGAGAACTATTGTCATTTATTAAAAGACAAAAAACTCGTTACTTAGGACATCTTTATAGGGGTCCACGTTACTCACTGCTCCGGTTGTTGTTGATGGAAGGGAAAATTGAAGGGAAAAGAGGTGTGGGGCGTCGAAAATGTTCCTGGCTGAAGAATATACGAGATTGGACAGGTCTGGATACCCACACTTTATTAAGAATTGCCCAGAATAGGGAGGAATTCGCCGTGACTACAGCCCAACTTCAGTACTGGAGATGGCACTATAAGAAGAAGATACTTAGGTACTTAGGCACCTACCCGATAAGTACGTTGGTTAATTATATTCCAATAACTGCTAAAATCCCAAATAATTTTATTGTACATATTATCATTATGCTTTATAACACTGTAGATTTCTAGTTCTTAAGAATTGTTAATTGTACTCGATTAGGCCTTTATCAAACAAATAAGATTTTTAGTTTCATCATTTACTCATTAAAATAAACTTTGAAATGCGTTGATTTATACAATATAAAATATTTTTTTGAAAAAGGTCGCACTGTTGTATAGAGTTAGAAAATAAAGGTGAATAAAACTAAAAATGCAAATAATTGAAAGAGAAATTTCGTACGCTTATGGTTTATGACATTTTTAATGTTTATAACCCACGTTGTGTGCTGTCAACTCCAAACAAACGGACTTTGCAATCTGTCAAGTAAGAACGGGTCCGCGATAATTCATTTTTGGTAGATGCGACTCTAGCGATGCAACAAAAAATCGGTAGAGGGAACCTTTGTCTACGACGCATTTTAGTATCAGTCGATTCCGAACTTGATTGAAAATTATTCACTTGTTTGCGCGTCGGTTCGAGGGAGTCTTTCTTTGTTCCCATCCAAAAGGGCCTAAAAAATGACACATTGGGCGGCCGCTAAATATATTAAAAAGTCGGTATCTTTGTGAAGAAGTAGATAAATCATTTTAACGAGGCAAAATATCGACGACCTGCCAAAACGTGGCTCGGTAGACAAAGTCACTCCGAAAGTCGAAAAACGAATCGTATCTTTGTTTTCACGGGACCTGAAATTGATGCTGCGTCAAGGAGTGGCAAAATTAAGAAAATCGGGTTTGAATGTGTCCCATGACACCATTCGACAACATCTTGGATAGATTAATGGATGTTATAGGGTCAGGGCGCATCGACTGCTAGGTCATTTAGCGCCCCACTATATATTCAGATAATTACACTATGAAGTTAATCTCTTTTAAATAATTTTTAATATTTGCATGGAGTGAATCGAATGATGTTATTAAAAGCGGTAGGTTGAATGGAATTTGGTATTTGTTTCTGATAGGTTTAAGATGCGGAGTCTCAATTATGTGAGAGACTGTCAAAGGAGAATCGCAAAAGTGGCATGTAGGGGCTTGGTCATTTAGTAAAAGATATCTATGGATACTACGAGGCTGGTTTGAAAAGTCCGTGCAAAGTCCGAGAGATGGCACCACCGGCGCGTATCGAGGTCATGTTTAGTTAGTAGCATTTCTTGAATGAACGCACACGAAGTTTCAGCCATATTGGTCTATTTCTTTGCGTTTGGCATTCGTGTGAATCAAGGAAGTCGAGTGATTTTCAAGAAATGGACGAAAAAGAATTTCGTGTTTTGATTAAACATTACTTTATGAAAGGCAAAACGCCTCAGGAGACTAAAGAGAAGCTTGATAAACATTATGGTGACTCTGCACCTTCGATTAGAACAGTTTATAAGTGGTTTCAAAATTTTCGGACTGGCCATATGGGCACAAGTGACGCTGAACGTTCTGGATGGCCTGTGGAGGTTAGGACTCCAGAAATCATTGATCAAATCCATGATATGGTGATGGATGACAGAAGAGTTAAGGTGCGTGAGATTGCTAGTGCTGTGGGCATCTCGACTGAACGGGTACATAATATTTTGCATAAACATTTGGACATGAGAAAGCTATCCGCAAGATGGGTGCCGCGATTGCTCACGCTTGACCAAAAACGGAATCGTGTGAAGTGTTGCAAGGATGGTTTGCAGCTGTTCCAGAACAATCCGGAGGACTTTAAGCGTAGTTTTCGTCACTGTGGATGAAACATGGATACATTACTATACTCCTGAGACCAGGAAAGGTTATGGCGACTGTCTTTGGGATTCGCAAGGGATAATCCTCATCGACTATCTGGAAAAGGGTAAAACTATTACAGGTGAATATTATTCATCGTTATTGGACCGTTTGAAAACCGAGCTGCAAGAAAAACGCCCGCGATTGGCCCACAATAAAGTCCTTTTTCCATCACGGCAACGCACCAGCACACACCTCAGCAGTTGTGGTCGCAAAATTAATGGAAATAGGATTCCAACTCGTTTCACATCTCCCCTATTCTCCAGACTTTGCTCCCTCGGACTACTATTTGTTCCCCAATTTGAAGAAATGGCTGGCGGGACAAAGATTTTATTCAAACGAGGAGGTGATTGCAGACACTAATGGATATTTTGCAGACTTAGACAAATCCTATTATTCGGAAGGGATCAACAAACTAGAACATTGTTGGACGAAGTGTATAAGCCTAAAAGGAGACTATGTCGAAAAATAAAAAAGGCTTACCCCAAACACATAAGTAGTTTTTATTTTTGCACGGACTTTTCAAACCAGCCTCGTATAAGTATGTCCTATGGCCAATTTACGCCTAAGAACATTTTCCTTTCTAGTTATGTTCAAGGAATTTAGGGGAGAGATCAAAGGTTTGGTGACTCATAGTTTATTGTCAGAGGGTATTAGGTCCCAGGCAAGTAAGAATAAGGAACGAAAAGTATGATTAAGGAAGGAATTGAAATCTCTGGGATGATTTTCACCCCATAATGTGGTACCTCTCTCTATTGCTAGTTTTGCATATAGGTGAGCCTTGTCATTACCTCTGGTGCCAATGTGACTAGGGATCCAGTAGAAAGCAATTTTACGATGTTTTAATTTTGCAGTATAAAATAGGTTCAAGATCTGGCGAACATAGTTGTACTTTAGTTTTTGAGATTTTATGCAGGTAAGAGCGCTGTAGGAGTCGGAGATAATTAGTAAGCGCGTAGCAGATCTGAGAGTTAGAGCGTGGCATATGGCTTCTTTAATTGCTAAGAGCTCAGCAGTAAAATTTAAGTATACGATGGGAGTTTAAACATTTTGTTAGTTTGAGAAGTGGTGAAAGAAGCACCTACCCCCTTGTTTGTTTTGGATCCATCGGTATAGAGTAGAGTATAATTAGGATAGTGAGTTGCTATTCTTTCCAGAAATATTTGTCGAAGCAATGGTTTGGAGTTTCTGTTTTCTTTAGTGAGAGCATGGAGAGATCGATAGGGGGACAGTTAGAAAGCCATGGAGGGAAAGATGAGTGTAGTAGATAGTCGTATTTGGGGGAAGGAATATTATGTAGAGATAGTAGGGCAGAGATTCTGTTGGGAATAGAATTTTTTAGGGAGGTTGAAGGTGTGCGATGGGCTGAAAATAAATTCAGGGAATATCTGGTAAAAGGGCGGAATAACGAATAGGAGTAGAATTTTAAGAGAGAGAGTTAGCTGGAATCGACAACATCTTCTTGCTCACAACGTCAAATTCCGAAGCACGTTGAAGAGACCTTTGCTGGGCGAAAATCATGTCGTGAAGAGGCTCGCTTGGGCCCACGATAAGATACTAGAGTGACTCTCACAATCGCCGGACGCCAACCATATTAAAAACGTTTGGTCCCTTGTAAAGAGAAAGGTCAGAGGAAAGTCTCTGAGGACTTTGACTCAGTAGTCTCGTAAAATTCGAAAAATTCGCAGAGTATGCAGAAAATCTCGTCGACAGCATGCCTCGAAAATGTCAGGCGATTATTGATGCAGAAAACGAATGGACAACTTACTACGTCGTTATTAGCACACTACCAGGTGTACAAGTATGAAATGCGGATTTTTTTTCTAAAAAAACATGTTAAATTCGGAAGAATGATAAAAAGTGCTTTAATCAAAGTATGCTCCATCGCTTGTTATACATTTTTTCCCATCTTTCGGGCAATTTGTGAATAACACGCCAGTAAAAAATCTTCCCCTTTTGCTGCGAACCATTCATCGAGCTATTTTTTCACATCTTCGTACGAACCAAAGGGCTGCTCAGCAAGTGCGTGACCCATCGATGCAAACAAGTGGTAATCGGAAGGAGCCAAGTCTGGTGAGTAAGCCGCATGGGGTAGAACTTCCCAGCTGAGTGCTTCCAACGTGTCGCGAACTGGTTTTGCCATATGTGATGGAGCATTGCCATGAAGCAAAATGTCTTTGTGTTGCCTCTTTAGGTATTCTGGCCTTTTTTCAAGCAGCGAACGGTTCAAATTGATCAATTGTTGTTGGTACCGTTTAGTATTAACCGTTTTCCCCAGGTTTTAACAGCTCATAATAGACCACGCTCCTCTGGTCCCACCAAACACAGAGCATCGTCTTTCTGCCAAAGTGATTGGGTCTTGCGGTCGATGTGGATGGTGCGCCTAGGTCTACCCATGATTTTTTGCGCTTGGGATTCTCAAAATAAATCCACTTTTCATTTCCTGTAACTATACGATGCCAAAAGAACTTCCTTTTGTACCGAGCGAGCAAAATGTCACACGTGTTTTTGCGCTTTTTCCATTTGCCTGTCGTTCAACTCATGTGGTACCCATCTACCAGCTTCTGAATCTTTCCCATCCCTCGTAGCCGATTGGAAACAGCTTGTTAACTAACGCCCAATTGCTTGGCGAGTTGTTTGTGTGTTTGCGAATCATCTTCGTCCAATAATGCTTGCAATTCCACATCTTTGTATTTTTTTAGCGGTTTTCCACGTTCCTTGTCTGTAACATCGAAGTCACCACTTTTGAAACACCGAAACCATCGTTCACACGTATCTTGCGATGGAGCATGTTCACCATAAGCTTCTCGAAGTAATCGATATGATTTAACAGCAGTTTTCTTCAAATGAAAACAAAAAATTAATGCTGTCCGCGAATGCTCTTTATTCGGTATAAATTTCGACATATTGAACACAACAACACAACACTATGCACACTTTTTCCAATTTATCACTCGTGCGCATCTGACACTTGTTGATGACACAACAAAATGGCGCAGTGTCAAATCTTTATAGCACAAACTGCATTGGTGCACCATCTGTTGTCTGAAATCCGCATTTCATACTTGTACACCTGGTAAAGAATACATTGATCGCAAAAAATGTTCTCGAAATACATTTTTTTTCAAGAATACGAGCGGTCACGTTCTTACTTGATAGACTGTACATGTACATATCTTAATGCAAGAGTAAACAAAATTGCCTTTTTTTAGGTTACAACTGGTTAGAGAAGAATTCTTATTCATGGAAACCGTTCAGAAAAAACTTAAAAGTTCCGAAACTGAACTGATAAGATTAATATGTGACTTTCAGTTTGAATTTAAGGGTGTTATTCAGCAATCTGAAAAAACTAAAACGGATTTTATTGAGAACTGTGGAAGCTATGAATATTTTGGTGACTGTCTTGAAGTTCTTAAAATTTTTTTAAAGAAACTTGAGAAAATGGGGAATTATCTGCAACATCCGACACCAATTATTTTATATTCAGGTATAATTCCGGTATTCGGTAGTTGTGATTTGTCATTTTATAAATACTACTCAGATATCACCACTACACCAAACACTTTATTTTTGCACTCGACGCGCGTTTCGCTAACCATGTTAGCTTCATCATCGCTTCTGATGAAGCTAACATGGTTAGCGAAACGCGCATCGAGTGCAAAAATAAAGTGTTTGTTTTATACGAGGCTGGTTTGAAAAGTCCGTGCAAAAATAAAAACTACTTATGTGTTTGGGGTAAACCTTTTTTATTTTTCGACATAGTCTCCTTTTAGGCTTATACACTTCGTCCAACGATGTTCTAGTTTGTTGATCCCTTCCGAATAATAGGATTTGTCCAAGTCTGCAAAATATCCATTAGTGTCTGCAATCACCTCCTCGTTTGAATAAAATCTTTGTCCCGCCAGCCATTTCTTCAAGTTGGGGAACAAATAGTAGTCCGAGGGAGCCAAGTCTGGAGAATAGGGGGGATGTGAAACGAGTTGCAATCCTATTTCCATTAATTTTGCGACCACAACTGCTGAGGTGTGTGCTGGTGCGTTGTCGTGATGGAAAAGGACTTTCTTGTGGGCCAATCGCGGGCGTTTTTCTTGCAGCTCTCGGTTTTCAAAACGGTCCAATAACGATGAATAATATTCACCTGTAATAGTTTTACCCTTTTCCAGATAGTCGATGAGGATTATCCCTTGCGAATCCCAAAAGACAGTCGCCATAACCTTTCCGGCCGAAGGAACGGTCTTCGCCTTTTTTGGTGCAGATTCCCCCTTGGTAACCCATTGTTTAGATTGTTGTTTGGTCTCAGGAGTATAGCAATGTATCCATGTTTCATCCACAGTGACGAAACGACGCTTAAAGTCCTCCGGATTCTTCTGGAACAGCTGCAAACCATCCTTGCAACACTTCACACGATTCCGTTTTTTGGTCAAGCCTGAGCAATCGCGGCACCCATCTTGCGGATAGCTTTCTCATGTCCAAATGTTTATGCAAAATATTATGTACCCGTTCAGTCGAGATGCCCACAGCACTAGCAATCTCACGCACCTTAACTCTTCTGTCATCCATCACCATATCATGGATTTGACCAATGATTTCTGGAGTCGTAACTTCCACAGGCCGTCCAGAACGTTCAGCGTCACTTGTGCCCATATGGTCAGTCCGAAAATTTTGAAACCACTTTTAAACTGTTCTAATCGAAGGTGCAGAGTCACCATAATGTTTATCAAGCTTCTCTTTAGTCTCCTGAGGCGTTTTGCCTTTCATAAAGTAATGTTTAATCACCACACGGAATTCTTTTTCGTCCATTTCTTGAAAATCACTCGACTTCCTTGATTCACACGAATGCCAAACACAAAGAAATAGACCAATATGGCTGAAACTTGGTGTGCGTTCATTCAAGAGATGCTACTAACTAAACATGACCTCGATACACGCCGGTGGTGCCATCTCTCCGACTTTGCACGGACTTTTCAAACCAGCCTCGTACTGAGTAGTATCATTGTGCCAAAGATTCCACATTCCCAACTTAGCATTTTATAGATGTAGAAACAGCTTTTTTTCTTGGAAAATCTTCACCCCGAGTTATTAATTTTAAATTATTGTGTTGGGAAAGATCTAAACTTTTAGAGTTCCAGTTCAAGAAGATTGTTTCATCAAGGTTGTCGTTTGGCGCCCCTTATTTGTCGATCCTCTCTATAAGCGGTTTTGCCTTTAATGTTATCTTTTTTTTCTTAAAGAAACTCGTAAGATACAGCCATATTTACTATTTAGAAAATAGCTATTTTTCAGATTAGAGACCCGGAATTTATGAGAATCCATGATCCTGTAACCATTGTAATAGTTTTCAAGAGCAAGGTATTGCACCCGATCAGACATTTCAGGGATATTTTATCCCCGGGACGTCCCGACGAAAACAAAATTATAGATAAACTCAGCACGTCAGCTACACTACCGTCAGAAAGTTATTTTCCCACCTAGAAATTTCAATGTAACTACTACCTAATTAAACCCTTTAATTATATTAGGTAAATTTAATTGTTCTTAACAAGTGTCCATCATAAAATTGTTTAGATAAGCTGTTTTGGTGAAATCACAAATTAAAAACCAATTAGAACAAATTTCTAAGTTTTGCATGATAATCGTTTTGAGGCGATTTCTGAGAATTGAAGTAAGTTGTAAGTAAGAACTCATTTCAAGTTTCTAGGAATTTTGGAAATTCCTAGTGACATTTTATGATAAAAACTATGCTATAAATAACACATGGGCTGAAAAGTCCCGGGCCTAACAAAGAAAACACGTTTTTTTTGGTTCAAAATTAGCTTTATTCATCAACGTAATCTCCATCAAGAGCAACGCAATCATTCCAGCGCCGCTCTAACATTTCAATACCACTTTTGTAGAACGATTTATCTTTTGCCTCAAAATAGGCCTCAGTTTCAGCGATAACCTCTTCATTCGTGCGAAATTTCTTACCGGCGAGCATTTTTTTTCAGGTCTGCGAACAGCCAGTAGTCGCTGGGAGCCAAATCTGGCGAATACGGTGGATGTGGGAGCAATTCGAAGTTCAATTCATGTAGTTTTGCCATTGTTTTGATTGACTTGTGACACGGTGCGTTGTCTTGATGAAACAAAATTTTTTTTCTTTGCCATATGCGGTCGTTTCTTTGCAATTTCGGCCTTCAAACGCTCCAATAACGCTATATAATATTCACTGTTGATGGTATTTCCTTTCTCAAGATAGTCGATGAATATTACACCACGCACATTCCAAAATACCGAGGCCATAACCTTTCCAGCCGATTGTTTGTGCTTTCGGGCGCTTTGGACGAGGTTCACCAGTTGCTGTCCACTCAGATGACGATCGTTTTGATTCCGGAGTGAAGTGATGGATCCATGTTTCATCCATTGTCACATATCGACGCAAAAATTCCGGTTTGTTACGTTTAAACATGGCCAAACACTGCTCAGAATCATCAACACGTTCTTGTTTTTGATCAACAGTGAGCAAACGCAGCACCCACTTTGAACAGAGCTTTCTCATAGTCAAATGCTCATGCAATATAAAGCCAACACGTTCTTTTGATATCTTTACGATGTCAGCTAACTCACGCAACTTCACTTTTCGATCATTCAAAACGATTTTATGGATTTTTTTTATGTTTTCTGGTGTTAACCGCCTCATTTGGACGTCCACTGCGTTCTGCATCATCGGTGTCTCTACGACCACGTTTGAAGTCAGCAAACCAACGTTTTATTGTTGTTTCTGATGGAGCGGAGTCCCCATAACACTTTTCAAGCCATTGCTTCGCTTGAACGGTATTTTTTCCCATCAAGAAGCAGTGTAAAATTAAAACACGAAATTGTTTTTGATCCATTGTTTTGAAAATAACAAAAGTAGCGTCACTCTTAGCACAATAACTCACAAACTAATGAATAGAATATCATGAAATTTTAACAGCTGTCTTTTGAAGGTTAGTATTAACTGAAAAAAAGGTGACTGCAATAAAACTAGCGCCATCTATGTGTTAGGCCCGGGACTTTTCAGCCCATGTGTTAGCATTACCCTTTTGGAAAGGAACCATTCGCAAACAGTACTTTGACATTGATACAGGCTCAATTATTTTGTGAAAATGCCAAAAACGAAAGAAGTTTCTGTTGAATATCGGGCTCTGATAATTGCGAGACATCAAAATGGACACTCGAGTCGATAAATCGCGAGTGATATGCGGTTGCCAAGGAGACTACATCGTGAAAAAATTTTCTGCGGGACATGGAATTCCAACCAAAAACATTCAGGAAACGAAAAAACGACTCCCGCTGAAGACAAAGCTAAAACAATGTCCAGCAGACGTAATCGCCGCCTAACCGCACCAGAAATCACGGCTCAAGTAAACCTGGAGCGGCCCTTCCCCATCAGCGTGACAACCGTGAAGAACACGTTAGCAGTGAGCTGCAGTGAGGAAACCACTTCTTAGGCAAGTGAATAAATATAAACGATTAGAATGGGCCCGAGAACATGAAAATTGAACATCAGATGGATCAGAATGGAATTCCGTCCTTTGGAGCGACGAATCTAAATTCGAAATTTTCGGTTCAAATTGACGAGTTTACGTGCGGCGGTCAGCTGGAGAGAGGATTAAGTTAAGTGAACAGTAAAACAATTTTTTTTTTTTCGTTTACTGGTAAACTCCACATTTATTTTAACATATCAACATGTTTCGCTATCGCAGTAGCTTTATCAAGATTAAAAGAACAAGATGGAAAATTTGTTATATATATAAGATCCCTACAGGTAAAATTCAATAATGTTGGAAATCCCTAATTATACTATTATAAAGACTTTATATTATAGGTAACAAATTAATTAAGTACGGTATTATTGTAATATATTTTAAAGAGGTGAATTATTTAATTCTAATCGGTCATTTAACAAATAATTAGTATTTTTAAGTTTATTGATTTCCAGAGATTCAAGCAAATTTAATTTATACCCTTTATTTTCAACATGTAAAATTTCAAAGTTTTTTATTAAACTGATGTTCCGATTCTATTAAATGGTTAGCGTAATTTGAGTCTGATTTGCTAGTTATAAAAGATGTAAAATGTTCTTTTATTCTTTTTTTAAAATTTATGGAAGAATATGAAAAATGGGGCCTAGAAGTCAATATTAAAAAAGACCGAGTACATGTGCGTCGGAGGACAACAGCAGGACTTGAAACTGACCACAGGACACACCATCAAACACTGTGCCAGTTATAAGTATTTGGGAACGAGAATATCTAGGGACGGAACACTGGAAGAAGTAATATTCGAGAGGAATATCCAAGGAAAAAAGCGATTGCAATGCTTAATAGTATGCTATGGGACAAAAACCTAACCATTGAAAATAAGAAGAGAATTTACAACTCAATAGTGAAAAGTATAATAACTTACAGCTCCAGGTGTGGCCATTGAAGGAAAGAACAGAAAAAATACTAAAAGTTACAGAAATGGATTTCTGGGGACGAGCAGCCAGAAAATCCAGAAAAGACCGCATACCAAATGACACGATAAGACGAGCTTTAGAAATAAAGCACGATATAGTGGACGAAATCAGAACCCAACAGTTGGTATAGTACGGTCATGTACAGAAAATGTCACAAAACCGACTACCTAAAAAGATTTTAAATTGGAACCCTCATAGAAAAAGAAAGCGAGGAAGACCACGCCAAAGCTGGAGAGGAGAAATCAACAAGGAAGTACTAGAGAGAGATCTGGAGGAGGAGGGATGGAGAAACCAGGAGGAGTGGAAATTAGGCATCGGAAGACGGAAGACGTTATAAAACCGATTGATATATATATATATATATATATATATATATATATATATATATATATATATATAAAATTTTTCCTGTTTGACCAATATAAGTACAATCGCAATTTTTCACATTTAAGTTTATAAACACCTGATTTTTGCTCTTTGTCTGTTTTTGATTTATTATTTTTTATGTATTTGCTTAGGGTATTATTTGTTTTAAATGCTATATTAATATTTAGTTTTTTTGTTAAGACATTTCTAATTTTATAGCTAGTCTCACCTATGTATGTAATAACACTATAGCGTTCTTGATTCATTTTTTTGCCTAGGAAAAATTAGTTCTAAGGCTTTTTTATATTTTTTCTTTTTTAAAAATTTTATTAACTATATGAAAGGCAGCTAGTTTGTGTTGGATTGGGTGACATAATTTATTATGTATTGTTATGTCAGTATGAGATGGTTTGTGGTAAATACAGAAAAAAATTTCATGAATTCTATAGAATCCAAAATCAGTGAACATCCGTTTTTTTAAAAAATTCATTTATTGGTATAGATATGTCGATAATATTTTAGCCTGCTTCACAGGAACAGATAAACAACTCAAAATATTTTGTGATTATATAAATAATTTACATGCTAACATAAAATTCACTACAGAAGAAGAAACTAATAATAGCATAAACTTCTTAGACTTAATTATAACAAAAAATAATAATAAACATACGTTCTCTATTTACCACAAACCATCTCATACTGACATAACAATACGAGGCTGGTTTGAAAAGTCCGTGCAAAGTCCGAGAGATGGCACCACCAGCGCGTATCGAGGTCATGTTTAGTTAGTAGCATCTCTTGAATGAACGCACACCAAGTTTCAGCCATATTGGTCTATTTCTTTGTGTTTGGCATTCGTGTGAATCAAGGAAGTCGAGTGATTTTCAAGAAATGGACGAAAAAGAATTTCGTGTGGTGATTAAACATTACTTTATGAAAGGCAAAACGCCTCAGGAGACTAAAGAGAAGCTTGATAAACATTATGGTGACTCTGCACCTTCGATTAGAACAGTTTATAAGTGGTTTCAAAATTTTCGGACTGGCCAAGTGACGCTGAACGTTCTGGACGGCCTGTGAGGTTACGACCAGCACACACCTCAGCAGTTGTGGTCGCAAAATTAATGGAAATAGGATTCCAACTCATTTCACATCCCCCTATTCTCCAGACTTGGCTCCCTCGGACTACTATTTGTTCCCCCATTTGAAGAAATGGCTGGCGGGACAAAGATTTTATTCAAACGAGGAGGTGATTGCAGACACTAATGGATATTTTGCAGACTTGGACAAATCCTATTATTCGGAAGGGATCAACAAACTAGAACATTGTTGGATGAAGTGTATAAGCCTAAAAGGAGACTATGTCAAAAAATAAAAAAGGTTTACCCCAAACACATAAGTAGTTTTTATTTTTGCACGGACTTTTCAAACCAGCCTCGTACATAATAAATCATATCACCCAATCCAACACAAACTAGCTGCCTTTCATAGCATGATCCATAGACTATTATCTATTCCATTAAATGAAAAAGATTTTCTTAAAGAACTAAACATAATAAAACAGTAAACAACGGATATAATGTAGGTATAGTAAACAAAATTTTAAAAAAGAAAAGCTATAAAAAAGCCTTAGAACTAATTTTTCCTAGGCAAAAAATGAATCAAGAACGCTATAGTGTTATTACATTACATATTACATACGTCTTAACAAAAAAACTAAATATTAATGTAGCATTTAAAACAAATAATACCCTAAGCAAATACATAAAAAATAATAAATCAAAAACAGACAAAGAGCAAAAATCAGGTGTTTATAAACTTAATTGTGAAAATTGCGATTGTACTTATATTGGTCAAACAGGAAGAAATTAAAAAAAAAAAGAATAAAAGAACATTTTACATCTTTTATAACTAGCAAATCAGACTCAAAATAAAGGGTATAAATTAAATTTGCTTGAATCTCTGGAAATTAATAAACTTAAAAATACTAATTATTTGTTAAATGACCAATTAGAATTAAATAATTCATCTTTTTTAAATATATTTCAATAATACCGTACTTAATTAATTTGTTACCTATAATATAAAGTCTTTATAATAGTATAATTAGAGATTTCCAACATGATTGTATTTTACCTGTAGGGATCTTATATATATATATAACAAATTTTCCATCTTGTTCTTTTAATCTTGATAAAGCTACAGTGATAGCGAAACATGTTGATATGTTAAAATAAATGTGGAGTTTACCAGTAAACGAAAAAAAAAATTGTTTTAACTGTTCACTTAACTTAAGCTTAATGGATCTCCACCAAGTATAGGCCAAAACAATCCAGTTATGGAGAGAGGATGTTGGAAGCCTCTTAGTTGCCTACAGTAAAACATGATGGAGGTTCAGTAATGGTTTGGGGTTGTTTTGGCAACGGTAAAGTTGGGAAAATCTTTATGATAGAGGGAATCATGCAAAAAGAAATTTTGCTAACTCAAATGCTTCCTTCTGGAAGAGTTATTTTTCTGGGGAAATTTATTTTTCAGCTTGACAACGACCCTAAACATTCTGCTAAACAAATTAGAGAACTTTTGGACTAATGGAAATCCGATGACGTCCTGGAAGTGATGACTTGGCCTCCACAATCACCCGACTTGAACCCCATCGAATTGCGGTGGGACCATTTGGACAGGTGTGTTCGAAAACTCAATCCAACAACAGAAAATCACTTGTGGGAACTTTTACACGCAGAATGGGTTAAAATAACCGAAGACACTCCGAAGAAACTACTAGAGAGAATGCCGAAACTCTGTAAAGCAGTAATTAAAAACAAAGGAGGTCACATAGATGAGAAAAATCCTGGAAGAACATTAATATTTTTCTGATTTTCTAGACTGTAAATAATGTGAAAATAAATAATCATTAAGATTTAAAAAAATATATTATCTGGGTTTTTGTTATCTTGGGACTGAAATAACTAGATGGGCAAATACTTTCTGATGGTAGTGTACGTCAACTGGAAACTTTTAAAATTGTTTATTTTGTTATTTTAGATAAAACTTCATTCCAAGAACATTCGTCATTTAGTCATACCCGAAAGACAACTGAATACGATTTAACATCAAGACTGTTTAATTTTGACAGTAACGAAGAAGATAATACCTTTTTACCAAAAATGAACAGTATCCTTTTAAAATACTGGAAAGATATATTGGCGACTGCAAAGGTAAGCTAGCATATATCACGAAACTTACAGATTTAGTATGATTAACTGTAACGTCACCTTAACGCATTCATATTGGTCTGTCAAGCGAGCCAACTGAGAACTTTAGGTTAAAGAACTGAATTCAATGATTAAAGAAACCTTTTTATATACTGTATATTCAAAAATAACCGGTCAGGAGCAAATCGGACTTGCGCAATTAGTGTTCCGTACGTTGATTGCTTTTAAAATAAAAAAAAAATTGTTACAGAGATATAAAATGATAAATGACTTCACAAAAGACATTCCAAATTTGTTGAAAACTGATGACCTTGAAATTTTTGTTTTTTTTTTATATACCAAATAAATTATTAAAGGTATTGCATTCGTGATAATTTTCGTTCAATTTACATCCTGTGGAGAATATTCCAGAATTTTTTCAAAATTTTTTGATCAGTACTTTTCGAGATAAGGGGAGCAGCAATTTTTGGCATTTTTAAAAAATAATACAAAGAAAAGTGTACGAAAGCTTTACATTATATATATATTTTTGAACTCATGTTTTGCCAAGCTTTCTTTAACATCCCACTCGATGACCTGGTAAAAACAATTTTTTTTCCCTTGCGATTTCATCCCCCAAAACTAACCTTTCAAGTTAAAATTTAACTTTCAAAACTGCACGGCTCTGATGGGGTATCAATTGCTATATTAGTGCCAAATTTCAACTTTCTATGTCAAACAGTTTCGGAGAAAATCGGGTGTGACAGACGGACAAACAGGCAGACGGACAGATACCGATGTGAGCATATAAGTGTTCCGTACGGAACACTAATTAAGTGAACTAATTTTTCTTTTAAATACGCGTGATATTGCTATCCATTAAAATATGTGTTTCTAGTGTTCCGTACGGAACACTTATAATGTCGATTCCATCCACTTCGATGTCTGTCCGTCTGTCACACCCGATTTCTCTCTCTCTCTCTCAGTAATATAGGATTTGATGGTCACAACAGAGCCGTGTAATTTTGAAACTTAATTTTTTTTTATGGGTCTAGCACACGTGCTGCAGGGAAGTCGCGTTGTTCTTGAATCGCTGTAAATTGTACTCGGTGGGAAACACAGTTCCAATCAAAAAATTTCGAAAAAATTCTAGAATATTCTCCACAGGTCAAAAATCAAGCTAACCATTTTCTTTGACTTGTTTCTGTTTTCAAGGCTGACATTATCACTCTGTGGACGTCGCCTTGAATTTATAAAATTTATTAAAATAGAATTGACTGGCCGCCTTGAAAGCAAAACAAGGAAAAAGCTATTCAGGTTGGTTTTCAGTTGTACTCGAAACAAAGGGTCGATGTTCTCCATATAAAAGACTGCTAAAAAAGTGTTGTAACTGAACCTCATACGGATGTGATTTATTAGCGCGACGTGTTTTAATAGCATACACCGTTTTGGGATGAATTAAGCGAACCCAGCTTTTGAGAAACTGTCTTTGCTATGCATGCGAGCTGTTCACGCCAAGACATATTTGCTTCCAAGTTAACGCCCAGCAACTTAAGGAGAGGAATGGAGTATCCCGACATAACTATGTCCGGTTCCGCAACGTTAACTTTTTTAGCAAACAACTTCCTCCTGTATTTTTGTAGCGTTAAATTTTACTTGATTACTGTTACCCCAAGATAGAATTTCTTTCAGGCTTTTGTTAAATTGAATAATTTTCCACTGTCTGTGGATATTTGCATGAGTTGGAGCGTTCCGAGTGAATGAAGAAATAAACGTACTGTCATCTGCAAAGTTGTAGATTAGATTTCTGGTCCTTTTCCGCACGTAGTTAATGAAGCACACCGGCGGTGATAGGCAAGGTATTAGAAAGAAATCCTGCCACTGATAAAAAGCGCTCTCTGAGGAAACCCCGGACTGGTGTCTAGCATCATTAAAATATATTTTATGAGACGCTATCTGAAGACAAGGCATCTGTGACCGCACTATGGGCAGAGTTGGTGGTGTTTTTTCTTGGAAATTTACAGTAGAATGTGAAGCAAAGAGTTTAGCCAACAAGTTAACTTCTTCAACAGGTATTGCAATAATATTATCTGCCCGTGTGTGTGGTGGTATAGTGAATTTGGTAAAATTTTGTCTAATGAGATTCGTATATTTGACCTCATCGTATAAAAAAAACATTGTGATGGTTTTGAAATTTGAAAACGGAACTCGGCCTAACCTATTTTTGTCAAACTCTTTGAGCAGTCAATTAAAATTTCGTTCACCATCAAAAATTAGAAAAAATTCGTAAAAATTTTGTGTTTCCGTCTTCTTTTGTGTTTTCCGTATAAAACAAATAATATACAACATGTCGAAAGCACAAAGAACAGCTATGGGCGATTATTGGGCCAAAAGTATCGAGAAGGAAGCAGCCCTGAAGAATTTATGGTTTCGAAGAAATGAAGAAAGATTAAATGAAATTGCAAATAAGGTGCTTTCAAGGAAGGTTCCCGAAGAAATGAAAGAGAAAATGAAGCAGGTATGTAAAATTTTCTAGGCACATCGCCCTCTATAGAAGCTTACATAACCAAATATGAAATAATTGACTAGTTTTATCGTTTATTATACAATTTGTTAAGTAAGAACCAGACCGTTCATATTCTCGAAAAAATATGTTTCGAGAGCATTTTTTGCCATCAATGAATTCTTTGGTGTGCTAGAAACAACGCAATTACCTTAGTCAGTTGGGAATTTTTCAGTTTACCGGAATTTTTCATTTTTTTGATCAAAACAAGGTTTTCTACCATTTTCAAGGTCGGTAATTACAAAAAAATAAGTTAAATTCTGCGGAAAGTAATCGATCACAAAATTGTTCAAGCAACATACATGGAAAAATAAATGAGCACCACTAACCGGGTCTTTAAAATTCAAACTATGGTTAACCTTCAAATGTTCGTAACCTTCGTCCCCCAAGCAATCGTAAGCTAACTAACCTGTACTAACCTGAACTAAAACCTGTTTTATTTCCAAGTGAGATCTTGCGAAGAATGTACCAAACCGATACGACACCTTATAACCACACGTTTTCCGTTTTTGCTTTCGAACTGACACGATATTATTACAATACCAACTTCTTCCATCAATCGTTTCCGAATTTTTGCACAATTTTAGGAAAGCACCACACTTCTTACATTTATAGCTCCCAAAGGCAGGAACCAAACCCCAATTTATTGCTGGTGAAGTTTGTCATTATCTCCACACAATTTGGCTATATCGTCAAAATTAAGTTCCATACCTAAAAACATATGAAAAAACCATTTTCCGCGCAAAAGCAATTATTTTTTTGTAATCATCGACCTTGAAAATGTTAGAAAAATTTGTTTTCGTCAATAAATAAAAAATTCCGGTAAACTGCAAAATACCCGTGAGTTGTCCAATCGCCTTCTGCCTCAATAATCGCCTGGCATCTTCAAGACATGGCGTCGAGGAGATTTTCTGCATACTCTGCAAATTTTTCGCGAGACAACTGAATAAAAGTCCTCAGAGTCTTTCGTCTGAGCTTTCTCTTTACAAGGGACTAAACGATTTCAATAGGGTAGGTGTCCGGCGATTATGAGAGCCACTCTGGTATCCTATCGTGAGCCCAAGCAACCCGCTTTGCGACGTGATCTTCACCCAGCAAAAGTTTCTTCAACGTGCTTTGGAATTTGACATCATGAGCACGAAGATGTTGTCGAATGATCTCATGGGACACATTCAAACCGGATTTTCTTAATTTTACCGCTCCTTGACCTAACATCAATTTCGGATACCGTGGAAACAAAGACACGATTCGTTTTTCAACTTTCGGAGTGACTTTGCCTACCGAGCCACGTCTTGGCAAGTCGTCCATATTTGACCCACTTCTTCACAAACGATACCGACTTTTTAATATATTTAGCGGCCGTGGAATGTTTTATTTTAGGCCCCTTTGGATGAAAATAAAGAAAGACTGCCTCGAACGGACCTGTAAACTCATTTTGGATATTACGTGATTTCGACGAAAGTTCGAAATCGACTTATACTGTTACTTAAACGCATCGTAAACAACGGTTCCCTCTATTGATTTTTTGTTGAATCGCTAGACTCGCATCTGCCAAAAATGAATTATCACTGGTACGTTCTTACTTGACTGTATTACAATGGTATCTTCGCTCCCCTGTAGATACTTTTAATAGTTATCAGCTTTCCTATTTATACAATGTGGTCACTTGGAAGAGTTTCTACTTTCTATATGGTAAAATATATATTTACCTCTTTATTATCATTACAGGATCGAATAGCCGGCTTCCAAAACGTGATAAAATTTCCCAGAATAAAAACCGAAGATACTGTGCTACCATAATGAAGGTGGGAGTATTCAGGATATTATGAAACCGATAGATCCCGCAGTAAAAAAACTAATTTACACTGGAAGTAATAAAGATGGAAGAATCAATTATTTAACTAAAAGGATAAAATTGTTGCCAGAGGACAGGTTTGTTTCTCTACATTAAAATTAAGAAAAAAATCGTTTTTTTTTTGACGTGATATATGTTTTATTTTTCAATATAATCTCCTAAAACTTCAATATATTTATTTCAATGTTTTTCCAATAATTCAATAACATCGTTAAAGTGTGATTTCGGAAGGTCTGCAAAATATCCATCTACGGCTGTAATAGCTTTGTCATGTAAAACGCTTTCCAGCCAGGAATTTTTTCAGGTTTGGAAACAGATAATAGTAGGAGCCAAATCTGGTGAATACGCTGGATGTTAAACCAATTCATATTTTAATTCGTTGAATTTTGTCATCGTCAAAATATTTGTGTTAACACCTGCGTTGCCTTAATGAAAAATGATTCTTTTCTTCTTTTAAAGCAGGTCTTTTCTCACCAATTTTTGCATCTAACTCATCCAAAAGGTTATAGTAATATTCAGAATTAATTCACACAACAAAACACCTTTTAAATCCCAAAAAACTGTTGCCATAACCTTCCCTGCTGATGGAACCGTCTTTGCCTCCTTTGTACACTTCCGGCTTCAACCCAATGTTTCGACTGTCTTTTTCTCTCTGGTGTATAGAGGTGGGTCCAAGTTTCATCAACAGTTATGAAACGACGCTTGAAATCCAGTTTATTTTGCTTAAATCGATCCATACACGCTTGAGGAATTCGCATTCGAATGCGTTTTTAGTCACCCATTTTGCACAACGCTTTTTCATGTAATTCTTCATTCAAAATATTTTAAATTCGTTCGTTTGAGGTGCCTATGGCCTCAACTATTTCACGCAATCTCACTCGTCGATCATCTGACACCATATCATGGATTTGTTAAATGATTTGTGGTGTTGCAGCAGTTTTTGGACGACCTTTGCGAGGATCATCTTCGAGGCTTCTACGACCAGACTTAAAAAGAGCAGCCCATTTTTTCGCAGTAGAAAGTAAAGGTGATGCATCCTTATACACTTTTAACAATTTTAGATGAATTTCTGTTGGTGTTGAACTATCCAAAACAAAGAATTCTACTACTCGAATAAATTGACAGATCAAAATAAAATTGTACATATGTTTATATAAAGGATGAAACTTTTTAATGGTTTCACAGTTTTTAACGCCATCTATGTGTCAGGCCGAGAACTTTTCAGACAGCCCTCGTATTACTTATAGTAAAATATGTAAGGGATTAAAGGACTAGGGTAGGGGCTGAGAAGGGTTTGCTGCTTATATGTAGTATTATAGATCTTTTTCAGAATTTTTGGGGTTGAAGAATCTTCTCTCTCTTTTTTGACATTAAAGGAGGTGGAATGGTCAAATATTGTATAGCTTTATGGTAATAATATTATGGGAATTGTTCTAGGTCTTTGCTGCGATAACACAGCCCCACAAAAAAAAAGTGGGGTATACTTTTGATGCGATATATCAGATCCGTAGTATTTTTGCCCGCTGATCACGAATCTGACGTCAGAATATCGCCATCACATCTCAATTTTTTTCTAACCTCAAAAATAGGTAAAAATTAGTAAAAATTAAGAAAAATATACTCCTAAAAAATTGATTCAAGCTTTTTCATGAATCCAAAGATGTATTAATATGTATTCGGACACGCTAAGCTAATATTCATCGGTTGGATTGGGCCATACAGTTCTGTTTTCTTTCTAACCTCAATAAATCAGACAGATATAGTGCTTCTCGAATGCAAAAAACGAATTCAAATTAAAATTCAACCGATTCTTACCAAATTTGGTACACGGGGGTTTTTTGGGTTGCTGATCATGAATCTGAGGTCGGATTTGCAAAATTCAAAATGGCGGATCCAAGATGGCGGACAAAATTTTTGAAAACCAACCGATTCCTACCAAATTTGGTGTACAGTTGGGGAATCCTCAAACCTGATACTCTTAAACCCTAAACCCTGAAACCTTAGACTCCCACACCCTGTAACCTCAAAAAATAGACCTCAATAACCCTGTAACTTTAAAAATGAGACCCAATAAACTCAAAACCAGGACTTTTAAACCATATACTCTCAAATAGTAGACCCTTAAGCCCTAGAATTGCGAAGGTTAGACCCGCGCCTAACTTTCCTTTTTTTGGCTGTATCTTGTTCTTTTTTCCGCGAATGACCTATTCAAAGGCTTTCTGCCCAAACGCTTTTGAGGACTTGTTTCTCTTTTTAGCGACCAGCAATAGTCCGCTAGCATATGGTCATCCCATCGTCCTTGATACCGATTTTCTATGATTTTCAGATCTTGGTGAAAACGTTCCCCTTGCTCCTCACTGTAGTCACCAAGATTATCTGGGAAATCATCGACGTGGGAGTCCAGGAAATGTAATTTTAGATTCATTAAGCAACCTAATGTTTGAAAATTTTTTACCATTTTCTCGACTATTTCTTTGTACTTAGGACTTTCATTATTTCCCAAAAAGTTTGTTGCGACTTCTTTTAAAACTAAGCCAAGCAGCTTTTTCAACTTTATTCATTTTAGTAACAAATAATGAATCTTGAAACAATTTTCTTATTTGTGGCCCGTCAAATACGCCTGCCTTAATTTTAGCTTCAGAAAATTTCGGAAATTTTTTATGCAAATATTTGAAACATGGGCCGTTTGTATCTAATGCTCTCGTGAATTGCTTCATAAGTCCAAGCTTAATGTGAAGCGGGGGAATAAGAACTTTTCCTGGATCTACCAATGGTGGAAACAATACATTATTTTCACCAGGAGTGAACGATTCTCTTGTTGGCCAAATTTTTTTCTTATAATGACGTTCCCTGTCTCTGCTATTCCACAGACATTTATAACAGGGATAAAGTGTAAACTCTGGCTGTTGGCCAAGCAATATTGTTACAATTTTCAGATCTCCACAAATTTTCCAGTTATGATCAGCATATTTTTATTTTTATCAAAAGCTGCTTCATTTTTTCATATTGCTCTTCCATAACTGTGGAATGAGCAATCGGAATGGGAGCGTAAACGTTGGTATTATGCAGCAAAACTGCCTTAATGCTCCGTTTAGAAGAATCAGTGAACAGTCTCCATTCTTCAGGATCGTATGAGTTATTTTGAAATTCATCCATTAGAACTTTTACATCGGTACAATATGAAAGTGACAATTCCTCGTCCATTGTGAAATATTTTCGAAATTCTTCATCTCTGTTTCTGTAATAAGAAATCGTAGCTTCTGGCTTAAGTAAATTTCTTTTCTTTAAAAAGGAAGCAAGATGCTCTGAACCATCTTTGGATAAGCCTAAATCTCTGACTAGATCACTAAGTTCTGCCTGTGATACGAGTATTGGTTCTGGTTTACGGTTGTATGGTAGAAATTCTTTATCTGTGTCACTAGTATATGATAGGTTGTCACTAGAACATTCATTAGTAACAGTGTTTGAATCTTTTTCGACAGTCTCAATGTTTTCGGCATGAACTGATAAGGTGAAATCATTTGTTTCCATAACATCAGCATCAAGTGGTTCAGGAGGCGGAATTAGTTTAGTTGGTCTTGTTACTGTCAAAACATCGTTATAAGTAATAGTGCTTTTATTTTTTCGGTTATGCCTAGAAACAACATTCATACAAAAGTAGCAATCATTTTCACTGTATGGTCTATTCCATATTGCTGGTCTGGAATATTTAATCGCCTTCTTATTGATGTACAACATTATTTCGCAAGAACTGCAAATGATGTGGGGAACCCAATCTGTATCCTGGTGCTGTATTTCAATGTTAAAACAATCCTTATATAAGGTTTCAATCTTATCCGTTATCGGTGACCCCATTTTACTCAATACGTGTTGACAGCAAATATAACAAAATGAATCACTGTTTTTATCGCACTTATGAAAAGTCCTTGTATCGTGAGACCGTTTTCTTGTAGCATTATACTCTACATGAGCCAAGTCACCCACACATGAAGAGCTACGGTCGCTGGATGACGACGGCTGCGGGCCCGCTTTCCCACCCTGACCAACCGCCGATACTGGGTTTCCGAGTCCCTGCATCGTAATTCTCTTTCTTCTACCTGCCATGACGGCATCTAAGCCGTTATCCAGGGACTCTGCCGGCTAGTGGAGTAACACCGTTGCCCACCGTCACCACGTGGAGGTGCCCTGGATGCAGGTAGAAGAATAAAAATCGACCGATGAATTTTCTCGGCGTTCAAAATGGCGCGAAAACATCTGCCATCTTGAATTTTGCAAATCCAACCTCAGATTCGTGATCAGCGACCCAAAAAATCCCCGTGTACCAAATTTGGTAAGGATCGGTTGAATTTTAATTTGAATTCGTTTTTGCATTCGAGAAGCACTATATCTGTCTGATTTAGGTTAGAAAGAAAACAGAACTTATGGCTCAATCCAACCGATGAATATTAGCTTAGCGTGTCCAAATACATATTAATACATCTTTGGATTCATGAAAAAGCTTGAATCAATTTTTTAGGAGTATATTTTTCTTAATTTTTACTAATTTTTACCTATTTTTTGAGGTTAGAAAAAAATTGAGTTGTGATGGCGATATTCTGACGTCAGATTCGTGATCAGCGGGCAAAAATACTACGGATCTGATATATCGCATCAAAAGTATACCCCACTTTTTTTTTTGTGGGGGCTGTGTAATTGAACACATTTTAAGCATACCTATGTATATGCCGTAAATAATTTATGCAAAGTATAAGTTGTAGAGAAAGAGGTTAAAAGGGTAATTTCGTATTTTCGATCTTCTTCACGTTTCTTTAAGTATGAAATGCGGATTTTTTTTCTAAAAGAACATGTTAAATTCGGAAGAATGATAAAAAGTGCTTTATTCAAAGTTTGCTCCATCGCTTGTTATACATTTTTGCCATCTTTTGGGCAATTTGTGAATACCACGCAAGTAAAAATCTTCCCCTTTTGCTGCGAACCATTCATCGAGCCATTTTTTCACATCTTCGTACGAACCAAAGCGCTGCTCAGCAAGTGCGTGACCCATCGATGCAAACAAGTGGTAATAGGAAGGAGCCAAGTCTGGTGAGTAAGCCGCATGGGGTAGAACTTCCGAGCTGAGTGCTTCCAACGTATCGCGAATTGGTTTTGCCATATGTGATGGAGCATTGTCATGAAGAAAAATGACTTTGTGTTGCCTCTTTCGGTATTCTGGCCTTTTTTCAAGCAGCGGACGGTTCAAATCAGTCAATTGTTGTTGGTAACGTTTAGTATTAACCATTTCCCCCTGTTTTAACAGCTCATAATAGACCACGCCCCTCTGGTCCCACCAAACACAGAGCATCGTCTTTCTGCCAAAGCAATTCGGTCTTGCGATCGATGTTGATGGTGCGCCTGGATCTATCCATGATTTTTTGCGCTTGGGATTCTCAAAATAAATTCACTTTTCATCCCCTGTAACTATACGATTTAAAAACAACTTCCTTTTGTACCGAGCGAGCAAAATGTCACACGTGTTTTTGCGCTTTTCCATTTGCCTGTCTTTCAACTCATATGGTACCCATCTACCGGTCTTCTGAATCTTTCCCATCTCTCGTAGCCGATTGGAAACAGCTTGTTGACTAACGCCTAATTGCTCGGCGAGTTGTTTTTGTGTTTGCGAATCATCTTCATCCAACAATGCTTGCCATTCCACATCTTCGTATTTTTTTAGCGGTTTTCCAAGTTCCTTGTCTGTCACCACTTTGAAACGCCGAAACCATCGTTCACACGTATCTTGCAATGGAGTATGTTCACCATAAGCTTTTCGAAGTAATCGGTATGATTCAACAACAGTTTTCTTCAAATAAAAACAAAAAATTAATGCTGTCCGCGAATGCTCTTTGTTCGGTAT
The DNA here is from genome assembly GCA_019049505.1 of Pachyrhynchus sulphureomaculatus. NCBI lineage: Eukaryota > Metazoa > Arthropoda > Insecta > Coleoptera > Curculionidae > Pachyrhynchus > Pachyrhynchus sulphureomaculatus. The sequence goes on along the minus strand of CM032452.1, from coordinate 96,888,542 downwards.
AAATTTCGACATATTGAACAGAACACTATACACATACTTTTCCAATTTATCACTCGTGCGCGTCTGACACTTGTTGATGACACAACAAAATGGTGCAGTGTCAAAACTTTATAGCACAAATTGCATTGGTGCACCATCTGTTGTCTGAAATCCACATTTCATTCTTGTACACCTGGCAAATCTTGTGTAATTTCAATATTATTATGAGAATTTTTCCTGCTTTTGATTGACATATTTTATAAAATTTTTGCTAATTATTTATAGTAAAAGATATGCGGGGTGAAAGGAATAGGGTAGGAGGTCCGAAGAGTGGTTGCATGTTTACCATAATATACTTCTATTTCAGTGTATTTTTTTATTATTTCCAATTTTAACCGAAATAGTATGTAGAAGGGATTGAGATCTGGTTACAGAGTGACCTAAGAAATGTTAAATTTTAGAAACACAAATAGTTAGCTGGGCCGAAACCTCTGACGTACTAGGTAAATTATTGTTTTTACTTCTCTCTTCTTTATTGTACACGTGAAAAAATATCCCCCGTGATTTTTGCTTTTCTTCACGTTTTAGGGTTCTTAGATCACGAAAAACATATTTTCTTATTTTCATCGATGTGTCTATCTGACTGTCGACTATCGATCTGTTGGCACCGTAATTCTCAAATAAAATGATATTAGAATACTTGAAATACAAATGAAACTTATAGTTTTTGAACGATATCGTTTCAGGGGAAGGAAGTGAAAAGGATAGGTGTCGGTATGCTGTATGGTTTTAATTATTTTATGAAAATTTACTTTCCCCTCACATGAAAAAGTCAAATTGGCTACTTATTTTAGAACAGCGGTAAATAACTTTACCGATTTTTAGTGTTCCGTACGGAACACTTACAAGATCACTTCGATATCTGTCCGTCTGTCAATCTGTCCGTCTGCCTGTCTGTCACACCTGATTTTCTCCGAGACTATTTGACATAGAAATTTGGCACTAATATAGGAACTGATGGCCTCATCAGAGCCGTATAGTTTTGAAAGTTAGTTTGACTTAAGGGGGTAGTTTTGAGAGGTGAAATCGGAAGGGGAAAAAAATCGACCAGGTCATCGAGTGGGGTGTCAAATGAAAGCTTATAAAAACACGAGTTCAAAAATTTATATAATGCGCACACTTTTTTTGTATTATTTTTAAAATATTACGAAAAATCGCTATCCCCCTTAGCTCGAAAGGTACTGATCAATCGCGATTTTTTAAAAATAATGCAAAGAAAAGCGTGCGCAAGTATTACATTACATATATATTTTTTGCTCGTGTTTTCACAAGCTTTCATTTGACGCCACACTCGATGACCTACTAAAAAAAATTTTTTCACTTCCAATTTCACCCCCAAAACTGACCCCTTATGTCAAAATTTGACTTTCAAAACTACACGACTTTGATGAGGCGATCAATTCCTATATTATTACCAAATTTCAACTTTCTATGACGAATAGTTTCGGAGAAAATCGGGTGTGACAGACAAACGGACAGACACCGAAGTCATCTTATAAGTGTTCCGTACGGAGCACTAAAAACACAAAAATTTCAAATCGGAAAAAAACTTTGTTAAAGACTCATTTGGGGTATGTTTTGCGAAGACACTCCGTATCAAAATTTTTATTTTAAAAGCAATCAAGCAACGTATAGAACACTAATTACGCAATATCATGGGGCGCCAAATGGCCTTGTTGCCGACGCGCTCAGACAAATAAACATCATCATCACTAATTACGCAAGTCCGACTTCACTTGGCTGGTTTTTTAGTGTTCCGTACGGAACATTTATAAGATCACTTCGGTGTCTGTCCGTCTGTCTGTCCGTCTGTCACACCCGATTTTCTCCGAAACTATTTGTCATAGAAAGTTGAAATTTGATAATAATATAGGAATTGATGGCCTTATCAGAGCCATGTAGTTTTGAAAGTTAAATTTTGACTTAAGGGGTTAGTTTTGGGGGGTGAAATCGGAAGTGAAAAAAAATTTTTTTTATTAGGTAATCGAGTGTGGTGTCAAATGAAAGCTTGTGAAAACACGAGTAAAATATATATATATATATATATATATATATATATATATATATATATATATATATATATATATATATATATATATATAATGTAATACTTGCGCGTACTTTTCTTTGTATTATTTTTTAAAAATCGCGAAAAATCGCTGTCCACCCGCCTTATCTCGAAAAGTACTTATCAAAAAATTTTGAAAAAATTCTGGAATATTCTCCACGGGGTGTAGATTGAACGAAAATTATCACGAGTGCATTACCTGTAATAATTTACCTGGTATATAAAAAAAACAGAAATTTCAAGGTCATCAATTTTCAGTAAAGATTGGAAATAAACTTTGTTGAAAACTCATTTGGGGGTGTGTTTTGTGAAGTCACTGATCATTTTATACTTCCGTTACATTTTTTTTTAAAAACAATCAACGTACGGAACACTAATTGCGCAAGTTCAACTTGCACTTCACGGATTATTGAACCTAATTACTACAAAACTTTCGTTTCAGGCTTACACACATCATAATTTTTCATCATTAAACGGCCAAATTCACACTTCGAGTCTGATACGTAGAACATATCCCTAGAATTGATTTTGCATTGATTTACCCAGATATTCGTCTACTTTTAGATATTATTTTCCGGAATGTACCAGTTGGGAGTATGGATGGAAGATGTGGAATGTTGTTAAAACAATTAGAAAAACAGGTTTCGGAAGGCAGCAAGTCATCAAGGATTCGTTTTACAGAAGAAGAGGTGTCGATAGAGATCCGGATTGGTACAGGGATCCCGCACATATTAGCCGTACATTTTGCAATGCTTGCAGATCATAAAATATATATTGATGTGTATATATGACGTAATAGATAAAAATTACAACCCACTATATAACTATTGGAATTAAAAAATAATTTGTAAATTATATTAAATATTTGTTTGATTTTTTAATGTTACAGCAAGAACGGAAATGGAAATGTGCATTATTATAAAAGGTGTTTATATTAATCAAAAAAATGCACCGTTATTATTATTATTGTAATTAACAATGCTGCTAAGGCTGCTGCTTTACTAGGGACACGCAACACAAGAGTATTGTTTCGGTCGTAATAATCATTCTTAGTGTTCCGTATGAAACACTTATAAGATCACTTCGGTGTCTGTCTGTCTGTCACACCCGATTTTCTCCGAAACTATTTGACATAGGAAGTTGAAATATATGAATTGATGGCCTCATCAGAGCCATGTAGTTTTGAAAGTTTAATTTTGACTTAAGGGGTTAATTTTGGGGAATGAAATCTGAAGTGAAAAAAAATGTTTTATAATGCCGTCGAGTGGGGTATCAAATGAAAGCTTGTAAAAAGACGAGTTCAAAAATATATATAATGTAATACTTGCGCACTTGCGCACACCTTTCTGTATATTATTTTTAAAAATCGCGAAACATCGCTGTTCCCCCCTTATCTTGAAAAGTACTGATCAAAAAATTTCGAAAATATTCTAATATATATATATTTATGTAAATATATATATACATACATATATATATATATATATATATATATATATATATATATATATATATATATATATATAATGTTCTCCACAGGATGTAGATTGAGCAAAAATTATCAAATGCATTACCTTTAATAACACAGGGCAACAAAAAAAATATTTTTGTTTTGGTGCCTGGGATTTTAGAGCTGATTTTAACTATATTTGGGACGCTAAATCTATATATGCAATCCGTTTTTTTCTCTATCAGCTCTACTTTTTTAGATACACCAACTTATCTACCAATGTGGTTTTTATTTAGTATATTCATTTATGAGAGTTCTAAAATTATTATATATATATCAGTAATCAGTTTTTAGCTAATTGAGAGCACAGCAGTGAAAACTCCGAACTGAACCCATATTGCGCGAAAACTGCAAATTTTTACGAACACAATGATTCACAACTTTATATTTTAATTCCACTTTCTCACTACAAAATAAGACTTTTTATCAGAGATGCGAAAACATGAAACAGTCAGAACAACTCTATACAAACGCTAACTCTGCTGGTTATAAATTCATTGATTACACAGGGCAACAAAAAAATATTTTTGTTTTGGTGCCTGGGATTTTAGAGCTGATTTTAACTATATTTGGGACGCTAAATCTATACATGCAATCCGTTTTTCTCTATCAGCTCTACTTTTTTAGATACATCAACTTATCTACCAATGTGGTTTTTATTCAGTATATTCATTTATGAGAGTTCTAAAATTATTATATATTCATTAATGTAGGTACAATGGTTTTATTGTCAGTCTGTAATTGAGTAAATTCCAGGTAAATCTATAAATAGTGGAACCATTGCCTATCAGGTACCTGAACTGACCCTTTTAATCACCTAACTCGGATAAGTCTCGTCAGTTTGTGCGTTCTTACTAATGAGAGTAGATCGAATTCGGCGTGTTATTTTATGTTAAGAAAAGAGTGTTTTTGTGTTATTGAACAGAATTAAAATGAGTTCAGGTTCCAGTTCAAGAAGAAGTTGTGTAAATCAACCTGATGTGTTTTGCTATATATGCGGAGAATACATGTTTCAACAAAACAAACTATTACTGACTTTGTAAAGCGAGCGTATCTTGGATACTTTGGAGTTAAGCTTGGTGATCAGGACAAAACGTGGGCCCCGCATCTCATATGTAAAACTTGTACAGAGCATTTACGGCAGTGGACTACCGGGAAAAGAAAATGTCTAAAATTCGGCGTACCAATGGTTTGGAGAGAACCAAAAAACCACTTCAATGATTGTTATTTCTGTTTAGTAAATACTAATGGAATCAATCGAAATAACCGCAGTAAGTGGACTTATCCCAATTTAGATTCGGAAATACGCCCTATCCCGCACTCAGATGAAATACCGATTCCAACATTTCATCAGCTACCACATATCTCTGATGACGAATATTTTCCCTCTGATCGCTCTTCTGATGCTAATAAAAGTTCTGATGCTAATGAAACTAACAGTGACTATGAGGGGACGTCATCAGTTCCTCAACGCTTCAATCAAAATGAATTAAATGATCTCACCAGGGATCTCAATTTATCGAAAAAAGCTTCTGAAGTACTGGCTTCTAGGTTGAACGACAAAAATTTACTGGAACAAGGAACCAAAATTACCTTTTACCGTACAAGAGAAAAAGATCTGCTACCATTCTTTTCTCAAGAAGACAATCTTGTATTTTGTCACGAAATTAGGGGACTCATGAAAGAAATGGGACTTTCTGAATATATTCCAGATGATTGGCGCCTATTTATTGACTGTTCAAAGCGAAGTTTAAAATGTGTCCTTCTACATAATGGGAATAAATATGGTTCAATACCACTAGCTCACTCAACGAAACTGAAAGAAGAATATAATACCATAGCTTTGGTCTTGCAGAAGATAAAGTATTACGAACATCAATGGATGATTTGTGTAGACTTAAAAATGGCAAACTTTCTTCTTGGGCAGCAAAGTGGTTACACGAAATATCCGTGTTTCTTGTGCCTCTGGGATAGTAGGGACAAAACACACCACTGGGTTAGAAAAGATTGGCCTCAGAGAGAAAACATGGACGTTGGGGAAAAGAATGTCATTAACGACGCGTTGGTTGAAAGAGAAAAAATCATACTTTCTCCGTTACATATAAAGTTGGGTTTAATGAAGCAATTTGTAAAGGCTCTTGATAAGAATGGGTCTTGTTTTGCATATATAGGGGTAAAAATGCATCAGTTGAGCACAGAAAAACTCAAAGCAGAGATATTTGACGGCCCACAAATAAGACAATTAATTAAGGATCCTGCCTTCATAAATTCAATGAATCAAGTTGAACGAGAAGCTTGGACATCATTTGTTGCAGTTGTAGAAAATTTTCTAGGCAAACATAAAGCTCAAAACTATGTTGAAATGGTTAACAAGATGCTTAATAGTTTCAAATCCTTAGGGTGCAATATGAGTATTAAAATACACTATTTACACAGCCACTTAAACCGTTTTCCAGAAAATTTAGGAGACATGAGTGAGGAACAAAGTGAAAGATTTCACCAAGATATTAAAGTTATGGAGGACCGCTACCAAGGAAGATGGAGCATGCACATGATGGCAGATTACTGCTGGAGTTTAAAAAGGGACTGTTTAAAAAAAACATTCAAGAATGTCGCGGAAAAGAAGCTTTCCAAGTGTTGAGTGACTATTTCATTTCTTCAATGCTTTTTTTTTGTTTGTAAGTACGACATAATATTGTATTTTGTATAACTAAAATAAAAATTTCGTATCTACTTTTGTTTACTACACTTACGGATTTGAGTTACAATAATGTAACTTATATTTCTCTAAAATTGTATATCTTAAAAATTTGAGCTCCTAGGTACACATGAATACGTTATTTGAATTCAGGACATCAAATTGATATAGAATCAGCTCAAAAAACCTCGACACCAAAACAGCTGTTCCCCTGTGTAATTTATCTGGTATATAAAAAAAACAAAAATTTCAAGATTTCAGTTTTCACTAAAGATCGGAAAAAGACTTTGTTGAAAACTCATTTGGAGTGTGTTTTGTGAAGTCACTAATTATTTTATACCTCCGTAACAAAATTTTTTGTTTTGAAAGCAATCAACGTACGGAACACTAATTGCGCAAGTCCAACTTGCCCTTGACCGGTTATTTGTGTAGTTCGTGTGTCCGTAAAATAAACAATTTGACCTTGTGCTAATAAATAAATAAATAAATAAAGTTTATTAATCCAGGAGAGCATACACAATAGCATAGGACAAGTCTGGCACTATTTTAAATGAATGAGAATATTTATATATAAATGTAATAAGGCAAGCAAAAATTTGCTACCTAACATTAGTAGCCTCTATCTGTTAAAAAATCGTTTATACTATAGTAACATTTTTCCAAAAAAAAAATCAATTATTTTTTACAATTTCATATTATCAATATTTCGAAAACGGGGGGCAATTTATTGAATAGGTGAATATCAATATAACGGGGATTGTTTTCCGTTGTGGGCAAACTGTGGACTGGAATAGGATAGTTATCACCGTACCTTGTATTATAATCGTGATAATAATTGTTAGTAACGAAATTCTGTGGTTTTTGCTTCACAAATAACAAAATTTCAACCATGAAAATACAAGATACTGTGAGGATCCTTAAATCCCTAAAAATCCGCCCACAGGATGCACTTCTCTGAGCGTTAACTATCGCTCTCATAGCTCTCTTTTGTAGCCGAAAAACCCCGAGGCCATAAGAACAACCGCAAAAAATTATACCATACTCAATTCTTGAGTGCATAGTAATAAGACAACATTTCTATTGATCAAATCTTTCAATTTATATAATGCAAAACACGACGATGATAAAGTCCTGCACAGAGCATCTACATGGCTTTCCCAACTTGAGCTATTTTCCAAATGTAGTCCTAAAAATTTTACTTCATCTACTTGTTGGATACTTTTACCTTGAATTTTTAATAGATAACTTTCAGATATTGCTTTAGATCGAGGAGTAAAATCAATGAATACAGTCTTTTGCGTATTTATACACAATTTATTTGCTCTAAACCATTTCAAAAATGTATTTAAAATATGTTGTGCACACACTTGTACTTCTTCTTTACTTTTGTGAGAGCAAACGTAACTATTATCATCGGCAAACATGATGAGATTATGTTGCTCTTCTATATTAGGCAGATCGTTCACAAAAAGCAAAAACAACAGAGGTCCTAAGACAGATCCCTGCGGTTCACCTATATTTATTAGTAATATGTCCGACTTTGCTGCATTTACATGTACGAGTTGAGTTCTCCCAGTTAAGTAAACTCCTAAGTACTTCATTAATTTTTCCCCTCAATCAATACGCATTTATTTTCAAATCTAGATTTGTGTAAACTTTATTAATAAATTCGTAAATTGTCGATATTGTACATTTGTCCTTGAGAAATCCATTTTGTGCCCCATGCAAGATGCCGTACTTTATTACAAATGCTAATATTTCATTAACCATTACTCTTTCCACAATTTTTGATAATATAGAGAGCAGCGTGATAGGCCAGTAATTTTCAATACAATCTTTTTTACCCTTTTTATATACCGGAATAATTTTTGCAATTTTCAACGCCTCAAGAAACACACCCTCGGATAGTATCATATTTATTGAAAATGTTAATGGACCTGCTATAAAATGAACACAAGTTTTCAGCATTTTAGTATGAACTTCATCAGCTCCAACGGAATTAGAATTGTTTAGGTTATTTATAACATCCACCACATACTGCTGATTTATTGGTGTCAGGAACATGGAATGAAGCTCCTGACAGTAGGGCAGTGAACAGCTGGGGTTTAACACTGGGTCATGTCTCGTTCAATTTTTTAGCAATAATTATAAAATATGCATTAATGCAATTTGCCATTTCAGAAAGATTTTCAACAACTACATCATTACTAACAATTTTGGTAATTCTACTGTTTTTTTCTTTTTTGTTTCGTATATTGTCATTGATAATTTTCCACGTTATCTTAAATTTATTATCTGATTCAAAATATGTTACACATATGTACAATTTGGATGTAGTGTCTGTCCACACAATCCACTACATGTCATGAATACAGTTTTTAGTTTAAATTTGCATTTTACAGAGTTCTCCCATTTTGAACAGCGATAGTATTCAACTTTAGTTTTGCCGGTTATTTATCAATAGTTAACTTTCAGATAACTGCAGGTTAATAAAGTCACACTTAAACTTCACGCTTATAGCTAACATAGAGTTTTTTCTTTATCTGTACTGAATTCTTTTATGAACTAAGTAATCAGTTTTTAGCTAATTGAGAGCACAGCAGTGAAAACTCCGAACTGAACCCATATTGCGCGAAAACTGCAAATTTTTACGAACACAATGATTCACAACTTTATATTTTAATTCCACTTTCTCACTACAAAATAAGACTTTTTATCAGAGATGTGAAAACATGAAACAGTCAGAACAACTCTATACAAACGCTAACTCTGCTGGTTATAAATTCATTGATTATCATTTTACCGGTAGGTCCAGTGCATGAAATTTTGTTTTTTTTTCAGACTTTCTATGCTCAACATCAACATCCCTTCTGTTTGGATGAAAGTAAAATGCCCCGCACTTTCGACGCGTTCCACAAGGAAACATATGGAAAATTTTTGATCCTGCAAAACCAATGCGAAACAAGATGGATCGAAGATACCACCAATTTTCTGAATTTCGTTCAAAATTGCTCAAAATTCATTGAAGACTATAACGACGTGTTTTTAGGAGAATATTCTATGAGACGTTTGAACAGGTTTGCAAGTTTAAATAGAATATTATAAATATCATACTTATACTACACACGCAGTAGTTTCACTACACTGACTGCTTCCTTTTATATTTTTTCTATGAATTCGATATACCTTCACTGCAATTTTGTAACGCTTCTATAATTGCCCGTATTTCAATCGAGTCCAAGGCCTTATTAAAATCTATAAAGGCTAAGTGCAAGTCCTTGTTATATTTTAAGGTATTTTCGATGATGTTTCGAGTTAGTTCAGGTTAGTTCAGATAGAGTGTGTTTTGTGAAATCTGCTTGTACGACTCTCTAATACAGAGGTGTCAAACTCAATTTTGCAGAGGGCCATATATTAAATTTAGAATGTGTAGGCGGGCCAGATTCAAATAAAAAAAATGTACTGAATTATTTAATTATATAGTATATAATATACGGCTCTAAAAAACATGATTCTTCTTTCTGTGACACATTGCGATCGCGGGCCTTATTGATACGTCCTGGGGGCCGGATGCGGCCCGCGGGCCATATCTTTGACATCCCTGCTCTAATACGTTGGTTCCCAACCGGTGGGTCGCGACCCACAAGGCTTTTTTGGGAGCTCGCCGGTTATCAATTTTAAAAACCAAAATTAAAATTACATTATTTTTACATTTTTACATTAAACTTTAAAGGTAAGTGTTAAAATGTTAATAATTTAGTTAGTTGTTGGCAGAGTCTTTAAATTGAAAAACGAAATAAAACAGTTTTTAGAAATGAAATGAAAACATGAGTTTATGACACACTTTAATGATGGGACCAGGAACCAAAAAGTAGCTTATTTAGCTGATATCTTAAATCAGCAAAATTTGAAACTGCAGGATAAGGAAACGCGCACATTATTCACTTCAGAAGACAGACAAGAATTCCAGGAAGAGAACCCTGAAGAAGAACAGAATAAGAAAAAAAAAGAGATAGAACTAAGCTATGAAGAAGTAAAGAAGACAATAAAAACACTCAAAAATCATAAATCTGCAGGACCTGGGGGTATGGTAAATGAAATGATTAAGTACGGGTCTAATAAATTACATCGAATGCTGAGAAACATGTGCCACAGAGCGATAAATGGAGAAAAAATACCAGAGGAATGGTCAAAAGCGTATATAGTATCTATATTTAAAAAGGGAGACCGCAGAAAATGCACAAACTATAGAGGCCTAAGCATAATATCGAGTATGGGACGTTTGTATGGAAAAATTATTAAAAATATCATAGAGGAAAATATAAAAGGAAAAATTGGAGAAGACCAAGCAGGCTTTACGGCCGGAAAATCATGTATAGACCACATATACACTATAAAACAAACAATGGAAAAAAAACTCAGACTCAGTACCAAGACAAAGATTATGGAACGCAATGAAAGAAATAGGCATTGACAAGGAACTAATATACACAGTAAAAGCTCTCTACGAAAACAACACAGTGAACATAAAAATAGGACATAAAACAGAGAAGAGACGCCAAACATCAAAAGGCTTATTACAAGGATGCTCTACATCCCCCACACTATTCAAAATATACCTCGAACAAACATTAAAAAAATGGAAGCAAAAATGTAGTGGAATGGGAGTCCCAATACGAGAAGATTACTTATATACTTTAAGTTTCGCAGACGACCAAGTAATCATAGCTCAATATGAGGAAGACCTCAGTTATATGGTAAGAAAACTGAAAGAAGAATACACTAAAGCAGGATTAGCAATAAACTTTGATAAAACGGAATATCTAACAATAAAGGAGGGAAACGTGGCGAATCTAGCAGTCGATAACGAAACAATAATCAAAGGAACCGATAGATTTAAATATTTAGGAACTATCATTTCAAAAAACGCAACATTAGAAGAAGAGATTAAAGCTAGATTAGGACAAACGCGGACATGCATAAAACAATTAAATTCAGTCCTGTGGGACAAGCACAAGAGAAACAAAACACGCATATACAAATCAATAATACAAAGCATAATGACATACGGGTCAGAAACGTGGAAGATCAACAAAAGAAATAAATCTAAAATTAACGCGGTAGAGATGGAGTATTGGAGAAGACGTTGTAGAGTGATACGTATGGAGAGAATAACAAATGAAGAAATAAGAAGCAGAATGAACATCAAAGAAAACGCAATAAACACCATTGAAGAAAAACGATTAAAATGGTATGGACACATAAGACGGAGCGAAGATAATAGGTGGATAAAGAAAATAACGGAGTGGAGCCCTATAGGGAGAAGAAAAAGAGGAAGACCCAGACGATCGTGGAGAGACGATGTGGACGAGGCTATGGAGGTCAGGGGTCTAACAGATGGAGACTGGGAAGATACAAACAGATGGAATCAAAGGCTGAGAGAAAGAAGACAGCGTTAGCTGCAGAAAATCCTTGATATATATATATATATATATATATATATATATATATATATATATATATATATATATATATATAGATAATATCCAGACGTTCGTATTCAAGCTGGAAAACTGGCGCGTAAGGTAAATCTTTGAAACTTTAATATTTGAACACCTTTGTACCAAGACTAAAGATTCGGAGACGGGAATTGTAGATAATCTAAGAGAGGAAATTAATAACCACCTTCAACCTCCTAAATCTGAAATACAACGTTATTTCCGGAATTCTCTGAACAGGAAGCTGCATTAGTACCAAACCTATTTCATGTGTATCTTTAGATGTTACCGACATTCTCGATGAAGTGCAGGATGAATTTTTGAAGCTACGAAATGACTCCTCAGCGCGTGATTTGTTCCAGGAAAAATCGTTAGCTCAATTTTGATGCGCTATGCGTCATTTGTAACCTAAAGTTTCCATGCTTTCTTTTCGAATAATAGTGCCATTTGCTTCTTCTCTGCGAAAGTGGATTTTCAACTCATCTACAGATCAAGACAAAAGCCAGGTATAAGTCGGATGTTCAAGATGACATGAGATTGGCCCTGACAAAAACTCAACCAAAAATTATAACACTTGTAAGCAGATGCAAACTCAATCATCACATTAATTACACAGGTCTGCAACCAAAAAACTGCACAGGATTTTTATACTGTTTTACTCACTAAAACCGGGAATAATACTCGAAAAATTCCATCTCGTCAGCTCTTGCAAAACTCGGGTTTGTAGTTTCATTTAGAGCAGAGCTCGGCAAGACGTTGACGTTCAAGATCTTGGTTGTATAAGCCAAACTCAGTTTACATTTTGCATTCAAACGTAACTGTGCTCGTGTTTTTAGTTATATATTATGGCTCCAAGAGGTTGTGTTATTACTCATGACAACTTTTGTTTTATTTGTGGTGAATACACCATAAGAAATATAAGTGATTTCGTGAAGAAAGTGTATTTTGCTTACTTCAAGTTGAAACTTGGGGATCAAGCCAAAGCCTGGGCTCCTCATAAGGTGTGCAGAAGGTGCGAGGAAGATCTTCGTTTGTGATTTAAGAGTAAGAAACACTCATTTCGTTTTGGCATTCCTATGATGTGGCTTGAACAGCAAAACCACACTACCGACTGCTATTTCTGTTCGGTAAATGTGAAAGGTTTCAATACAAAAAATAAAAAGAAAATATCTTACCCAAACCTTAATTCAGCTATTTATCCAGTGCCTCATAGCTCTGAATTACTAGTTCCACACCCATCTTCCAGTTTGGATGATATCCCGAGTGATTCTGAGGACGGAAACACATTACCTCCCAAGACGAATCTAGTTCAGATTTTTTGTTGATGAGGGACCCCAACTTTTTTCTCAAAGCAAGCTCAATGACCTGGTTAGAGATTTAGGCCTTTCTAAAAATGCTGCCGAATTGCTGGGTCAAGACTAAAAAATAAAAACCTGCTGTCACCAGGTACCTCATTTTCGTGGTATTGGCACCGAGAGAGAGAAGTTACTAAATTTTTCTCCAAAGAGGGAAATCTCGTTTTTTGTAGTGATGTTCAATGGCTAACGAAGTGTATTGAAATAGAATATGATTCTTCTGAGTGGAACCTATTCCTTGATTCGTCAAAAACAAGTCTCAAAACAGTCTTGCTGCATAATGGGAATAAATTTGCATCACTTCCTGTAGATGAACTTGGAGGAAAACTATAACGATTTGACAATGGTTCTTGAAAAAATAAAATATCAAGAACATCGCTGGATGGTTTGTGGAAACTTCAAAATATTAACCATGATATTGGGCCAGCACAGGTAGGTTATACAAAATATCCCTGCTTCCTTTGCTTGTGGGACAGTCGAGCCAGAGATTTTCATTGGACAAAAATTGACTGGTCACTTCGAGACGCCTTAACCCCCGGCGAAAATAGCGTCATTAATACTACCTTGGTTCCTCCTGAAAAGGTTTTATTACCACCTCTTTATATTAAATTGGGGCTTATGAAGCAGTTTGTTAAATCACTGCCAAAAGATGGGGAATGTTTCGGATATTTGTGTTCCATGCAACTGTGGCGTTGGCATATATATTCTTTATTATCGGCAACAACACGTTAGTGCTAACTTGTACAACCACATTAATAGAGAAGGTATCGGGAAGAATAAAAATTGCTCATATTCTAGATCCATACAGTCTGTCAAGTGAAAACGTGACCAATGTATTCTTGAAAAAATGTATTTCAAGAACGTTTTTTGCCATCAATGTGTTCTTTGATGTGCTAACAACGGCACAATGACCTAAGTAAGTTGTCCAATCGCCTCCTGCATCAATGATCTCCTGGCGTCTTCCAGGCATGCTGTCGACGAGATTTTCTGCATACTACTACTCTCCAAATTTTTCGAATCTATCGAGACAATCGACTCAAAGTCCTCAGAATCTCTCCTCTGAGCTTTCTCTTTACAAGGGACCAAACGTTTTCAACAGGGTTGGTATCCGGCGATTGTGAGAGCCACTCTGGTATATTATCATGGACCCATGAGACTTCGCTACGTGATTTTAGCCCAGCAAAGTTTTCTTCAACGTACTTCGGAATTTGACATCAGAAGCACGAAGATGTTGTCGAATGGTCTCATGGAACCCACTTCTTCACAAAGGGCACCGTATATTTTTGCGGCTACCGAGTGTGTCATTTTAGGCCCCTTTGAATGAGAACAAAGAAAAACTGCCTCGAAGCGACGCGCAAACAAGCGCCTCATTTTGGATTTTACGTGATTTCAAGGAAAGTTCGGAATCGACTGATACTTTTACTAAAATGCGTCGTAAACAAAGGTTCCCTCTACCGCTTTTTTGTTGAATCGCTAGAATCGCATCTACCAAAAATGAATTACCAAGGACACGTTCTTACTTGACAGACTGTAGAAACTACAGATATCGGATGCAAATCTTAGCGACATAGCGGTAGCGAATAGTTTCAGTTAAACTAACCATCACAACTACAAACTCTTTAACTGTCAGAAGTTTATCTTTCAGGTTTGAAACTTATATTGATGAAGAAATACGACAACCTCTCCAAAAGACTAAAGAAAACATACAGGACATGTTTTCGGGATTGCACAAAAAGCTGAAAACTTTGCACGGGCATCCTAGGAATAGGCGTTTATTGGAGAAATTAGAAATAGAAGCGCAGACTATTGAAATGGACGCAAAGGAAATGTTGATTGAGGATACAGTTCCACTGGTAAAGATATGTTACAGTTTTCAAATTTTTCATTGGTTAGAAAGTGACAAGGACTAATCTCAGCCATGTCTACTTTTTGTGATTTCCTTTAGGGGTTACGTATACCCCAAATTTTCAAAAATTCGATTTTTTTTACAGATTTTTATTCCCTATACGTCTAAGAATTATTCAAAAAAAAAAATAGGAAAATTCCATTCCATTACAAAGTTATAGCATTAAATGTGACCTGATGCCAGATTGGGACCGCTACCTGTTTACAGACACGGTCTGCAATATTATTCAGTCAATTTTTAATATTTTTTAACTTTTTTTTTAAATCATAATAATTACTTTTTCTACAAAATGTCGAGAGGTTTTTTTAAATTTTTGGTGTTCCGTACGGAATACTTATAAGATGACTTCGGTGTCTGTCTGTCTGTCTGTCACACCCGATTTTCTCCGAAACTATTTGTCGTAGAAAGTTGAAATTTGGTAATAATTTAGGAATTGATGGCCTCATCAGAGCCGTGTAGTTTTGAAAGTTAAATTTTGACTTAAGGGGTTAGTTTTGGGGGGTGAAATCGGCAGTGAAAAAAAAATTTTTTTACTAGGTCATCGAGTGTGGTGTCAAATGAAAGCTTGTGAAAACACGAGTAAAATATATATATATATATATATATATATATATATATATATATATATATATATAATGTAATACTCACTTTTCTTTGTATTATTTTTAAAAAATCACGAAAAATCGCCTTATCTCGAAAAGTACTGATCAAAAAATTTTGAAAAAATTCTGGAATATTCTCCACGTAGATTGAACTAAAATTATCACGAGTGCATTACCTTTAATAATTTATTTGGTATATAAAAAAACAAAAATTTCAAGGTCATCAGTTTTCAGTAAAGATTGGAAACAAACTTTGTTGAAAACTCCTTTGGGGTGTGTTTTGTGAAGTCACTGATCATTTTATATCGCCGCGATGACCTAGTAAAAAAAAATTATTTTCACTTCCGATTTCACCCCCCAAAACTAACCCTTTTAGTCAAAATTTAACTTTCAAAACTACACGGCTCTGATGAGGCCATCAATTCCTATATTATTACCAAACTTCAACTTTCTATGACAAATAGTTTCGAAGAAAATCGGGTGTGACAGACAGACAGACACCGAAGTCATCTTATAAGTGTTCCGTACGGAACACTAAAAATAGTATATAGATTATTTGTTTTAGTCCCTTTAATTGTAGTAGGAATCATGTTTCTAAACTCATTTATGATTGAATTAACGTTTCTGTATACCGCTAAATATTTTGAAATTAGCTATTAAGGAGTTTTTCGGGGTGCTGATTGAGAATCCGATGACAGATTTAAAAAATTCAAAATTACGGATCCAATATGACGGCTAGAGAGTACGTAATTCATTTAATTTCTTCAAGTAATTTAGAATTTTTGTATTTTCTTTATACCTGAATGTTTAAATGAAATTAAATACTTTATACTTAAAGCTTAGACTTTTATCTTTTATTTCCCGCCTTTAAATATTTTTTTATTTAAGTTTAAGTATATAATAAAAGACTGTTTTTAGTCAATTTCCACTGGTTTATTTAAATTGCGATGACGCGTTTCGCTGTCGATGCAGCTTCTTCAGATCTACATTTTACACTGTGTACAGTGTAACCTGAACTAACCTGAAGAAGCTGCATCGACAGCGAAACGCGTCATCGCAATTTAAATAAACCAGTGGAAATTGACTAAAAACAGTCTTTTATTATATATTTATAATGAATTTCCATCAAGTAGAAGCTACAACAATCCAAAATTTAAGTTTAAGTTGTAGGATTAATAATAATATAAATAAAATAAAAATACGTTTATCATGAACATTTTTTAAAAACGAAATTACAAAAAAAGAGAAAGTATTTTAAAGTGTTCAATGATTTTTTAATATTAAGTATACTTTTAAACTGTAACTTAAAAAAAAAATTTGTCAGACTTTGAACGTAAAATTGCCGGCGGTGCGATGCAGCAAGCAAATTTTCATATTTTAAAACTTAATTTTTAAATAACACAGACAATGTGAATATTTTTAATTATTCTTATATTGGAACTTATGGTATAATAATGATATATGCACAAGAATTTTTTTTCAATACTACATTTTACTAAATATTTCTAATTTACTGTAGGTCCGTTAAAATCATGCAAACAAAAATTTCGTTTTAAGTTTTAGAAATTATAAAGCCATAAAAATAAAAACTATCAATATCATCCGAAAGCTGAAAGTCTCCTCTTTAAAAAGCTATCTTTAATTTTTTTTACGAGACTGGTTTGAAAAGTCCGTGCAAAGTCGAGTGATTTTCAAGAAATGGACGTAAAAGAATTTCATGTGGTGATTAAACATTACTTTATGAAAGGCAAAACGCCTCAGGAGACTAAAGAGAAGCTTGATAAACATTATGGTGACTCTGCACCTTCGATTAGAACAGTTTATAAGTGGTTTCAAAATTTTCGGACTGGCCATATGGGCACAAGTGACGCTGAACGTTCTGGACGGCCTGTGGAGGTTACGACTCCAGAAATCATTGATCAAATCCATGATATGGTGATGGATGACAGAAGAGTTAAGGTGCGTGAGATTGCTAGTGCTGTGAGCATCCCGACTGAACGGGTACATAATATTTTGCATAAACATTTGGACATGAGGAAGCTATCCGCAAGATGGGTGCCGCGATTGCTCACGCTTGACCAAAAACGGAATCGTGTGAAGTGTTGCAAGGATGGTTTGCAGCTGTTCCAGAAGAATCCGGAGGACTTTAAGCGTCGTTTCGTCACTGTGGATGAAACATGGATACATTACTATACTCCTGAGACCAAACAACAATCTAAACAATGGATTACCAAGGGGGAATCTGCACCAAAAAAGGCGAAGACCGTTCCTTCGGCCGGAAAGGTTATGGCGACTGTCTTTTGGGATTCGCAAGGGATAATCCTCATCGACTATCTGGAAAAGGGTAAAACTATTACAGGTGAATATTATTCATCGTTATTGGACCGTTTGAAAACCGAGCTGCAAGAAAAACGCCCGCGATTGACCCACAAGAAAGTCCTTTTCCATCACGACAACGCATCAGCACACACCTCAGCAGTTGTGGTCGCAAAATTAATGGAAATAGGATTCCAACTCGTTTCACATCCCCCCTATTCTCCAGACTTGGCTCCCTCGGACTACTATTTGTTCCCTAATTTGAAGAAATGGCTGGCGGGACAAAGATTTTATTCAAACGAGAAGGTGATTGCAGACACTAATGGATATTTTGCAGACTTGGACAAATCCTATTATTCGGAAGGGATCAACCAACTAGAACATCGTTGGACGAAGTGTATAAACCTAAAAGGAGACTATGTCGAAAAATAAAAAAGGTTTACCCCAAACACATAAGTAGTTTTTATTTTTGCACGGACTTTTCAAACCAGCCTCGTACATTCTGAAAACAAGTAATATCGATAAACCTTCGAACGGTGTGCGTAGACTTTCAAATCAACCTGTTTGACGCCCGACACTTCTACCATCCGAATTTTTAATAAATTCTCACGCTAATAAAAAAAAATCCGGAAAAAAATAAAATCCGAGAAAAAAAAATCTATGTACTGTTTTTTGCAAAATTTCCCACCCTTTTACGTGGCAACTTTAGCAAATTTTTTTTATCGTATTCTACGTCCAAAAAATTACCTGTGTGCTAGAATGTTAATATTTAATAAGAGCTCAAAACCTCTGGTATTACCTTACTTTTAAAATATTTTTTGCAGCGCCCAGGTGTATCTAACCCAGCGTTTCTCAACCTTTGCGATCCAATTTTCAAACATAATTTTCATCGCGCCTCCCCCCTTCTCATACAATAACAATGCACGCAATAATAATGTATTTTCAGTATTTTGATGCTAAAGCTATACTATGACCTTAATTACAAACCTTACAAACTACCAAGAATAAGTAAATTTATTCATATTTGGCAACACGTATCTGCTGCGTTGACAAAACTAGAATGCCTCTCTATTGCTCTCTGTCACGTCCACCATATCAGTAGCGGCTTCGCGAGAAGTTCCGAGTTGTCTCGAACGTCTGCCCAAAACTGTATAAATGCTGCACCTTGTTCAATTACAAGCTGTCTCAGTCGAGTTGATCCTTCTACTGCTATCGGATTTATCGTGAATGTGTATGTTGTAATTTACTTGCTAATTGAAATTCAAGTTATTAAGTATTCACGGCTGTAAATTTATACAGAATCATGGATAAATTTTTAAGTGGGCGTAAGCGAGCATTAGACGATAGTGAAGCATCAACAAATGCACAGACGAGCGTGGTTCCGAAAATAAATCAAGAAAATATTCTCAAGAATACTACGCACTATATATCACCACTCGTCGAGTGCAAAAATAAAGTGTTTGGTGTAGTGGCGATATATACTGACTAGTATCATTGTGCCAAAGATTCCACATTCCCAACTTAGTTCTCAAGAATACCTAAATTTAGGGTTTACCAGTACTGAAGTAAATGAAGAAAAAAAGCCCTGTGTATTATTTGCTCAAAAATCTTGGCAGCAGACATCATGAAACCAAATAAACTTAAACGACATTTGGAAACGCTTCATAGTGAGTACCTTAACAAACCCCGAAAATCCTTCGAATTAAAATTAAAATCATATATAAAGCAGAAATCATTTTTTAAAAAAACTTTGTCTGTGAATGAAAAAGTTTTACTTGCCTCTTACAAAGTTGCATATAAAATAGGCAGATGTAAAAAGCCTCACACCATTGGTGAAGAGCTTGTTTTGCCAGCAGCAATTGAGATTGTAGAAACCATATTTGGAGATAATTTTGCCAAACAATTGCTATCCATACCATCCATATATCAAATGATACTGTTTCCCGTCGAATTGGTGGTATAGCTGAAGATATACAGTATCAGCTTTTCGGGAAGTTGCGTGACAAATTATTTTCAAATCAGGTTGATGAGGCAACAGATAGCAATAAAGGCGCTCATTAGCAGTAGAAGAACTATTTTTCTGCAAACCAATAGAACTCAAAGCAACATCACACGTATTATTTGGTATCTTGAATGATTTTATAAACGAGGCAAATATGGAGTGGAAAAAATTGCGTCGGAATATGTACCGATGGTGCTAATCCAATGTCTGGAAGATTTCA
This sequence comes from Pachyrhynchus sulphureomaculatus, assembly GCA_019049505.1. Taxonomy (NCBI): domain Eukaryota; kingdom Metazoa; phylum Arthropoda; class Insecta; order Coleoptera; family Curculionidae; genus Pachyrhynchus; species Pachyrhynchus sulphureomaculatus. The sequence continues at coordinate 96,868,328 of CM032452.1, read as the reverse complement.
AAGTGTACAAGCACTTGTGAAACAAGAATCTCCACTGTGTGTATGGACACATTGTATGATCCACAGAGAAGCTCTGGCTTTCAAAGAAATGAGTCCTGCTCTGAATATTGTGCTCACAACAGTTGTAACCGTAGTAAATTATATTAAAATGAAACCCCTAAAATCTAGAATTTTTTCTGCACTTTGAAAAGACGGATTCTCGGTAGTGGCTGCTTTGAAAACAAAATATAGATCTCAACTAAATATAGAAAAAGAACTATTGCTAATATTAAACCATCCTTCGAAAATCTTTGCGCTGCAAAACAGGCCCAAGGGAGTCACTAATAATTATTAAACTTGCTTTTAATTCAGTATTGATATGTTAATTATTAGGTAAATACATTGTGCAGTACTAATACAACCCTATTTATAGGTATAAATGTGTATTTTATTTTTTATTATGTCAGAATGTATTTTGTTTTGCTTTCCTTTCAATAAATTATATTAAATGTTTTTAATGAATGTTTTTAATAATAATTTCTTTTCGATACGCTCGCGCCCCTCCAATAGTGTAATCATGCCCCCCTAGTGGGGCGCGCCCCACAGGTTGAGAAACGCTGATGTAACCCCTTACCAGCTACCTATTTCTGGGAACAAACAAGACCAGTGGACAAATATCGTATATTCTCCACAGGAGATAATTTTTAGTGTTCCGTACGGAGCACTTATAAGATCACTTCGGTGTCTGTCCGTGTGTCCGTCTGTCTGTCCGTCTGTCACACCCGATTTTCTCCGAAACTATTTGTCATAGAAAGTTGAAATTTGGTAGTAATATAAGAATTGATGGCCTCATCAGAGCCATGTAGTTTTGAAAGTTAAATTTTGACTTAAGGGGTTAGTTGTGGGGGGTGAAATCGAAGTGAAACAAAAAATTTTTTACTAGGTAATCGAGTGTGGTGTCAAATGAAAGCTTGTGAAAACACGAGTAAAAAATATATATATAATGTAATACTTGCGCGCACTTTTCTTTGTATTATTTTTTAAAAAATCGCGAAAAATCGCTGTCCACCCGCCTTATCTCGGAAAGTACTTGTCAAAAAATTTTGAAAAAATTCTGGAATATTCTCCACGGGGTGTAGATTGAACGAAAATTATCACGAGTGCATTACCTCTAATAATTTATCTGGTATATAAAAGAAAAACAGAAATTTCAAGGTCATCAATTTTCAGTAAAGTTTGGAAATAAACTTGGTTGAAAACTTATTTGGGATGTGTGTTTTGTGAAGTCACTGATCATTTTATATCACCGTAACATAAATTTTGACTTAAGGGATTCGTTTTGAGGGGTGAAATCAGAAGTGAAAAAAAATTTTTTTACTAGGTCATCGAGTGTGGTGTCAAATGAAAGCTTGTGAAAACACGAGTAAAAAATATATATATAATGTAATACTTGCGCACACTTTTCTTCGTATTACTTTTAAAAAATCGTGAAAAATCGCTGTCCCCTACCTTATCTCGAAAAGTACTGACCAAAAAATTTTGAAAAAATCCTGGAATATTCTCCACGAGATATAGATTGAACGAAAATTATCATTATGACCTTTAAGAATTTATCTGGTATATAAAAAAAAAAACAAAATTTCAAGGTCACCAGTTTTCAGTAAAGATTGGAAACAAACTTTGTTGAAAACTCATTTGGGGGTGTGTTTTGTGAAGTCACTGATCATTTTATACCACCCTAACAAAAAATTTTTATTTTAAACACAATCAACGTACGGAACACTAATTGTGCAAGTTCAACTTGCACTTGACCGGTTTTTTTAATTCAGATATTATTGTTCCATTTTTCTTTGTAATCGCAAATAAATGCATCTGTATTGCAACCAAATTTTATAAGATTTCGAAAAACGACGTAAATTATGCATGTGTTAATTTATTAATACAACAGTCCGACTTTGAAATGTTCCAAAAATCGCCGGGATGTAATAATGATCTACGTAATTTCCAATTAAATAAAAAGAATCTTAGTCGTTTGGTCAGAATAACACTTTTTTTAATTTCGCAGGAAAAACTAAAAGAGCACTTTGACAGTACCACTGAAGAGTTCTTTAATTTAATCAAACAAGTTTCTGCTTCGGAAGCTTATCCAAATGATTTAATGACTATTACAGACAATTTGTTAGGACAGCTGCACGAAAAAGTCCACATGCTGGAACAATTTATCACATTTATGAAAATGGAGGAAAATTTACCTAATGAAAATCAAGGTAATACCAAGATAAATAAATTAAATAAAACGTCAAGAATGCATTTTCAATGAAATCGGCCGCTGGGACATGTAAAGAGTGCGATGCATCAGCCATCGCGTTCTGTTGGAATTGTTTAGGGCCATAGACATGGAGGATGGACTGAGCATTAGCCTCACAAAATTGACCACTCTCTAGAGAGAGACGAAGTGACTGTGCGGCCAATACCTATCCCTTTTCTGTAGGCTTGTAATAACGTAATAACCAAGGCGCAGTACCCGTACATTCGCTTTATCTCTCTCACACTTTTCCGTCCGTATTTACTTCACCTCGGAATACGGAAAGCTCAGTCCACCCTCAATGTCTATGGTTTAGGGCAAAGAAATTTGAAGGCTGTTTAGAGTCGTTATCTTGTGGTGTACACCTTAAGGACGTTCCCAAGGAGCAGTAGTGCTCAGCGTACAGAAAGATTCCTCCTGTGTCAACTACCATGCATATAATGAAAAATAATCCCATATGTGCAGAAATACAAAAATAATCTCACTGCGTCGTTTTTTCGGATCTGACAACGTTACAATCTTAAGGCCCCTACAGACGTCGTTCTTTTTTTGTAGTTTTACCCGCACGGGTAAAATTGCACGGGTAAACACGAACAACGAACACATCCACACACTAGGCGTTGTTTCGTTCAGTTTTTTCTGAAATCATAGCGTCATTATCATCATTTGATCTATGATGGATCCTACGACAACATTAGCAGTGGCAGCCGCAATGGCTGTAAAATTAAAATTTTAAAAAGAAAACGTTCAAAATGGACTAAAGAATGGTTACTTAAACGAAGACAATTTTCACACGTAAATCTTTTAAGTGAATTACGACTAAAACCAGGAGATTGGTTTAATTATCTGCGAATGGACGAAGAAACGTATTTAGAGCTGCTCACTTTAGTAACACCATTAATACAAAAGCAAGATACGTGTATGAGACCAAGTATTTCATCACATGAGCGTCTTACCGCCACACTAAGATTTCTTGCTACTGGAAGGAGTTACGAAGACCTAAAATTTTCAACTGTTATATCACCTCAAGCTCTTGGGCAGATTATACCAGAAACGGGCAGTGCCATATACTCTGTTTTAAAACACAATTACTTAAAGGTAAGAACAAATTATTTATTCTCTTCAACGGGCGACAAAACTAAAAATACATTACTGAAAGAAATATAATGAAGGATAGGACATTTATTTACAAATTAGTAATATCGGGTGAAAAAGTTTCCAAAAAGGATTTCGCATTTCCATGTGTTTGTTGAGAAAAAAGTATTTGATTAGATGTATTTCCGTAATCTAAATCAACATGGGAGCTTGTACCATCAGATTGCTGATTCTGATAATAGTGGGGTTGAGTTAATATAAGAATTTGTAGCAAGCTGTTGTTGAGTTACTCCATTTTTTGTTAAAGACATTGTTGTATTTCTCGTAATGTTTCCCAATGCAGCTTCAAAGAGAATATCAGAAATAAATTTGTCCGCCATTAAAGCAGCATCACGGGGTAACTCTCTTAATTTGTTGGCAACATTTTTTCCTATCACGTCAAAGTTGCCTTCTTTAATATTCATATCCAGCTTTGCACTCACTTTCTCCAAAACTTCGTCGGCTCTGTCCTTTATATAACGCTTTCTTATGCTACTAAAGGAAGAGCGTACTGAAGGAGTATTGGAACATACTGATAGCGACCGATCTGTGCATACATTATTTTCAAAAGATGTCGGGGATTGTATGGGGGTATAGTTAGTTTCATCCTTAAAGAAAAACAATTAATTATATTAAAATAAATTATACAATAATTAACTATGAATGTTAAAAATAATTTATATTGATAATGATTTTTTATTATAGTTTCCTAGGACCGAAGAAGAATGGAAAACCATAGCCCAAACATTTGAAAAAAAGTGGAATTTTCCTCATTGTTTAGGTGCTGTAGATGGCAAACACATAAATATAGTGCCACCTCCAAATAGCGGTTCTTTTTATTGGAATTACAAAGGCAGAAATAGTATCGTATTAATGGTGATCGCTAATGCGAATTATGAATTCATCATGTGCGATTGTGGCACAAACGGAAGAGTATCTGATGGTGGTGTAATGGAAAACACTTTATTTTATGATAAACTTATAAATGGTACTCTTCAATTACCATCCAGTTGTTAAAACAGATAACAATAATGAATCACTGCCCTGTGTATTTATTGGAGATGAAGCTTTTGCGTTGAGAGACAATTTTTTAAAACCATTCAGCCAAAAAGAATTGAACAGAGAAAGAAGAATATTTAACTACAGATTATCCAGAGCGCGCCGGATAATAGAAAATGCATTTGGAATAATGATTGCAAGATTCAGGATCTTTCATTCTACAATTAATTTAAAATTAGAAAATATTGATAAAATCGTTATGACATGTTGCATTCTTCATAACTTTCTAATTAAGAAGCGCCAGGAAAATTATGCACCTTCAACTTGTTTTTATTCAGAAGATTACAACACAGGGCACATAGAAAATGGTTTAAGTGCAGAACAAGAAACCATTAATTTACAGCGTGGACACAACAGACATGCATCTGAAGAAGCAAAAAGAGTTCGTAATTTAGTAGTTTTTTTCGTAGTTATTTTCATAAAGAGGGATTAGTACCCCGGGAAGAAAACTTTGTTTAATACTTTGTTGTATTAGATTTTAATACTTTGTTATATTAAGATTTATTATTATTAATAAATATAAATACATATAAATAAAAGATATATGTTTTACTTACTTGATTGCTATTTGTCTCTTCATCAATATTAGTTACTGTTTCTCTCGGTGTTTCCTGGTCTGTAAGGAATAATAAATATTCGTGTACCACAAATGGGGGGCTTTTACCCGTGCGGGTAAAACTGCAAAAAAGGAACGACGTCTGTGGGGGCCTTTACTCTGATCGAGACACGAGTTGTGTATGTTAGGTTTTAATGTTTTGGAGTAAAAGTGCTGAACATATAAATATAACATTAGCAAGTATGTCTGATGCAAAAAAATAGGGAATTCAAACAATAATCAATGAAACAGTTCAATCTAAAATTCCTGATGAGAATAGTATAGTTTCATTGAGATAGTTAACGAGAAATCTTAAATGTACTCATTGCAGAAGTCTTTTAGATATGGAAAAATTGAGTGATTTCAAACGAGAAGGGCTTCATTCAAAGTTCAAAATAAAATGTGAGAGCTGTACTAAATGTAATTACAGTCCCTGGCCAAATTATTAGACGCACTGCAAGATTTCATGTAAAATATATTAATTATCGAGTGATATTGTACCGTTTTATTATTTTAAATTGATTTGTTTTTTATTTTTATATTATCCAATCAATTACCTATTTATTTGACATAAATAAAACAGCATTAATTTAGAAAAGCATAAGTTTATTAAGTTTTAAAGAAAAGTGAAATTAATGTTAGTAAAAAAGTCAATATTTAGTTGAGCCACCTTTAGCCGCTATCAAAGCTTTAATTCTGCGCGGCATGCTATCAATGCAAGATTGTACTGTCTCCTGCATTTGAGGATGATGATTCCACACATGAATAATCTTTTCTAGGAGCTGGGTTTTGTTGGTAATCACATCTTTAGCCACTTCTCTTTTCATCAGCTCCCACACATTTTCAATGGGGTTCATATCAGGGCTATTACCCGGCCAATCCAACAGAGGGATATTTTTTTCTGCCAAAAAAGCTTTAACAGACCGAGCAGTGTGGCAGGGAGCTCCATCTTGCATGAAAGTGAATGGTTCCCCATTTGGAAACCATTCTCTGAGCTGCGGAATCAACCGATTTTGTAATACTTCTTTATACTGATCTTGCCTCATTATTCCTTTGACGACGTACAGACGTCCAGTGCCCTTGCCGCTGATGACTGACCAAATCATCACTTTGGTGGGATGTTTAACCGTCGGGACGACACAATCAGGATGAAACTTTCTCTCCATGACGACGACGCACAATTTCGAATGTGCTTTCGTCACTGAAGCAGACCTGTCAAAAATAGGAAAAAATATATAAACTTCCATGTTTATTTGCTTTATTTAACTGAAAATGATAATAATGTATCAATTATTGATTAAATTGCTGTATCTTACCGATTCTCCAGAAGTCCACATCTTTGTCTTGCCATTGTTTGGCCCACTTCAGGCGCTTTGCTTTCATTGCAGCTGATAACTTGGGCTTCCTGGCGGGGGCGACAGGCCTTAAAATCTAATTCTTTCAATTTTTTCTTCGAACAGTGCGCTCAGAAGCATTTACGCTAGCATCCTGGAGTTGTGATTTTATTACCTTTGTGGTAGCAAATCTGTTTTCTACACAAATTTTCTTCAAACATCTCTCTGACCGTGGAGTGAAAATTGGTTTTCTACCGCATCTTTTTCTTTCTTTTCGGGCTTAATTCCTTCCCTGACTCAATTTGCTTTTTTTATGCGTCGTACACTAGCTTCAGAAACCTCCAATCTTCGTGATATTTCTCGGTTTGTAAATGTTTTCGCAATCACAAGGGCCTTCACTTCAGCTTTTTTACATGGTGAAAAATCGCCTTTTCTACCCATAATGAAAATAGTCCAATTACTTTTTTAAAACACTGCATACAAAATAAACTAATAACTGAGTAGTATAAAACTGTTAAACAAACAATCACAGTCCATAAAGCCACAGAAACACGACTGACTCGATTCCGATCGCGACTGATACAGGTTTGTAGTTGTTTACGTTCATGTATCACTTTGTCAACACAGTGTTGCCATATGTTAAAATAAATACAAATATGTAGTCTACAACAACTCTTTTAAATAAAAAATCAATAATATTGTAGTTTAAATATACCATTATTGCATAAAAACTCTTAAGAAACATAAAATTACTAAAAAAAATACAGTGCGTCTAATAATTTGGCCAGGGACTGTAAGTAAATACTGGAGTGATAAGAAACTAAATCTCTGATATTAATTAATACGCTACTTATTTATGTTGTTAGTTGATTTGTTATAAATATTGACTTTTTATTTACGAAAACCCATATTTTTCTATATCTATGAGCTACACGCATTTATTAAAAATCAGCTGTGCACTGACGGTGTTTCAAACTTCCCGCGCAGTGCGACGTTGCCAAGTCACGAACTTTTTTAATTATGTTATGCGACGAAAACTAAAAACGATCAAAAGTAGCTCACCCCATAATAATTTTATTCCAGTATCTTGGACTTAACATTTGCGTTACATGTATTTTACTGATAATGGTCAGTTGAAAGCGATCCACGTGATTATGTCCGAAAAGAATAGACATCCTAAACTTTTTTCCAATTTTCGATTACTTCCAAAAAGAATAATTTAAAATTCGTCATTTTTATGGATTTTCATTTGATATCGCAAATAAAAGTATTTTAGTTCAGGTTGGTTTTTTAGTGTTCCGTACGGAACACTTATAAGATCACTTCGGTATCTGTCTTTCCGTCTGTCACACCCGATTTTCTCCGAAACTATTTGTCATAGAAAGTTGAAATTTGGTAATAATATAGGAATTGATGACCTCATCAGAGCCATGTAGTTTTGAAAGTTAAAATTTTGACTTAAGGGGTTAGTTTTGGGGAGTGAAATCGGAAGTGAAAAAAAAAAGGTAATCGAGTGTGGTGTCAAATAAAAGCTTGTGAAAACACGAGTAAAAAATATACATATAATGTAATACTTGCGCGCACTTTTCTTTGTATTATTTTTAAAAAATCACGAAAAATCGCTGTCCACCCGCCTTATCTCGAAAAGTACTTATTAAAAAATTTTGGAAAAATTCTGGAATATTCCCCACGGGGTGTAGATTGAACGAAAATTATCACTAGTGCATTACCTGTAGTAATTTATCTGGTATAAAAAAAAAAACAGAAATTTCAAGGTCATCAAATTTCAGTAAAGATTGGAAATAAACTTTGTTGAAAACTCATTTGGGGTGTGTTTTGTGAAGTCACTGATCATTTTATACTTCCGCTACAACATTTTTTATTTTAAAAGCAATCAACGTACAGAACACTAATTGCGCAAATTCAACTTGCACTTGACCCGTTATTTTAACTTAGCAACAATGGGACTAAACTTTGATGAGCAGATCTATCTGAAATTCAAATAAAAAAACGGTCAAGTGCAAGTTGGACTTGCGCAATTAGTGTTCCGTACGTTGATTGCTTTTAAAACAAAAATTTTCGTTACGGAAATATAAAATGATTAGTGACTTCACAAAACACATCCCAAATGAAAACTGATGATCTTGAATTTTTGTTTTTTTTTATATACCAGATAAATTATTAAAGGTAATGCACTCGTAATAATTTTCGTTCAATCTACACCCTGTAAAGAATATTCCAGAAATTTTTCAAAATTTTTTGATCAGTATTTCTCGAGATAAGGTGGGGGGACAGCGGTTTTTTGCACTTCTTTAAAAAAGAATTGTGCGCAAGTATTACATTATTGATTGATTGATGATTGAGACACAAACGAAGTCTAAAACAGCAGATTCATTAAACAAAAAACATAGATAGCATAAAACAGGCCAACGAAGACTCAAATGACGTCCATCTACAATGGAAGAACTTTAAACAGTCAGTAACAGAGACCGCAAAGCAGCACATGAAGCCGACAAAAAGGTAAAACAGGGAATGGATGACAGAGCAAATATTGTCTCTAATGAATGAAAGGAAGAAAAACAAAATCAACAATGCTGTGTATAAGAATATAGACAGGACAATAAAATCAAAAATCAGAGAAGCAAAACAGAAATGGTTGTCGGAACGATGTGAAGAAATTGAAGAACTGGACTCGCTGAACGTACACAAGAAGATAAAGCAAATGACAGGGGTAAGAAGATCAAATCACTCTAGACAACTTAAAGACAAAAACGGTGCTCTCATAACAGATATGAATAAAAAAGTACAAAGATGGAAAGAATATATTGAAGACCTTTTTAATGATGAACAGCGAAGTGCAACATCAGACGATCTCCTGGACGATACTGGGATATAATGAGAGAGGAATTAGAGTACGCCCTAAAACATGCAAATAAGGGTAAAGCAGCTGGACCTGACGATATCGGTTGAGCAGTTAAAACTGATGAATGGCGATTCAATCTCAATTCTCCTAAAACTGTTCAACTTAATATATAAAACTGGTATAATACCCAAGGATTGGCTTTAGTCCACTTTTGAAGCAATCCCGAAAAAAGCAAACGCTTAAGAATGTAATGACCATCGGACTATATCTCTTATGAGTCATACCTTAAAGCTTTTTCTAAAGATAATACACAACCGGATCTACAAAAAGCTTGAAATGGATATTAGTGAGACCCAAATGGGATTCAGAAAAGGAATGGGCACACGCGAGGCCCTGTTTGCGATAAACGTGTTGTCACAGAGATGCATGGACATGAATCAGGAGCTGTACGTTTGCTTTATAGACTTTGAAAAAGCATTCGATAAAGTTCGCCATGATCAATTAAAGAGAATCCTCAAAAATAAAAATATCGACGATCTAGATATCCGCATCATATGCAATCTATATTGGAACCAGACAGCGAGAGTAAAAGTGGAGAACATGATTACGGAAGAGATAGAGATTCGCCGGGGGGGAGTACGTCAGGGCTGCATACTGTCACCCCTTTTGTTTAATATCTATAGCGAGAGTGTATGTCAGGAAGCTCTGTCTGAGGCGGACGAGGGCATAACGGTAAACGGTGAAACCCTGAATAATGTAAGATAAGCCGATGTCACAGTTCTGCTAGCAGAAAGTTTAGAAGACCTACAACATCTTGTTGAGCGGTTAAATAACAGCTGCAATAAATTTGGTCTAAAGATAAATCTAAAGAAAAAAAAATTTATGATGATGGCAAAATCTCAAAATAACTAGGATCGTCTTCTGGTTAATAACATCAGTGTTGAGAAAGTCAATTGCTACAAATACTTGGGAACATGGCTGAACGAGAATACAGATCAGACAAAGGAGATTAAAACCCTAATAGAGATATCAAGATTAAGCTTTATTAGGATGAGAAAACTCTTTTGCATTCGAGATCTAAGTCTGGTATTGCGGTTACGAATGTTGCGTTGTTATGTCTTCTCAACGCTTCTTTATGGAGTGGAAGCATGGACTTTGAGACAGAACAATACTAAAAGTATTGAAGCTTTTGAGATGTGGTGTTATCGGCGCATTCTGAAAGTATCATGGATTGATAGGGTAACCAATAACGAGATTCTCCAAAGACTAAACAAAGCCCCAGAACTAATGAACACTATTTAAAAAAGGAAGCTGGATTATTTGGGACATGTGTTGAGGGGAGAAAGGTATTCACTGTTGCGGAATATTATGCAGGGCAAAATTAAAGGGAAGAGAAATGTTGGACGAAGAAGAATATCGTGGTTGCGCAACTTGCGCGACTGGTTTGGCTGCAGCTTAATTGAACTGTTTAGAGGAGCAGCAAATAAAGTGAGAGTAGTTGTGATGATTTCTAATCTCCGATAGGAGTGGCACTCGAAGAAGAAGAATTACATTATATTTCTTTTTGATCTCGTCTTTTTTACACCCAACTCGATAACCTGGTAAAAAAATTTTTTTTTTCACTTCCGATTTCACCCCTCAAAACTAACCTCTTAAGTCAAAATTTAACTTTCAAAACTGCACGACTAAATTTCAACTTTCTATGTCAAATACTTTCGGAGGAAAATCGGGTGTAACATACAGAGGGACACCGAAGTGATCTTATAAGTGTTCCGTACGGAAAACTAAAAAGGCAGTCGATATTATGGAGCACAATTACTGACAAAAGTGGTGAGATAACAATACATTCGAGAGATTTTGCAACGCTTATTCTGGGTAGGCCACTGTCTTTAATCTTTATTTGCATGCGCCCACCGTTTAGTGCTTGCGCAGTAGTAAAAGGAAGAAATTAAATACAAGGACTCAGCTGTTATCGTTATTTGAAGCATGCGTCCACCATTTGGAGCTTGCACAGTATCGAAACAAAATAAGAGAATCCTTTATTAAGGATAACGATGTCCCTTGTTTAGGAACTTATATGGTAAGAGAGGTTATTTAAAGTTCCTTATTCTTATTGCTATTATGGTAGGGGCCAGTTTTTTTTAGTGTTCCGTACGGAACACTTATAAGATGACTTCGGTGTCTGTCTGTCTGTCACACCCGATTTTTCTCCGAAACTATTTGTCATAGAAAGTTGAAATTTAGTAATACAGTAGAACCCCCCGGTTATCCGAGGTGACGTGGTGGGGCACCCTCCTCGGATAACTGAAAACTCGCATAATCCGGATTTGTTTTTTATTAATTCAAAAAATAAACACCAATACTACTTTAAACCGATTTATTAACTTTTCTAACATATAAATAGGTACATACATTATAAAATAGTGAAATAGGTATCTATGCGCTTCTGTTTCATATTTTATCTTCTTTTTCTCTCTGCAGTGTTTCTCCATCTATTAAGAAGAACGCAAATCCGCTGGGGTTGCCTCTGGTTGTTGTTTCGATATACCTCTAACTTTTTCCAAAGAAGCAAAAACCTTCTTGATGAGAGATCTTAGTGGGAGACTGTTCATCCACCGCCGCTTCGTCATCGTCATCGTCATCGTCATCGTCATCTGATTTTTCGGTTTCCTGAAAGGCATTCGTTATTTCTTCAATACTCATTTCTTCTTCTTAAATCATCTGCTGTAATCCATTCAACAACATCTTCTCTTGTCACATTTTCGCAACCTTTTAATTTTTGCATTAATTCAAATAAACTTTTTTCTTTTTCTTCTATCTCGCTGTCAAAATTTGAACAGTACATTTCTCCATGGCTTCTCAATTTCAAAGCTGATTAATTTAATGGAGTAGTATCATCTTCACTGTCATTATAGTCCTCAAAATCAATAACTTTGACCAAGATTTTAAATAGTGGTAGTACGCACAGAATCTCAAGCTTGAGTTACCCAGTAAATAACAATTTTTCAGTGTAACCTTTCTCATCCCATGATAATATCCTCCTTTTCTGTGTATTCTAACAGATGTTCAAGATATAAACGCCTATAATTTTTTTTGAATGTTTCGAGGATGCCTTGATCCATTGGTTGCATTATACTGTTTACATTTGGAGGAAAAAAATTTTTTTCGCCCCCATGAAGTCCTTCTCCAGGGTGAGAGGGGGCATTATCCATTAACAAATTTGCTTTAATAGGAAGACGGTTTCTGGTCAAAAATTTTAGTCACAGATGGCACGAACTTTTCTTCAAACCAGTTAGTAAATAAGGTCGCATCCATCCATCTTCCGACTTTTGTAATAGACTGGTAAGGCTTTGGGTGAGATATCTTTTAAAGCTCTTGGACGTGCAGACTTGCCAATCACCATCAGTGGGATTTTGTGCTTGCCAGATGCATTGGAACATACCATTATAGTTAATCTTTCCTTACTTCGTTTGTGCCAAGGAGCTGATTTTTCCTGTCGAGATGCCAATGTATTTTATAATTCAGACCAGTTTCGTCACACTTGTAAATTTGATCACATGTGGATCCACAATCTTCGATTTGCTTTTTAAAGTTCTGCTTAAACTTCTCATTGATGACACATCAGCAGAAAGTTTTTCACCACAAACGGTCAGTTGTACACCGTACCGTTTTTTCCAGCGGTCAAGCCGTCCAGAACTGGCAGTAAACTGATTTTATCTCTAGGAATTGCCTACTAATCATTATTGCTTTCTGTTGTAAAAATTGGACGACAGAGGTACACCTTTCGATCTCTGTCGGTTAAACCACATGAATAAAGCTTCGTTAACCTTTTCATAGTCGCCGGTTTTCATTGATTTTCTTCTTCCTGGACGAGGATGCTTGTTTTTTTTTCTTTTCTTTTTTTTTTTTTGTTTTTTGTTTTTTTTTTTTGTTTTTTTTTTTTTTTTTTAATTTATACACCACTCTTCTATTTTTTTTTACTAGGTCATCGAGTGTGGTCTCAAATGAAAGGTTGTGAAAACACGAGTAAAAAAATACATATATAATGTAATACTTGCGTACACTTTTCTCTGTATTATTTTTTAAAAAAAAATCGCGAAAAATCGCTGTGTGCCCCCACCTTATCTCGAAAAGTACTGATCAAAAAATTTTTGAAAAAATTCTGGAATATTCTCCACGGGGTGTAGATTGAACGAAACTTATCACGAGTGCATTACCTTTAATAACACAGCCCCACAAAAAAAAAGTGGGTATACTTTTGATGCGATATATCAGATCCGTAGTATTTTTTGCCCGCTGATCACGAATCTGACGTCAGAATATCGCCATCACATCTCAATTTTTTTCTAACCTCAAAAAATAGGTAAAAATTAGTAAAAATTAAGAAAAATATACTCCTAAAAAATTGATTTCAAGCTTTTTCATGAATCCAAAGATGTATTAATATGTATTCGGACACGCTAAGCTAATATTCATCGGTTGGATTAAGCCATACAGTTCTGTTTTCTTTCTAACCTCAATAAATCAGACAGATATAGTGCTTCTCGAATGCAAAAACGAATTCAAATTAAATTCAACCGATTCTTACCAAATTTGGTACACGGGGTGGTTTTCTGGGTTGCTGATCATGAATCTGAGGTCGGATTTGCAAAATTCAAAATGGCGGATCCAAGATGGCGGACAAAATTTTTGAAAACCAACCGATTCCTACCAAATTTGGTATAAAGTTGGGGAATCCTCAAACCTGATACTCTTTAAACCCTAAACCCTGAAACCTTAGACTCCCACACCCTGTAACCCTCAAAAAATAGACCTCAATAACCCTGTAACTTTAAAAATGAGACCCAATAAACTCAAAACCAGGACTTTTAAACCATATACTCTCAAATAGTAGACCCTTAAGCCCTAGAATTGCGAAGGTTAGACCCGCGCCTAACTTTCCTTTTTTTGGCTGTATCTTGTTCTTTTTTCCGCGAATGACCTATTCAAAGGCTTTCTGCCCAAACGCTTTTGAGGACTTGTTTCTCTTTTTAGCGACCAGCAATAGTCCGCTAGCTAATGGTCATCCCATCGTCCTTGATACCGATTTTCTATGATTTTTCAGATCTTGGTGAAAACGTTCCCCTTGCTCCTCACTGTAGTCACAAGATTATCTGGAAATCATCGATGTGAGAGTCCAGGAAATGTAATTTAGATTCATTAAGCAACCTAATGTTTGAAAATTTTTTACCATTTTCTCGACTATTTCTTTGTACTTTAGACTTTTATTATTTTCCCAAAAAGTTTGTTGCGACTTCTTTAAAACTAAGCACAGCAGTCTTTTTTTCAACTTTATTCATTTAGTAACAAATAATGAATCTTGAGAACATTGTTCTTATTTGTGGCCCGTCAAATACGCCTGCCTTAATTTTAGCTTCAGAAAATTCGGAAATTTTTTTATGCAAATATTTGAAACATGGGCCGTTATGTATCTAATGCTCTCGTGAATTGCTTCATAAGTCCAAGCTTAATGTGAAGCGGGGGAATAAGAACTTTTCCTGGATTACCAATGGTGGAAACAATACATTATTTTCACCAGGAGTGAACGATTCTCTTGTTGGCCAAATTTTTTTTTATTATAATGACGTTCCCTGTCTCTGCTATTCCACAGACATTTATAACAGGGATAAAGTGTAAACCCTGACTGTTGGCCAAGCAATATTGTTTACAATTTTCAGATCTGCCACACAATATGATCAGCATATTTTTATTTTTATCAAAGCTGCTTCATTTTTTCATATTGCTCTTTTCCATAACTGTGGAAATGAGCAATCGGAATGGGAGCGTAAACGTTGGTATTATGCAGCAAAACTGCCTTAATGCTCCGTTTAGAAGAATCAATGAACAGTCTCCATTCTTCAGGATCGTATGAGTTATTTTGAAATTCATCCATTAGAACCTTTAACATCGGTACAATATGAAAGTGAACAATTCCTCGTCCATTGTGAAATATTTTCGAAATTCTTCATCTCTGTTTCTATAATAAGAAATCGTAGCTTCTGGCTTAAGTAAATGTCTTTTCTTTAAAAAGAAGCAAGATGCTCTGAATCCAGTCTTTGGATAAGCCTAATATCTCTGACATAGATCACTAAGTTCTGACTGATTGATACGAGTAATTGGTTCTAGTTTTTACGGTTTGTATGGTAGAAATTCTTTATCTGTGTCACTAGTATATGATATGGGTTGTCACTAGAACATTCATTTAGTAACAGTGTTTGAATCTTTTGTCGACAGGTCTCAATGTTTTCGGCATGAACTGATAAGGTGAAATCATTTTGTTTCCATATAACATCAAGCATCTAAGTGGTTCACGGGAGCGGAGGAAATTAGGTTTACGTTGGACACAATTGTTACCTGTCGACCAACATCGTTAAAAAGTAACTAGATGCTATATAGGGGTATTTATATTTACGTGTTCCCCCCCTCTGGCCCTACGATCCCACAGTTCATACAAAAGTAGCAATCCATTTTACACCTGTATGGTCTATTCCAATATGCTGCGTAGTGCAGGCAACAATAACATTAATCCGCCAATCTTATTTGATGTTACCACACCATTATTTTGCCAAGAACTTGTGTGAGCTACATGTATAGTGGGGCAACCCAAATCTGTATCTTAGTGCTGGTATGTTCAATGTTAAAAACAATCCTTAATATAAGGTTTTGAATCTTATCTATCCGTTATCGGTGACGAACAAAACCATTTTACCTCAAATACGTGTTTGACAGCAAATATAACAAAATTGAATCCACTGTTTTTACAAAATAACAATCGCACTAATGATGACACGGGTCCTTGTACGTGAAGTACACTACACCGTTTTCCTTGTAGCATTATACTCTACAGAGCCAAAGCTCACACCACGACATAGCAGAGCTAACGGTCGCTGGATTGACGACGGCTGCGGCCGCTTCACTCTCCGCACCCCCCGTAAGCTATATTTCTCCCCCACCCTTACCAACCGCGAACCGCCGATACTGGGTTTTTTCCGAGTCCCTCCCAAGCAATCGTAACATATCTCTCTTTTTTCTTTCTACCTGCCTATGACGGCATCTAACAGCCGTTCATCCAGTTACTTTTGCTGCCGGCTAGTGGAGTAACACCGTAGCCCACCGTCACCACTTGGAGGTGCCCTGGATGCAGTAAGTGACCCGCAATACCCAATCGGGGGAGAACCCCCCGATGAAATTAACCTCCCCTCCTCCCAGGACGTTCGGATACACCTTTGCTGTGCGCCCCACAACATTCTGCCAATCTTGAAATTTTTGGCAAATTCCAACCTTAGATTCGTGATCCGGCAACGATCCGCCCCAAAAAAATCCCCTGTGTACCAAAAATTTGGTAAGAATCGGTTGGAATTTTAATTTTGAATTCGTTTTTGCATTGAGAAGCACTATATCTGTCTGATTTATTTATTGAGGTTAGAAGAAAATGCAAAACAGACTGTATGGCTCAATCCAACGATGAATATTAAGCTTAGCGTGTCCAAATACATATTAATACATCTTTGGATTCGTGAAAAAGCTTTGAATCAATTTTTTAGGAGTATTGTTCTTAATTTTTACTAATTTTTACGATTTTTTTTGAGGGTATAGAAAAAAATGGAGATGAAATTGCGATATTCTGACGTCAGATTCGTGATCAGCGGGCAAAAATACTTCGGTTCCTGATATAATCGACATCAAAAAGTATACCCTTTTTTTTTTGCGGGGTGTGTAATTTATTGGTATATAAATTAAATAAGAATTTCAAGGTCATCATTTTTCAGTGTAAAGATTAGGAAACCAAAACTTTGTTGGTTAAATCATTTGGGGGTGTGTTTTGTGATGTCACTAATCATTTTATTCCACCGTAAAACATTTTGTTTTTATTTTAAAAGCAATCAACGTACGGAACACTAAAGTTCAAACTTTGCACTTGACCGGTTATTTTTTCCTTTCTGTAGATATACAAACCACTAAGAAAATACAATAAAATTTGACATGATAAATCTTTATTTTTGCAAATAACACTGACAAACGTTAATTAGTGTTCAGATTATGTTGGTAATTTGCAATCCTTTGGCCACAATGGCGTTCCCCCCCCCCTACAGTTTGTGTATGTTGAGGTGTAGTAACTAACTTAAAAAAAAAAATATTTGTCCGTACATTCGTATTACCTTGGAGATATTGAAGGAAGTGATAGAAACCGGCCTATGACTAGCAAACTTTATTTTAGAAACTTGTAATTGACCCATCAACATACTAATAACCGTGTGTGCTGAACCATGAAAATAAATAAAAATAATTTTCGCCTAAAGTATATAGAAGATGAGATGCTAACCTAACCTCATTGCAATTTCTTTTGCGTTAATACTGCGCATGCTTATCAATAACGATAAGGGCAGATGCATGTGAAACATAAGCGTTGCAAAATCTCTCTATTTTACTATACCTTATGTTTAACATCAAAATAGGGTCTAAAGTTTAAACGAAAGATAGTAACACGACCAAAGAGTAACCCTCACAACATCAATATATAGCTTTTTATATAAAACGACATAAAACGCTTTAGAATGACATGTTAGATGGAGTTTTATTAATGAGAATTGTAGGCTTGATTCTCTGTATGGTTTGAAGTACTACTGCCGAATCGGGCGGTTACACCAGGGATTCCCATACTTGTTTCCTATTATCATGTGGTTGTGTTGATATGAATATTTCTTTTCTTTGTTATTCTATAAACATTGTCAGTCAGATCCTGGAATACTTCTTTTGAGAAATTTAAGTCCCTCTTCCAAGATGCTCCTATACACTAGAAATAATATGAAGGAATATGTCGTTCAGCAACGCTCAATCAAGATTGACGCGTCATCACACGAGGTCTTACATTAACGGAAAACTCGCCGTTCAAATTATCCAACTTTAACCCTGCTTGCTCTAGAGGATATGAATTTACTTTTTCGGTGGAGATTAAAGATATGTAACCGAGAAATGTTGTGAGGACAGATACAGGCCGAGATTTTTATGATTTTATTAATGATGTTTAAAGAGCGGATTGGGACTTTTGCTGTACATAACCGTACTTAATTTGTATAAAGTTAAATACGATAAATAAAAAATATATTTTTATTTTTCATATTTGATAAAGTTTTAATGTTAAATTTATTGGAACACGATTATTATACGTAGAATGTCGCCCGCTCGGATCCGCTCGCGTAGGACTTTTGAATTCACCTGTAATCGTCACTGCTTATTCGTTATGTTTATATTATTATATGGCTCGAGGGGCCTTAGAGGCCCATGCATTTGGTTGCATACTTGTCTCCACTTCTTTTTTGGTCTCCTGTTAGCTATTTCCAGTGCGGGATTCCCATCAACTATGGTTCTTGCTTTACTGCCTGAATTCCAGTGTAAGATCGAGGTGGTCTACCCTTCTTCCAACCACACTCCTCTTCGTGGGCTTGCTTTGCCTGTCTTTCTTCCTTCAGCCTTTGCTAGTGCACACCGATACTCATCTTAATCGCTGGCTTCTTATGATTTGCTTATAAGGGGTTTGTTATATAGGCATTTTAATTCGTAGTTGTGTTCTTCTTCTCCATAGTCCCTCTTCTTTTTCCTTCCTCAGTAGATTCTTCTCAAAGGCTTTCCTTTCGCACACCTCCAACGTCCTTCCTTTTTCTCTTGCATTCAGGTTTCCACATTTCGCATCCATTATGTCCCACCGTGGGTCTGGAAACAACTGTCGTATTATATATTCTTTCTTTTGCTTTTCTTGGTACATTCCATCATTTTCAATATTGGATTTATTGCCCCATAAATCTCTGTCCTTTCTTGTGCCACTCTCTGTTATTGGTTACTTTAAACTCCCAGATAATTAAATTTGCCTACTTTTTCAAACATATATTTTTTTTTCCTATGTTGTTTATTATATCAAAACTTTTGTTGTTTTGTGATTATCCTTCTTCTTTGTAATTTCCATGTATTTGTTTGTTTTCTTTCCTTATTTATTCTTTAGTCCTCTCATCCTTCCCCTTTCTTCTATCCTACTTATAGCTTTTTTGTGAGGTTCTCTTTTGCTCTTGCAATCACTGCTACACACATCCATATAGGCCAAGCATTGGAGCAGTTTTGCAGTGTCTATACCTGTCCCATTTGTTTTTATTTCTGATTCCCCCGGATTTATCTTCTCTAGTACCCAATTAACTAGACATGTCGACACTTAGATCCCCCTGTCTTAATCTCTCTCTTCACACTTACAACTTGTATGATACTTTGTGCCTCAACCAACACTCCAATTTTCGTGTGTCATTCAGAGTCATGTCTCATCACCATACGAATAAATTTACTTGGAATTTTTTAGTTCTTCCTTATCTTGTAGAGTCCTCTCTCTATTTACAGAGTCATTAATGCGTCTCTGCTGTCAATCCACAAGGACCAAGTGTATTGCCAAATTATGTTCTAAGCTATATATCTTGGATTTGCTGTAATCAATTAATACTGGTCTTGGAGAAGCCGATCCATTTTTTTTCCTGAATCTTCAACATGGTACTCTCCCAGAATATATTCCGGCTTTCAAATCTTCTAGTCTGTTTTTGATAGTCACCACACTATCTTTTAGCACGACATCCAGTAAGGCTATCGTGGTCTAGGACTAAGGATAGCACATTATAGGTATGTGTCTTCTACTTTTTTTGTATATTGGACAAATGAGCGACTCTCCCATGCTCACTGGCATCTGCTTTTTTTGTTTCCCATATTTACTTGCACCAAACCGGTATATTTCATTTTCTCCAGATCTACTCCTCCAGCTTTATCATTTCTGTGTTAGTGACAATTTTCACACCCGGGTTCCACCGAGGTCTGATATTTCTCTTATTTCTTTCTTTGCAGGGTCCCCCGCCGCTCTTTGCCCTCCCCTCTTGCCCTCCTGCAGTTAATTCTTTCGTTAATTCTCATTCAACTCCTCATTTTCATCTCCATTTAATGTTTTCTATAAAGTATTCCACCGTCATATTCAGTCTTTTCTGCCAAGCTTACTGCTATACTTCCATCTATTTTTTCCTACATATTAGCATTTTGTTCTCTATTTATTCCCTTTGTATTTTATCAAAAAGAAAACACGTAAATCGGATAAGTGGTTCTGAGTGCTAAGGTCACTAAGGGACAGGCAGACAGAGAAACGTTACGTTTTATATATATTACATAGATTATTATTAATTTTTATTATATAACCTAGGTGCCGAGAACATATGTATGAATTAAAAAAAACACGTAAATCGGACTAAGTGGTTTTCAAGAGATAAGCGCAGACAGACAAACAGAGAGACTTTGCATTTTAAAAGATATTCCATGATATCTTTGCTACAGAATATTGTTTCATATTTAATGGTTTAGGCAGTGTATTGCAAGAGAACGCGCTAGCGGCATACTTTTTTCCAACTTGATTCACTATTATCGTCACTGCTTATTCTTTATGTTATCTAACGTAATAAAATATAGCCTATAACCTGGCCAAGAGGAACATATGTATGTTTAAAAAAAAAAAGCACGTAAATCGGATAAGTGGTTCTCCAGTGATAACGCGCACTAACGAACAGACAGACAGAGAGGACGTTGCATTTTTTATTATAAATATAACTTGACAGTTAAATTACAATATTATTTTTTTCTTTTTTCCTCAAAAAGTTTTTCTAGCTTGAAGTTTAGGTTTTATCCATTAAATCATCAGTCATGATCGGAAACTAATGGCCATCATTAGTGGCCCGATATATGGAATAGACCAAATTTAAGAATATAAATGATGACAAAGATGTCAGCGCCGAATCCACCGCTGAATATAAGTGAATGTATCTACACGCTGAAATCCTTGTATGTCAGGTTACAGGCACCTGTATCTCGCAAGGTTTTTTTTACCATGGATTAATGCACAGAAGGCTAGTCGCCTGGAATATAATAACCGATTTATGTCAGACCGAAGATTTCCGAACTTAGTACCAGCAACAAACACGATCAACACTTAATACTCTCTGAGGGGGCCCCGACCAGTCATGGAGTTTCGTTCCACAATTCACAGAAGGCAATCGCATCTTGCTTTTTGTGATATGACACGAAAACGTACGGTGTATTTACGCATTTATTATTCATAGCTTATATTTTTTAAAAGGTTTTTTAGGGGCTACTGTTTAGAGTTCTCTCCAAATCTTACATTTTTTTTTTGGTTTGAATGCTCTTTAGGACATAGGTGATTCGTCCTAAAACGATCCATAATGAGAATTATCCGGAATGCGGTCTGTGTAAGATAAAATCTTTTATACTATAATTTTGGATGAATGATCCCACTGCAAAGGCCAATCAAACAAAGAAAAGAAGAATATTATTTGGCAGTAGAGTTGGGTGATTTTTTTAGTCACGCTGTTATATGTTACTATTATTTTTTAATATCAGTGATTTTTTTAAAACGTGACGTGATTACAGTTTTTGTTTTTTAAGACCACGACCTGTACGACCATGTTACTGATATTAATACAGCCAACTAAACTATGCAAATTGGTGATTTTTTCGCGATTATCACTTATACGCTTTTGTTCCTTGCTGCTACTATGCTACTTTTTTGCTTTGGTCCCTGTTTATTTATTTATTATTTAATAGAGATATGGGAGGTGATGGCTAGGGATGAGCGATATTTCACAAAATTGTGATTTTTTCACTGATATTTAATAATCACTTATGTCTTCAGTCTGAGACTGAACCCTGAACACTTAATGTTTAACATTAATATTTATTGATATACATACATAATAACAACCAGTAAATATACATCGTAAGTTGTAAACAACAGCAAAAATTTCTTTTGTTATGCGATATTCATATCTGATCTGCGTCTGCATATATGTTAAATATTCAATTATCAGTTCACGCTTTTTTCAAAATAAGGATGGACCGTTATAAGTGATTATTAAATATCAGTGAAAAAATCACAGTTCGTGAAATATAGCTCATCCCTATTATACAGTGACAGCTAATTCTGTTTGACAACAATTTTCCTAAATGTTATCTATTTCTTGATATTTTCTGGTTTTTTTTGTTGGGAAAAATGAGTACTTATGCCAAGCTAAAACTAATTTATAAGTTAAAAAAGAAAAAAAAATTGTAGCCAACGTAATGTCGTGTAACTATGCGAGGGTCTCTCTGAATATGAAGATAAAGGTGTTTTGGTGGTGCCTGAGGTTAAGAAGAGCCATAAGACAATAATAAAAAAAATTACAGTTTAAAATATTTACTATAAAGCCTTAAAGTTGAATATCTGAAAATGGTATTATGAGTTTAACTTATTATGTTTGGAGCATTGCATTAGGGCCATTTTTTTGTATTACATAGGTCTAAAATTATGTTGGGTTATTATCCATTACATAGTCACACACTTACTAGAATAAAAACAAAGTTTAATTTTTTACAAGAAATAGCCAAACTACTAAACTAACTACTGTGTTTTCTGCTTAAATTAAGTTAATTTTTGTATGTGTTTCGAGTTGGTAGATGCAAAATGGACCAAAATTCCTTTATTTTTTAATACTTGTTTTTAATAGAGGGAGTTATAATTGTGGTCTTACTCAAAGAAATTCCAAATTACCCTGTAACACTTTTGTATATAAATGTCGATATGTCCATTCTATGTCTGGGCATTATGTGGTGGCCCATGGCAGCACTACTGCATTGTCCTAAGAGGTGCTGTGAAATATTGGCACTTTGACGGTAATGGTTGACAGGTATTATCACATTCCATCCGCCGATTTTCCTTAGAATATGAAAATGGTTAAAATCCCTAGTACATAAAGGGGAAGGTAATAAAAGAGTTAAAGAAAATTATAAATACAATAAGAAATTCCAAAAACTACAGTCATTATAAAAGTAATGTTTGTGTTCTTAAACAATTTAGCTTTATGGGCCAGTGAGTGATTATTATCCTTTATTTTTTAACAACATATATTGATAGCCCTTATTTTTTAACACACCTAAACTGCTTTATTAAATATTCACCTGTAATTTGATTTTATAATATACATTTGTTAAAATGTTTATTTTATTAATTATAGGAATCAGTTGGTCAAATAAAAAAATAATATTTATTATTATATATAATTTTTTTAAAAAATAGCATTATACTTAAAAAATATTGGCACAATTTATATTAATAGGAACATTGTAATATTAAGGATATGAGATATTAGAAACCCTTTGCTATTTAAGCGTATTTGAAACTGAAGGAAAAAGTAGAGAAGAAAAATCCCTTACATTAACAAAATGGATAGAAAAATTCAAAACATGTCGTGGTTTCATTTTACCCAGGAGCAGGAATAAAGTACAGCGGCTGGTATACCCAGAACTTCAGGTGTAAAAGCAAAATGTATTATTATATTTATGGACACCATAAATTTATTTTAGGGGTTTATTATTAAGTCTAACACTGATGTGCTATTATCGACAATGCCCTACATACAAAAGAGGGATTAAAATTATCATCTTTATAAAACCTAACATATATTATATATATATATATATATAATATATATATATATCTATATAAATATATATCTGATATATATATAATATAATATAAATTTAATATATATATATATATATAATATATAATATATATATATATATACTATATATTATATATATATATAATATAATATATCTATATATATATATATATATATATATATATATATATATATATATATATATATAATATATATAATATATATATGTTATATATTATTATATATTTATTATATATATATATATATATATATATATATATATATATATATTTATATATAATATATATATATATATATATATTATATATATATATAATGATATATATTTATATATATATTGTATATATATTATATATATATATAATATATAATATATAGATTATATATTATATATATTATATATTAATATATATAATATATATATATCTATATATATATATATATATATATATATAATATATATATATATATATATATATATCCTATATATATATATATAATATATATATATATATATATATATATAATATATATATATATATAGAATAATAAAGATAGATAGATAGATAGTTAAAGTAAACCACTGAAGTTCAAGAAATGTAAGAACAAAAAAATGAAGAAGAAAAGAAAAAAAAATTGAAAATGCCCCAAATGTGTGGCAAACATTAAAATAAGTTGTTTAGATTATTTCATGAACCTAAAACCCAAAAAAAAAAACACCTAATTTCAATATTGTAAATGGTTCAAGAAGTCAGTTATATTATAAGCACAAGCATGGAAGAAACTGTAAGATAGTAAAGTAAAACCACCGAAGTTCAAGAAATGTAAGAACAAAAAATAAAAGAAAGACAAGCAAAAATTTTTAAAAAATGCCCCGAATGCATGTGTGAAAATTAAAATAAGTTGTTTAGATTATTTTCATGAACCTAAAAAACACCTAATTTCAATATTGTAATGGTTCAAGAAGAAAAAACTTATATTATATATATATATATATATATATATATATATATATATATATATATATATATATATATATATATATATATATATATATTATATATATATATATATATATATATAATATATATATATATATTTATATATATATATATATGTAATGTTTTCAGGGTCCAAATGGTGTATGGGACCTTGGAGAAAAATGGTGTGAAAAGCCCCAAATTAATATATCATTCAATGATGCTGTTCCAACAAAAACACATATGGCCTTAAAACATTTATTAGAGAAACAATATATTCACTATGTTGTCAGTCAAAAACATAGATGGACTGCATTACGAACGGGGATATCTAAAGGACACAGTTGGCAGAGTTGCATGGGTAATATGTTCAAGGGCAGTGTGACTATGTGATAGGTAAGTAATGGTTTTCAATATGTTGATTTCTGTCTTATATAAATATGAAATTATTATTAATTTTTTTTTTTTTTCTGTTAGCTTAAATCAGGATTATTGATAACTTTGAGAAATTATAACATAGAAAATATACTATAAAGAGACAAAAAATTATATCATACAGTCCGGTCAAGTAAGAATGTGTTATCCTTTTACTTGTCTTCCGTAAAAGAAAATAATTTCCTTTTTTTTTTTTGAGGATAGGTTCGGAACCCCTGGCAACAATGCCAGGTTCATTTCTAACCTGGCAAAATAGTACATTATCGAAGATGAGCTGTATTCCTATGTAAACATCCAAAAGGTCAAAAATGACACAGCGGCTGCTAAGTATATGGGCAAGTTGAGGGGCATTCATCAGGAAGTGGGTAAATAAAATGATACTCTCGGTTTAGAAAATGTTGATGATCTGCCAGAGTGAGTGTTCGAGAGGGAAAAGTGTCAGACAAGCAAGAAAAAATGATTATCAACATCTTTTCCCAAAATCTTCAATTTTACTTTGCTCCAAAGGGCACAAAAAACTATAGCAGGGCAGGTGTGGAAATATATGAGATGATTCACCACTCATCTCTGGGTTAACGATACTGGAGCAATGTAATTTTTTCTGATTTGAAGCTTAATTTTGGGGTTATGTTATCAGTCTATGAGCCGGGTAAATTTCCATTAACTGATTGGGTTCAGCGCACTATGAAACACTCCCCGTGAAGATCCATGTTTGGGATGTCTTTCGAAAAACGTCTTTTTGAGAGACTGGTTCATCTTTAACTACAATTTGATGCTGAAAAAATGATCCAGATTTACAAGAAGCCTAGCACCGATTGCCAATGGGTAGTTTGTCAATTAAAATGAGGAGTAGATTCTTCAAGAGGATAACGACCCCAAACATCAGAATTAACAACCCGTAGCCAGTGGAACGGGCAATCGGGTATCGTCACACCAGTTTCCCCACCATCCCACTCCCGCTGCCCGATCCAAATCCGATCGATGTTCCGTGTGGTCATACATCAAGCGGAAGCCTTCGTAGGAAAAAAGGTGTACAACAGTGAAGCAGCTGTCACGGCAAATTTCGGACAATTTTGGAAATCCTTTTGCCCAAGTATTACGTGGAAAATCCTTGTTCAAAAGTATACTCGACGATGCCAGGCGATCCATTGCGTCTGACGAGGACTGGAGACAAATCATTAGCATTTATTTTATTTATTTATTTAACTATGAATACTTACAGAGCAACCAACTCTAAATAGTAAATCAGTAAATTATAGTAACAAAAAAAAAAAAAGAATGCCCCATTGTATAAGTTACAAAAAGAAGTAATAACAAGATAACAGTGTTACTTGTCATGCCTTAGAGTTACTTAGTATACGTCTAGACTGTATTTTGTTTTTAAATGTTGTCTTAACTATATCTAGAACAGATATCTAATCACTAAAATTTGCAATTATAATTGACTTAACATATGAAACAGTTGTTGAGATCTAGTGGTCCTGTTTGGTATCCGAAAATCACATGAGACAGCAATGTATGACAGATTATCTGACCGTTAAGTATTGTGTACAAAACATGAAAACTAAAGCATGGCGGTCTTCGTGTGTCAAGTGTTTCTATACCTACTAATTGAGTACGACACACACACAAGGTCAACGATTTACATTGCTGAAAGAGGCAACTTTGGTGTGTATAAAAGTGAATTTTAAACAAACATATTTAGGGACAGACACTCCAGACGATTAAGTATGACATTTATAAGCAGGACCCCATATGACTCGATTATACTCCAAAACCACTCCTAACAAAACCAATTATACATTAGACTGAATAGCCTTCAGTAGTCACTCACAGGTTATGGCGTAGAAAACCTAACATACGAGTTGCTTTCAGTAATACAGTTAATCATATGGTGACCTATTAAAACTCAAGTCACTTCTAAAAATCACACCCAAATCATTAAAAACTATCCGCAGCTTGTAAAGGTATGCAATCTAAACAATAATTAGAAATTTAATAAGATCTCCCCCCCAGCTCCGCGTTTATAAAAATTAAGAGACCTTCAATTTGAGGGTATTAATTTCTAAGTTATTTAAGGGAACACCCTTTGACTAGCTTGTTCCAAATCAGTTTGTATCGTCAGCACAGTCTTTTGAATGAATATCAACCGCCCAGAACAGTTTTAAGAATCGTCGGCATATAAACTAGTAAACATTTACATTTTCGTAGACTATACAAGAGGGTAACAAACCATTTTTAAATAATAAAAAATTAATGAACCGGACCTAGGTACAAAACCCGTCAACACATTTCACGGGATACTGGTTCTACCAACTTTAATAAACACACTGTTTGCCGTTTTGTTAAATAGGACTCAATCACATTGAATTTATGGCCTGTGCACACCCAAGCCTAGATCAGGTCTTTTGACTGTGTAATCGGTGTGGATACTCTATCGAAAGGAGATGGTTCAGGTCTGTTTAGATGGCAATCGACCTGATAACCAACCCCTCGACGGCGCTTTACAGCGTAGTCCCTAGGAAAACACGCCCAGATTAGGGGTAGATCTTGGCCTTTAAAAAACCATGTTGGTCGAACGCATAATGTGGGATTTGAATAGCTTCTAAGACATCTCATCCGTCTATTAGGGATTCTAAATATCTTAGATATTATGGGCAGTAACGAAATCCCTCTATAGGTCTTAATATCCCCTCTTTGAACGCAGACTTGATGAAAATCGGAACAACCCATGAAATGGGCTTCGCACAGCCTTTAGAATGAACCATGATCAAACGCGAAGTTTTGATAAATAAGGCTCATAGGAAGTGCCCTAAGGAAGCAGAACACTTCTTAAGGAACGATGCTGGTAATCCATGTCTAGTCTGCTACTCTTGGTAGTGTCCAAGCCATAATAGAGTTTTTTTCCATACATCTTGTCGGCCAAAGGAATGTTTTGCAAGTAGAAGACATTGGTTATCTTTTTAACGCTGAAACAAACCCTTTTTTAAAGAAATACATTTTTTTTTAATGAAACAATGGGGGACGTGGAGGTGACACGTTCTTACTTGACCGACTTGTTTATATTTAAAAACAATTGACTGAAATATAGAATTTTAAAAACTCATATGGCCCCTACCCTCTTACGCAGTGAAAGAAGAAATGTGAAAAAATACAAATCTCTACTCTGGACGGCATTAAGAGAATTATAAGAAGCTAAAACACCAACTTATTTTATTGCATTATTGTGAAATTCCACATACTATACAGGGAGGGGTCCCGACTCTTCACGTTTTGCGCCCCAACACTTTGTTTCTGTTGTACACTTTTAGTCTCGTATTAATTAATATTATATTTTTAAATTTACATAGATTCCTAAGCTGATAGCTAGATAGGTGCTGCTAACCCATTTTAGACAATAGAGGATGGGATAATATTGAGCATTAACTCATAAATTTTGACCCACTCTCTAAAGGATTCGAGACAAAGCGGGACAGAGCGACAGTGCTGCCACTACCTCGGCCTCTTTATCTGGTAAAAAGCCTTGTAATAAACAAGGCCGCAACGCGCACCCGCAGTTAAGTAGTCAGTACACGAGTAATCGGCATTCAAGGCGAGGAGGGAGGAAAAAAGAAAGAGGGGAAAGGAAAAGGCCCCCTCCCCTAAAGAAAAGGAAAAGGCCCCCTCTCCCTCCCATACCCCCCCCCCCTACCCCCCCCCCCCCCCCCCCCCCCCTACTCGCTACTCGAATTTTAGTTCAAATAGGAAACAACTTCGAAATATTATTTACAAGGAGCGCCGTTCGTTAGGCTTAGCGGCATTCTCGCGAAAGTGATAGCTATGGCCGCCCCCCCCCCCCCTCACCCCCGCTCATTCGCTTTGTTCCTCTTCTACACTTTCGCGGAACGATATTTTACTTCACGCGCGTATATCGGAAACACTCAGTCCATTTCTTTTTATGTCTATGGGTGTTGCTAATCTCTATATTATAACTTGTTTTTAATAAGTAAGGGTTTTAGTACATATGAAAATTTTATTAATATTTTTTATCGAAATGGAGAAGAAGAAGTTTATTTTTTCAATTGTTTCTTTTCTATCTATGGCTTTCTCGTTTCGTTATGCATGATTTTGACCTGACAGCATGTTTCCATTTTAAAACCAAGGTTTTTACCGCAGTTTTTGACCAATTCTGAGAATGTTTTTGGCTTTTCCTATACTCTCATTGAATGCGAAAATATTATTCTTGTGCTAGTTGATTTGGATTTTAGTAAAGAAACACTCCTTTATATAAATATGGGAAAAGAGATGTGTTTTGCATGTTCTTTTTATATTCCTGCAGTTCCACTTTTGGATTATATTTTGTGAAGCATTCTGGCTGATCCACCACTCTGATTTTTGTTTTAAGAGTTTGAGTTCTGTTATGCAACAGTCTTTTATGATAATTTAGTCATATTACTTTTAAATATAGGAATTCTCAATTATTACATATTAGAAATTTCCCTGATTTTATGAAGTCTTTATACTATCTTGTTTGTTGTTCCGATAGAATAAGAATGCCTTATTACCTCCTACTGCGATGTGTTGTGTGGATATGCAGGGTTCTCTATAGTACTAATGTCTTCACCCAACCCTACAGAATGTTTCGAAGTATAGTACATCCAGCCATAGGTAAACAAGGATTGTTTTACCAGGTATAACAAGTATGAATTGCAGATTGATTTCAGGACAACAGATGGTGCACCAATGCAGAGTTTGGTGTCTATCAGCAGGCATTAATTTTTTGTTTTCATTAAAAGAAAAACTGCTGTTGAATCATACCGATTACCTTCGAGAAAGAAGCTTATGATGAAACAATGCTCCATCGCAAAGTATGTTCGTGAAACGATGCGTTTTGGCCGTTTCAAAATGTAGGTTGGTTTGACTTTCGATAATGTTGCAGGACAAAAGAATCGATAAAAACGCGCCATAAAAAAATACGAAGAGATGTGGAATTGCTAGCATTGTTGGACGAAGAAGGATTCGCAAACACAAAAAAACAACTCCCCACTCGCCGTAGCAATTTGGGACGTCGTTAGTCAACAAAAGCTGTTTCCAATCGGCTAGGAGAGAGCGGGAAGAAGAAAGATTCAGACAGCCGGTATAGATGGGGGGTTTATATACCCAGGTTAACATGAGTTTGAAACGACAGGCGCAAAATGGAAAAAAAAAGCGCAAAAATACGTATGTTGACATATTGCTCGCTCGCGGTACCAAAAAGGAAGAAAGTCGTTTTTGCATCGGTATATCGTGACAGGGTATGAAAAGTGGATTTATTTTGAGGAAATCCCAAAAGCGCACAAAAAATCATGGGTAAGTGGAGTAGATAAGACGCAGTGCGCACCAATCCACATCGACCGCAAGACCGAAAATCGCTTCTGTTGGGCAAGATAGACGATGCTCTGTGTTTGGTGGGACCAGAGGGGGCGTGGTCTATTATAAGCTGTTAAAACCTAGGGAAAACGGTTATACCTAAACGTTACAACAACAATTGACGGATTTTGAACCGTTTCGCTGTGAAAAAAAAAGGCCAGAAAGAATACGAATGAGGCACACAAAATCATTTTTCTTCATGACCAAGTACTCCATCACATACGACAAAACCAGTTCGACGCCGATCGTTGGACAAGCACTCAGCTGGGGATGTTCTACCCATGGCGGCTTACTCACCCAGAATTGGCTCCTTCCGATTACCCACCTTGTTGTACATCGCATAGGTCACGCCCCTTGCTGAGGCCAGCGCTTTGGTTCGTACGAAGTTGTTAAAAAAAAATGGAGGCTCGGATGAAATGGTTCATAGCAAAAGGGGATGGAAAGATTTTTACTGGCGTCCGCGTATCAACAAAATTTCCCGGATGATGCCCGGGAAAACATGTTTTTTAAAAAAAAAATCCGCATCATTTCGTGCTTGTAAACCTGGTATTCATATAGGTTAATTGTAATTCTAAGAGTTATA
The DNA here is from genome assembly GCA_019049505.1 of Pachyrhynchus sulphureomaculatus. NCBI lineage: Eukaryota > Metazoa > Arthropoda > Insecta > Coleoptera > Curculionidae > Pachyrhynchus > Pachyrhynchus sulphureomaculatus. The sequence continues at coordinate 96,837,088 of CM032452.1, read as the reverse complement.
GAATAGTGGACTTCGGTTTGTCTGTCTGTGTGTCCGCCTGATTTTCTCGTTACTATTTGATTTAGAAAGTTGAAATTTTGCACTAATATAGGAATTTGATGGCCTCATCAGAGCCGTGTAATTTTGAAAGCTAAATTTTGACTTAAGGGGTTAGTTTTGAGGGTGAATTTGAAAGTGAAAAATTTTTTTTTTACCAGGTCATCGAGGGAACTGTCAAATGAAAGCTTGTGAAAACACGAGTTCAAAAATATATATAATGTAATACTTGCGCACGCTTTTCGTGTATTATTTTAAAAAATTTCCAAAAAGTGCTTTCCTCTCCCCTTATCTTGAAAAGTACTGATCGAAAAATTTTGAAAAAATTTTGGAATATTCTCTACAGGATGTAGATTGAACGAAAATTATCACGATTGCATTACCTTTAATAATTTCAAGCTAATCAGTTTTCAACAAAGATCGGAAACAAACTTTGTTGAAAACTCATTTGAGGTGTGTACCGTGAAGTCACTGATCATTTTATACCTCCGTAACAAAATTTTTTATTCTACAAGCAATCAACGTACAGAACACTAATTGCGCAAGTCCGACTTGCACTTGGCCGGTTATTTGATAATGATAATAATAAACATGCACATAGTATAAGCTGAGAAGTGACTTTCTATTGTTCTTCAAATCTGATCTCATTTCAACCGTAGCTCTTTGTGGTCACGTTTTTAGTGTTCCGCACGGAACACTTATAAGATCACTACGGTGTTCGTTCCATCCACCCGTCCGTCAGTCTGTCACACCGGATTTTCTCCGAAACTATTTGACATAAAAAGTTGAAATTTGGTACTAATATAGGAATTTTTCACTTAAGGGGTTAATTTTGGGGGGTGAAATCGGAAGTGAAAAAATTTTCGAGTGTGATATCAAATGCTTGTAAAAACGTGTTTTTACAAGCTTTATAAAAAATACATATACGAGGCTAGTTTGAAAAGTCCGAGAGATGGCACCACCGGCGCGTATCGAGGCCATGTTTAGTTAGTAGCATCTCTTGAATGAACGCACACCAAGTTTCAGCCATATTGGTCTATTTCTTTGTGTTTGGCATTCGTGTGAATCAAGGAAGTCGTGTGATTTTCAAGAAATGGACGAAAAACAATTTCGTGTGGTGATTAAACATTACTTTATGAAAGGCAAAACGCCTCAGGAGACTAAAGAGAGCTTGATAAACATTATGGTGACTCTGCACCTTCGATTAGAACAGTTTATAAGTGGTTTCAAAATTTTCGGACTGGCCATATGGGCACAAGTGACGCTGAACGTTCTGGACGGCCTGTGGAGGTTACGACTCCAGAAATCATTGATCAAATCCATGATATGGTGATGGATGACAGAAGAGTTAAGGTGCGTGAGATTGCTAGTGCTGTGGGCATCTCGACTGAACGGGTACATAATATTTTGCATAAACATTTGGACATGAGAAAGCTATCCGCAAGATGGGTGCAGGCGATTGCTCACGCTTGACCAAAAACGGAATCGTGTGAAGTGTTGCAAGGATGGTTTGCAGCTGTTCCAGAAGAACCCGGAGGACTTTAAGCGTCGTTTCGTCACTGTGGATGAAACATGGATACATTAGTATACTCCTGAGACCAAACAACAATCTAAACAATGGGTTACCAAGGGGGAATCTGCACCAAAAAAGGCGAAGACCGTTCCTTCGGCCGGAAAGGTTGTGGCGACTGTCTTTTGGGATTCGCAAGGGATAATCCTCATCGACTATCTGGAAAAGGGTAAAACTATTACAGGTGAATATTATTCATCGTTATTGGACCGTTTGAAAACCGAGCTGCAAGAAAAACGCCCGCGATTGGCCCACAAGAAAGTCCTTTTCCATCACGACAACGCACCAGCACACACCTCAGCAGTTGTGGTCGCAAAATTAATGGAAATAGGATTCCAACTCGTTTCACATCGCCCCTATTCTCCAGACTTAGCTCCCTCGGACTACTATTTGTTCCCCAATTTGAAGAAATGGCTGGGGACAAAGATTTTATTCAAACGAGAAGGTGATTGCAGACACTAATGGATATTTTGCAGACTTGGACAAATCCTATTATTCGGAAGGGATCAACAAACTAGAACATCGTTTGGACGAAGTGTATAAGCCTAAAAGGAGACTATGTCGAAAAATAAAAATGTTTACCCAAACACATAAGTAGTTTTTATTTTTGCACGGACTTTTCAAACCAGCCTCGTATAATGTAAATACTTGGCACCAATTGTCTTGGTATTATTTTTAAAAAATCGCTCTGTCCCCAACCCTTATCTCGAAAGTACTGATTAAAAAAATTTTGACAAAAATGTCGGGATTATATCCACGGGGCGTAGATTGAACGAAAATATCACGAGTGCATGACCTTTAATTAATTTTTGGGTTATATATAAAAAAAAAATTCAAAGGTCATCAGTTTTCCGTATAGTTAGGAAACAAACTTTGGTGTGAAAACTCATTTGGGGTGTGTTTAGTGAAAGCCATGATATTTTCCACCTCCGTTAATAATTTTTTTATTTAAAAGCAACTTACGGAACCCGACTTGCGCAAGTTTCCACAGCACTTCACTCTTGACGGGTTATTTAAAAGATTATTCGCACCAGAAAACTTGTTTATTTCTCAGCCCAGAGCCTGGTACTAATTTTTTTATTTTATTTGTCCCTTTTTTTAGACCAATATGTGAGACCCACAGGCCACAAGTACAGTGGGTCAGAAATACTTAGGAGCGGGATGAGTAAAAGGGACGTCAGAGGGCGCACATTGTAAAGGAACATTTAAAACAGACACAATTTTGGATTGGGAGGCAATAGTATGGTGCAGATAGATTTCCAGAGAATGACTTAGAAATGTAAGATTATTATTCCAGGTACACTCAGCATAAACTATTTTGGTTATAAGGTTACGATATTGGTTCCACCGGTTCAAAGGAGATGTATCCATATATCAGATTAGAGGTTAAACTCTGGGTCCAAATAGCAATAGTAACCCTGTCTCAATTATTTTGATTTAGGCCTCCCTCGCTTGACCGATTATAGGATATATTTTCATGTTTTAGCATTGCTGATTGGTAAATCATATTGCCTGGCACCACCACTACAGAAAGTTCCTTGTGAAAACTATGCCCTTAAAAATGTAAAAGATTTGGGGGAAAAATAGTTATTAGTGATAACTTGCAAACCTACAAAACACGTAAGTAAATGCTTTCCTTTTCAAGCTAAAGTTTGATTGTTTCGATTTTCTGGTTACTTGGGGCATTCGTTTTGTTTCATTCATTGGGCCCAAAATACAATCTAATAGATTTTAAGGGCATATACCTAGTCATGGAGCCAAAAAGCTCTATCCGATCAACTTGTTGCTCTATCCGGTTCTCTGTCCAGTTCAGCAGTGTAGTCATGTGCATTTTTGCCACAATGCACTCCCATAGCTGTTATTATATTTAACTTTAATAACTGCTACGACTGAATTGCTACGAGTGAACAGTATGACGGTACTGAACAAACTCTCAATTTTGATTATAGAATCTTAGAATAGCTGATGTGAATGCCTTGTCCCTCTAAGAAGGACATTCTATTAAATTTAAAAATAAAAAGTTTAAAATAATAATAAAATCGAGTAAAGGTCGGCGAAGGATGACCCGAGAGCAGCTGTCGCGACCTGATCTCGAAAATTCTGTGCAGTGGCACTTCTTTAAACTGTTATAACTCGTCAATTTTTAACCGATTCTTATGGAATTACAGAAAATATTCTTAAGATATACTTAAAAATAATGTAAAAAAATATTAAAAAGGAAACAGTTTTAAAATACAATAAATCGAGTTAAGGTCGGGCGGAAGGGCTGACCCGGAGTAGCCTACTTGCGACCTGCCTCCGAAAAATCTAATTGCAACGGCACTTCTTTATAAGAAGTGTTATAAATTCGTCAATATTTTAAACGATTTCGTATGAAACTTACAGAAAATATTTTTAAGATTATACTAAAATAGAAAATGTTAAAAAAATATTAAAAAGAACAAGTTTAAAATTAACTAGGAAAATTCGAGTGTAAGGTCGGCGATGTGCTGACCCTCGCAGAGTCCGATTCCCTAGGCTACTTTGCGCGACCTGCTTCGAAGAAACTCTATTTGCAACGGCACTTCTTTATAAAAGTGTATTTATTAGTAAACTTCGTCCATTTATACCGATTCTTATGAAACTTACAACAAATATATTTTTAGGATATACTAAAAGATACATGTTAAAATTAATCCCAATGCAAAAAACCCGAAATTTTTTATGATCCAGATGACTCAGGAATATTCGCCCCTTTATGAATGAGAGTAGCTGATTGCTGTTTTTAGAATTTTCGCTCTCGTGGTTTGTGTCTTTAAGCTCCAGATACATATCCTGATTTGTTCATAGTTTTTGGGAATTTTCTTTTCATTCTCAAGTTAATTTATATAATAAAATGTTATTTTTTAAGTATTTGAGATAGATAACCACGAATATTTGTAGGCGCATTGGGTGACATCCTCTATCATCCCGAGCAGATTTCTAACATCCACCAAGACAAAATAATGAACCGCATTTCTGGCGAATGGCTTCTTTTATTTTCTGACAAATTTTTATGGTCTACAGTAATATAAGATTTCTAATTGATAAACTTGAAAAAGACAAAATGGGCCCCCATACGAGCCAACAATTTTTTTTTTTCGAATTAATTGGTTCAATTTGATTCTAATAAAACTTGTCCATATAACAATCTAAAGAGTCTAAGGGACGCACAACACCAACAAACTCCCCCCCCCCCCCCCCAACCTCCCCAACCCCCCCCCCCCCCCGCCACAATCTCTGAGTTTGTTAGTTCTCTACAAAGCTCAGAAGATGGCAATGGGTCGAACTCCAATGGGTGTTTGTTAGAGTCTAAGCATCATGTCATGCCTACAGCTTCTAGCGGCTCGATTGTCTAGCTGATGCAATCTTAAATCGACAGTTGCCTCCCTTGTGGCCAATAACTTTACGTACTAGTCCAAAAAATAAAGAAAAGTAACCAAGACTTTTGTGTCTAGACGACGTTTATAGAGATGCGATAAAAAATATTAGGCATAACCTTTCAAAACCCTTTGAAAAATGTGACTTCAATTTTCAGATTTGTCAGTCCTTGACAAAACAATTCCTAGGACTAGGAACCTATGAACGTTTCGAAGTCTCTCAAATACGCGTTAACTCCCACAATAGTTCCATACGAAAACGACGCACACTCTCGCTCTAGTAGTATGGGGAAACTCAGTGTCGAAATGGATAAGCCGTTTTCAGGGAGAAAGATGTGCCTGATCCAAGGGCCTATCAATATCATGGAGTTGCCCATTATATACAGCTCAAATCATGTGTGTCGCATGCTCAGACAATCTTCTTAAGAGTTAACTGACCTAGCTGACTAAAGAACATGATATAGTACTTTTCAGCAGCTAATGCTAAACCTTTTATTTAGGCCTGATGTCCAATGAATTTGCTTAGAATAAAGTTTCATTCATGATAATTTTATTCATAGTGTTATTAAAAATACCTATATACAATTATTGTTGCGGTTTTAATTTTTTCATTGCAGTTTCTTGGTTGGTGACGTTCAATTTTGTGACGTAACTGATTTTAGTTTTTAACGTATCTGATTTTAATGTTTAACATTTAGCCCCAGGGGAGACCTTCCATGGGAGTTGGACCGTTTTAAATATCTCAGCTAATGGTACTTAGACCCTTCTGCGAGACTCCTAATTTGTGACTTCGTCACCAGACAATGTCTAATCACGTCAACCAAATGACGTTCAGTTCTCACGTTAATTAGGTGCCGAATCAAAGTATGCGTGGTCAATTACTTAAGAAAAACTTAATCAATTTCTTGGAAACAAAACTTTTGGCGCTGGACTCTTTTGTTTTTCAAGTCTTCAGTTCACAGCCCCACAAAAAAATGAAAGTTCAATCACCACGAACCAAAATACATGGACCTAGTGTATTTTTCGACGTTGAATTCGAATTCATAGTTAAAAAAATATTTATCGTGTGGCCAAAAAACAACTCATGAAATGGGCTAAAAACTATAGTAACAATGTCATAATGACTCCTAATGAAGTTTGAAAAATGGTAGATATTTTATAGTCTAGAGAAGAGAATATGCATTCAAACCACAGAAAGCTATTTCTATTAATTAAACCAAAATCCCCCCTGAGGGGTGAAAAGTACCTCTAAAACTCAAATAACGCACCTGAGTTTAAATAACATGTACAAAGGACAAAATTCTTGTAGCTCTTAGGATCAAAATAACTGAATCTGGTGTGACAACCATGCCGACATTACTCTTAAATTGTTGGGGACTCACCCCTATAGGAATTGTTAAAACCCTCCATCTATGAAGGTATGCACATGAATGGTATGAAAACTACATCATCATCTAATAAAGTCAAAAATCATCCCTAGGAGGGGGAACTACCCCTGGGATTGATGGATTCTTAGAAGTTCTAGCATTTGAGAAAAAAATACAGGCTTTGCGATAGTCCTCAGGCAGGATGGACAAATACAGCCTGTAATTGATTTTTCTCAGATGCTAGAACTTCTAAGATCCATCAATCCCAGGGGGTAGTTCCTCCCCCCTCCTCCTGTTAGAAAGATGATCTAGTCTTGAATGTTTGGCACAATGAGATAAAAGTACTTGATCCTGAAACGTCTTGAACTTCTTTATTTATTAAATAGAAGTCGTTATTTGCCCCTTATGTATATCTTAATTTTGAGACTGGATTTGAGTGGATATTAATATGATAGAGGACAGAATTAAGACATCAGCTAGCTCATTTTTTTTCTGGTAGAGAATATGGATAAGAGATATTTTTTTTGTACGTCTTTTGAAAATAGTCTCTATAGTTGTTCAAAATTTGGTTGTACTATATTTTTTTGGGCACCATTCATTTTAGAATAAAAGGAATCTAATTTCAGCTCAAAAAATGAAAAACTACTGAAGAACTATTTAGCTGTTAAAATAAGATTAATTTACGTTACACACCGTTGTGTCCTGAAAGGAAGAAGAAAATGAGGACACTACACATTTAATCTAAAAAAGGGTATATTTATTAACAAAATAAGAATTCAATACCTTTAATTACACTCCTAAAAAATTACTTCTACTAAATAAAAACCTCTTATGCTAGAAGAGTGTACACTATGGCATAGTCTTAATTTATGATTATTTTAAGTTTTAAATAAAAAGGCTTGATAAAACTCTATTTTAAAAGTTTTTAAAATTAACTCCGCGAATTACACGTAGTAGAATAGTCGACGGAAACGATGGAAGTGAGATTTTTTAGATTGGTGTGCTTATGAATTACGATTGGTTTCTCCTCGTGGGTTTTTCGCCATAAGTTACTTGACCTCTCCTGGGTGAGATTCTCATAAAAAATATTGTCTCAGCCATTGCCATCCTAGTTTCATGTGGGCTTCTAAACACCCGAAATGCCTGAGGATGAGCAGGATATTTTCAAGAAAGGAAAGAGCCTCAAACTTGACACGCTAGAAACCGTTACCGCATTACTACATTACTGAATGAAAAAAAAACATTCTCTGGCGTGCTGAAGAAGAAACCCACTACGGTTTCATGGTCGAAAAAACCACTACTGCTTCTGGTGGAACAAAAAAAGCCACTACCTCTTCATGATGGAAAAAAGCCCTTCAAAATTCGAAATGGCTGCTTAAATATCTTCGTCCCTTCTCCAAAGTGACGTCTTTAAAAAGGCTCACTTCCGCAACTAGTCAAGTCGGCAACACGCGTTACAACACTATGCCGGTTTAAATTAAACTGCGCAAAAATTTAAAACACTGTTTTTTAAACCTACACTGCTCAAGAATTGAAATCACTGCGATAAATATAAAAATGTAATAAAATATAAATTATAGGGAAAAGAAAAAACAGTGTCGTAACATGATCTTAAAATCTTGGAAAAAATGAATGTTACAAGCCTTTCCGATTTCAGTACATCCATGTGCATCATTAGATCGTAGGGGTAGCTTCTACCATCCTCTACGGGCAGTTTATAGTAGTGTATGGCTGTTTCAAGCGAATCTACTCCATATCTGTTCACCCTGCCTAAAACTACAAAATCCCTTAAACTTCTTTCGTCGTTATTGAAACTTATGAGATTCCTCCGTAGGTGAGGGTGGTTTTTACATAACACAGTGCAACACATAAAATGTAAACTAAATTTCTCTGACTTCAGTTTCTGGAAGTGCCCACCCAAACTAGCAAAACCCTATTTGGGTTTTGGAATAGTTTTAGTTCGAATTTTTTTGCTCGAGCTTTGGTTTTTGCACGGCTATATCTCGTAAATTATTGGGAATTTCTCAATGCAATCTTCAGAACGAAATTTCTTCACACCAAAATACACAATTTTTGTGAACATGTCGAGGCCAGAATTTTCACTCTTTCGGGGTTTTGCCAGAAAAGCCCGAAAAAATGCCCATTTTTTCACATTTTCGACCATAACTCACAAACCGTGCATATTTTAACATATCTGTCTTCGACAAAAATGTTCTCTGCATCAACCCGAGTAACTTTGCTGAACATTGCAATAGCCTACTAATCGATCCTTATAGTTCTTTTGGCCGTTGTAAGGAATTTCGCCACCAAATAGCACATTTCACACAACTAATTTCAGCTTTCATCAGCAAATGTATCCTTTTTGTGTTTTTTTTTTCGCAAAATTTTTATCTAGGAAATTATATAGCTATTGAAAATTCAAAATTTAAAAAAAGGCAAAAAAACGTATAATCAATTGGTAAACACACGTATACACACACTAAAAAATAATTAACAACGTTTAAGTACTAAGTTCCTACTGTGCAACAAATCCATACCAACACTAGTTATGGAATTGGCGCGCACTGTGCTAGTATTGGTACAGTGCCATCATATACTTAACATGCGCACTGGTGTTAGATATTTGTGACTGTACCAATACTAGCACAGTGCGCGCGTCAATTCCATACTACATCACCAATGCGATTCCCCGTATTAAATGTGTGTGTATTTATTCCAACGTGTGCCGTGTGTGTGTACCATTGCAATTTACAAACAATTTTTTTTTTTCAATTTCTTTTCCAAAAAATAGATGCTAATGATTAGTAAACATTCAAAAGTGAGCTAAAAACTCAGTTTTTCTTGAACGTTAACAACCTGAAAAAAAGCTTCCCAATTAGCTGCCCCTTTCAGCAAAGTTACTCGTGTTTATTGCAGAGAGAAGTTTTGTCGAAGCACAGTTTAATGCTCTAAATATGCACAGATATGTTTAGGTTATGGTCGAAAAGGTGATAAATGGCATTTTTTTCGGCTTTTCTGCACCTAAAAACACCCCGAAAGAGTAAAATCTGCCCGACCATTTCTCAAAAATTGTGTATTTAGTGTAGAATGCATTGAGAAATGCCATAATTTCGAGATCTAGCCGTGCAAAACCAAAGCTTCGAGCAAAAAAATTCTTGATGTGCCAAAAAAACACAATCGTAACTAACCCATCAAAACCCAAATATGGTTTTAGCTCGTGATAAGGTGGGCCATCCCAAACTGTACGTCAGAATGTGGGATACATTCATGACCGGGCGGAAAAAATTCAAAACAGTGTAAAATAGGGAGGGAGGAGTAGCGGTGGTATTCTGTGAGGGGCCAGATTCAGAGTAATTTAAATAACCAAGATACCAACATGTATATTGTCCTTTGTACATGTTATAGTAAAAACTCCCGTGCGTTATTTGAGTTTTAGAGGTACTTTTCACCCCCTATAAGTGTGGATTTTGGTTTAATTAATAGAAATAGCTTGCTGTGGTTTGAATGCATATTCTTTCCTGTAGACTTTAAAGTATCTACCATTTTTCACACTTCTTATAAACTATAGTGTTTTAGCCCATTTCATGGGATGTTTTTGACCAAATAAAAAAATGACACGATAATCATTTTTAACTATGGATTCGAATTTAGCGTCGAAAAATACACTAGATCCATGGATTTTAATTCGTGGTAATGAACTTTCATTTTTTTGTGAGGCTGTGTTATAAGTGAAGTAAAATTCAATAAGCGTAGAAAAAAATGTTACTATCTTATCTATTTTCAGGATAAAAGGCTGATCTTATTATTAACACTTATGTAGATAATGTAATAGAAAAAATCATGAAGAACTTAAGTCTTGATATTCCCGAATATTCTAAAAACGAGGATCCCACAAAAAACCAATTTCCCGACTCAGTAATAGATTGGAACATTAGCAGGATGCAAATAAAAGTTATAAAGAAAATTTATGAAGACAAACTGAAAGAACTTAAAAGTATTAAGAAATTGCAGCAAACAACAAATAAAAAGAGCCAGATTAAAAAAAGGAAAATAAACACCTCAGCGTTTATTAAAAACGATATAAAAGAAGTAGATCTT
>CM032452.1:96604626-96826519 GCA_019049505.1 Pachyrhynchus sulphureomaculatus | reverse complement strand
GACAGAAGAGTTAAGTGCGTGAGATTGCTAGTGTGCAGTGAGCATCCGACTGAACGGGTACATAATATTATTGGCATAAACATTTGGACATGAGGAAGCATCCGCAAGATGGTGCCGCGATTGCTCCAGCTTGACCAAAAAACGAATCTTGTGAAGTGTGCAAGGATGGTTTTCAGCTGTTCCATAGAATCACGAGGACTTTAAAGCGTCGTTGTCGTAACTGTGAATGAACGACTGGATTTCATTACTATAACCATGAACCATACAACAAATTCTAAAACAATGGTTCCAAGGGGGAGGGAATCTGCCCAAACAAAAATGGCGAAAAATAAAGAAATAAAGAAGACCCGTTCCTTCGAGCGGAAAAGGTTAGGGGGACGACTGTCTTTTAGGGTATTCCGCAAGGATAATCCTCATCGACATATCTGAAAAAAGGGTTTTATATTGTTTTTTTAATATTTATAATTTAAAACTATTACAGTGTTGAATATTATCATCGCTTATTTGGACCGTTTGAAAAACCGAGCTGATAAGAAAGAAACGCCTCGAGGAACCCGCGGATTGACAACCAACAGGAAACGGTATCCTTTTTTCCATCACGACCAACGCAATCACAGCACACACACCGTTCCCCAGAGCAGTTGTGGTCGCTTCAAATTAATGGAAAAATAGGGGGATTCCAGAACTCGTTTTCATCATCCCCCCTATTCTCCAGGGACTTGGCTCCCGCGGACTACTATTTTGTTCCCTAATTTGAAGGAAATAGGTAAGGAAGTAATGGCTGGCGGGACCATTAGATTTTACTATTCAAATATCGTGGTAAAAGGTGATTGCAGACACTTAATGGATACAATTTTGCAGAACTTGGACAAATTCCTATAATTCGGAAAGGGTGAATCAATCCAACTTTAGTACAACATGTGGCGTTGTGACGTCGAAAGTGAATAAACCTACATAGGTTTGAGACAAATGTCGAAAAAATAAAAAAGGTTCATAACCGCCCAAACTAATATAAGTAGGTTTTTATTTTTAGCACAGGAACATTTTCAAACTAGCCTCGTACATTCTGAAAACAAGTAATATCGATAATAAACCTTCGAACGGATGTGCGTAGACTTCAAATCAACCTGTTTTGACGCCCCCCGACCCCCGACACTTCTACCATCAATCCGAATTTTTAATAAAATTCTCACGCCTAATAAAAAAAAATCCGGTAAAAAAAAAAATCTATCCATACTGTTTTTTGCAAAATTTCCCACCCTTTTTTTTCGTGATTAAATGGTCAACTTGTCGCAAATTTTTTTTATCGTATTCTACGTCCAAAATATTACCTGTGTGCTAGAATGTTAATATTTATAAGAACTCAAAACCTCTGGTATTACCTTACTTTTTAAATAATTTTTGCAGCGCCCAGGTGTATCTAACCCAGCGTTTTCTCAACCTTTGCGATCCAATTTTCAAAACAGAATTTTCATCCGCGCCTGCCCCCCTTCTGTCATACAATAATCAACAATGCACGCAATAAATAATCGTATTGAGACTCAGTATGTATTTATTTGATTGCCTAAAGCTATACTATGACCTAATTACAAACCTTACAAAACCACCAAGAATAAGTAAATTTATCATATTTGGGCAACAACGTATCTTGCACATTGCGGTTGACAAACTAGAATGCCTCTCTATTGCTCTCTGTCACGTCCACCCTTTTTTGTGAGCGGTATTTCACGTACCGGCTTCGCGGGGAGATTATGTCGTCCGTTTGTTGTCTCGAACGGTCCATGCCCAAAACTGGTGTAACTGCCTTTGCATCCTTGCTGTTCCAAAGTTACAAGCTGTCTCAGTCGAGTTGATGTTCGTCCTTCTACTGCTATCGGATTTATTCGTGTTGATGGTGTATTGTTAGGTAATTATTACTATGCTAATTTGAAATTCAAGTTATTTATGAATTAAGTATTCACGCTGTAAATTTATACAGCAATCATGGATAAATTTTTAAGTGGGCGTAAGCGAGCATTCTTTAGACGATAGTGATTGAAGACTGTACATCAAATGCACAGACGAGCGTGGTTGGTGCCGAAAATAAAATCAAGAGAAATATTCTCAAGAATACTACGCACTAATTATCACCACTCGTTTTCGCAGTGCAAAAATAAAGAATGCTTTGGTGTAGTGGCAGATAATATAACTGACTAGTATCATTGTGCCAAAGATTCCACATTCCCAACTAAAGTTCTCTAGGTTTCAATTACCTAACATTTAGGGTTGTTTACCAGATACTGAAAGTAAATGAAAAAAAAAGCCCCGTGGTATTATTGCTCAAAAATTGTCTGGCCAGCAGACATAATGAAACCAAATAAAGCTTAAACGACATTTGGAAACGCTCATTAGTGAGCTACGGTACCTTAACAAACCCACGAAAATCCTTCGAATATTAAAATTAAAATCATATATAAAGCAAGAAATCATTTTTCTAAAAAAACTTTGTCCTGTGAATGAAAAGTTTTATTTACTTGCCTCTTACAAAGTTGCATATAAAATAGGCCCCAAGATGTAAAAAGCCTCACACCATTAATGGGGTGAAGAGCGCCCCCCCCCCCTGTGGGGGGACCGTTTTCGCCACAGCAATAGAAGATTGTAGAAACCATATTTGGTAGATAATTTTGCCAAACAATCTTCGACTCTCCATATAACCATCCATATATATCAAATGATACTGTTTCCCGTCGATTGGGTGTATAGCTAAGATATACAGGTATCAGCTTTTCGAAGTTGCGTGACCAAATTATTTTTCAAATCAGGTGTGATGAGCAACTGATACAATGAAAAGGCGCTCATTAGCTAGTATGATCAGAAGAACTGATTTTTTCCCTGCTATACCAATAGAACTCAAAGCAACATCACACGTATATTTGGGTATCTTGAATGAGTTTATAAACGAGGTCAAAATATGAGTGGAAAAAATTGCGCGCCCCCCTCGGAAATAGAGTACGATGGTTGCTTTATCCAATGTTCTGGAAGATTTTCAAAGTGTACAAGCATCTTGTGAAACAAGAATCTCCACTGTGTGTCTGGACACATTGTACTGATCCACAGAGAAGTATGCTCTGCTTTCAAAGAAATGAGAGTTCCTGCCTCTAGAAAATAATTGTGCTCACAACAGTATGTAACCGTAGTAAATTATATTAAAATGAAACCCCTAAAATCTAAATTTTTTCTGCACGTTTGAAAAGAGACACGGATTCTCGTGAAGAGAGGAAAATAAAAGATGGAATCTGCTTTGAAAACAAAATATAGATCTCAAACTAAATATATAAAAAAAAGAACTATTGCTTAATATTAAACCATCCTATCGAAAAGATCTTGCGCTGCAAAACAGGCCCAAGGAAAGTCTCTAATAATTATTAAAACTTGCTTTTAATTCATATTGATATGTTAATTATTAGGTAAATACATTGTGCAGTACTAATACAAATACAACCTAATTTATAGTATAAATGTGTAATTTTTATTTTTTTAATTATGTCAGAATGTATTTTGTTTTGCTTTTCCTTTCAATAAATTATATTAAAATTTTTGTTTAATGAATGTTTTTTAATAATAGATTTCTGTTTCGGAGATACGCTCGCGCCCCTCCAATAGTGTATGTCGATCTGCCCCCCAAGTGGGAGCGCGCCCCACAGGTAGAGAAAACGCTGATGTAACCCCTTACTTACCAGACTACCTATTTCTGGAACAAACAATGAAGCCAGTGTGGGACAATTATTCGTATATTCTCCTCTGGAATAATTGGTTTGGGTTGATTCCCGTACGGAGCACCGGCTTATAAGATACACTTCGGTGCTGTCCGTGGTCCGCTCGTCTTCCGTTCTGTCACAACATCACCCGATTTTCTCCGAAATCTATTGTGTCCATAGTAAAGTTGAAATTATGGTATAATATTATGAATGTGGATGAGCCTCAGCAATGCCGATGTAGTTTTGGAAAGTTTTAAATTTTGACTGTAAGGGTTAGTTGGTGGGGGGTGAAATCGAAGTGAAACAAAAAATTTTTTACTAGGTAATCGAGTTGGTGATCAAATGAAAGCTTGTGAAAGACACGAGTAAAAAATATATATATTAGAATGTAATAACTTGCGCGCCACTTTTCTTATGTATTATTGTTTAAAAAATCGCCGAAAAATCGCTGTCCACCACCTGGCCGCCTTATCTCGGAAAGTACTTGTCAAAATAATTTTGAAAAAAATTCTGGAATATTCTCCAGCGGGGTGGTAGATTGAACGAAAATTATCCACGAGTGCATGGACCTCTAATAATTTTATCTGGTATATAAAAGAAACACACATGAAATTTCCCTTCAAGTCAGCAATTTGTTCAGTAAAGATTGGAAATAAACTTGTTGAAAACTTATTTGGGATTGGTTTTGTGAAGTCACTGATCAGTTTTATATCTAACCGTACACATGAAATTTATGACTTAAGAGATTCGTTTTTGAGAGGGGTGAAATCAGAAGTGAAAAATAATGATTTTTTACTATGACGTCATCGAGTGTGGTGTCAAAATGAAAGCTTGGCAAACACGAAGTAAAAAATATATTATATAGATGTAAGAGCTATGCGCACAACTTTTTCTTCGTGATTACTTTTAAAAAATCCGTGAAAAATCGCTGTCCCCTACCTTATCTCGAAAAGTCGCTTGACCAAAAAATTTTGAAAAAAATCCTGGAATATTTATCCCCACGAGATATAGATTGAACGATAAATTGATCATTATACCTTTAAAAGAATTTATCTGGTATATAAAAAACAAAAACAAAATTTTCAAGGTCACCAGTTTTCCCAGTAAAGATTGAAACAAACTCTTGTTGAAAACTCATTTGGGGTGGAGTTTTGTGAAGTCCACTTATTCATTTAATACCGACCAACTAACAAAAAATTTTTATTTTCAAACACAATCAACGACGAACACTACTAATTGCTGCAAGTTCTAACTTGGTCTACTTGACCGGTTTTTTTAATTCAGATATATGATTGGGGTCCATTTTTTCTTTGTAAATCGCAAATAAATGCATCTGTATATGCAACTCATAATTTTATTAAGATTTCCGAAAAAACGACCCGTAAAATTATATGCATTGTTAATTTATTAATAACAACAGTCCGACTTTGAAAAATGGTTCCAAAAAATCGCCGGAGATGTAATAATGATCTACGTAATTTCCAATTAAATAAAAAGAATCTTAGATCGTTTGGTCAGAATAACACTTTTTTTTTTATATTTCGCAGGAAAAACTAAAAGAGCACTTTGACAGTACCACTGAAGAGTTCTTTAATTTAATCAAACAAGTTTCTGGCTTCGGAAGCTTATCCAAATGAATATAATGACGTATTACAGAGACAATTTGTTAGGACAGCTGCACGAAAAAGTCCACATCTGAAGTTCAATATATATCACATTAATCACTGGATAAATGGATGAGAAATTTTACCTAAATGAATATTAATCAAAGGTAATTACCAAGATAAATAAAGTAAATAAAGAACGTCATAGGAATGACATTGTTCAATGAAATCGGCCGCTGGGAACATGTAGAAGAGTGCCCGATAGCATCAGCCATCAGCGTTTCTTGTTGGCATTGTTTAGGCCATAGACATGGAGAAGGACTTGAGCATTAAGCCTCACAAAAATTGACCACTTCTCTAGAGAGAGACGAAGTGGACTGTGCGGCCAATACCTATCCCTTTTTCTGTAGGCTATGTAATATAACGTAATAACCAAGGCGCAGTACCCCGTACATTATTACGCTTTATCTCTCCTCACACTTTTCCGTCAGTATTTACTTCACCTCGGGAAATATACGGAAAGCGCATCCAACCCTCAATGTCTATGGTTTAAGGCAAAGAAATTTGAAGGCGTGTTTTAGAGTCCCGTTATCTTGTGGTGTAACAACCTTTAAGGACGTTTCCCAAGAGCAGTAGTGCTCAGCGTACAGAAAGATACCTCCTGTGTCAACCTAACCATGCATATAATGAAAAATAATCCCATATGTTGCAGGAAATACAAAAATAATCCTTCACTGCGACCTCACTGCTTCCGTTCTTTCGGATCTGACAACGTTTACATATCTTAAGGCCCCTACAGACGTCGTACTGTTTTTGTGTAGTTTTTAAACCCCGCACGGTAGAAAATTGCAGCGGGTAAACACGAACAACGAACACATCCACACACTAGGCGTATGGTTGTTCGTTCAGTTTTTTCTGAAATCATAAGCGTCATTATCATCATTTGATTCTATGGTGATATCCTACGACAACATTAGCATGCTAGCCCAAAAATGGCTGTAAAATTAAAAATTTTAAAAAGAAAACGTTCAAAATGGCTAAAGAATGGTTACTTAAACGAAAGACAATTTTTCCCCACGTAAATCTTTTAAGTAGAATTACGACTAAAACCAGGAGATTGGTTTAATTATCTGCGAATGGACAAGTAAACGTATTTAGAGCTCTCCTCACTTTAGTAACACCATTAATACAAAAGCAAGATCCGTGTATGAGACCAAGTATTGTACCATTCACATGAGGCGTCTTTATACCGCCACTCTAAGATTTCTTGCTACTGGATGGAGTTACGAAGACACTAAAATGTTACAACTGTTATATCACCCTCTAACTCTTGGCAGAGTTATACCAGAAACGGGCAGTGCCATATACTCTGTTTTAAAAACACAATTACTAAAGGTAAAACAAATTATTTATTCTCTTTCAACGGGCGGACAAAACTAAAAATACATTAACTGAAAGAGGAAATTATAAAATGAAGATAGGACATTACATTTACTCAAATTATAATATCGGGTGAAAAAAAGTTCCAAAAAGGATTTCGCCAATCCATGATGTTTGTTAGAAAAAAGTATTGATTGATGTCTTGTTCCGTAATCTAAATCAACATGGGAGCTTGTACCATCAAGATTGCCTGATTCTGATAATAGTGGGTTGATGTAATATAAGAATGTGTAGCAAGCTGTTGTTGAGTTACTCCATTTTTTGTTAAAGACATTGTTTGTATTTCTCGTAATGTTTTCCAAACATGCAGTCTCAAAATGAATATTCAGAAATAAATTTGTGGTCCGCCATTAAAGCAGCATCACGGTTGGTAACTCTCTTAATTTATGTTGGCAACATTTTTTTCCTATCACGTCAAAGTTGGCCTTCTTTTTAATATTCATATCCAGCGTTTGCACTCACTTTCTTCCAATAATCTTCGTCGCTACTGTCCTTAGTATATAACGCTTTATCTTATGCTACTAAAGGAAGAGCGTAACTGAAGTGAGTATTGGAACATACAGTATAGCGACCGCTAGGTATTCTGTGCAGACATTATATTCAAAAGAATTGTCATGTCGGGGCGATTTGTCATGGTGGTATATTAGTTCATCTTAAAGAAAAACAATTAATTATATTAAAATAAATTATACAATTAATTAACTATGAATGTTAAAAATAATTTTATATTGATAATGATTTTTTTATATATTGTTTCCTAGGACCGAAATGAAGAATGGAAAACCATAGCCTCAAACATTTGAAACTAAAAGTGGAATTTTCCTCATTGTTTAGGTGCATGTAGATGGCAAACACATAAATATAGTGCCACCTCCAAAAGTAGCGGTTCTTTTTATTGGAATTACAAAGGCAGAAATAGTATCGTATTAATGGTGATCGCGCTAATGCGAATTATGAATTCATCATGTGCGATTGTGGCACAAACGGAAGAGTATCGATGGTGGTGTAATGGAAAACACTTTATTTTATGATAAACTTTAAATGGTAATCTTCTCGCAATTTACCATCCAAGTTGTAAAACAGATAACAATAATGAAATCACTGCCCTGTGTATTTATTGGAGATGAAGCTTTTGCGTTGAGAGGACAATTTTTTTTAAACCATTCAGCCAAAAAGAATTGAACAGAGAAGAAGAAAATTTATAACTACAGATTATCCAGAGCGCGCCGGGATAATAGAAAATCATTTTGGTAATAATGATTGTCAAGATTCAGGATCTTTCATTCTATCAATTTAATTTAAAATTAGAAAATAGATTGATTAAAATCGTTATGACATGTTGCATTCTTCATAACTTTCTAATTAAGAAGCGCCAGGAAAATTATGCACCTTCAACTTGTTTTTATTCAGAAGATTACAACACAGGGCACATAGAAAATGGTTTAAGTGCAGAACAAGAAAACCATTAATTTACAGCGTGGACACAACAGACTTGCATCTGAAGAAGCAAAAAGAGTTCGTAATTTAGTAGTTTTTTTCGTAGTTATTTTCATAAAGAGGGATTAGTACCCCTCCCCGGAAGAAAACTTTGTTTAATACTTTGTTGTATTATTTTTAATACTTTGTTATATTAAGATTTATTATTATTAATAAATATAAATACATATAAATAAAAGATATATGTTTTACTTACTTGATTGCTATTTGTCTCTTCATCAATATTAGTTACTGTTTCTCTCGGTGTTTCCTGGTCTGTAAGGAATAATAAATATTCGTGTACCACAAATGGGGCTTTTACCCGTGCGGGTAAAACTGCAAAAAAAAGGAACGACGTCTGTGGGGGCCTTTACTCTGATCGAGACACACGAGTTGTGTATGTTAGGTTTTAATGTTTTGGAGTAAAAGTGGCTGAACATATAAATAAAATATAACATTAGCAAGTATGTCTGATGCAAAAAAATAGGGAATTCAAACAATAATCAATGAAAACAGTTCAATCTAAAATTCCTGATGAGAATAGTATAGTTTCATTGAGATAGTTAACGAGAAATCTTAAATGTACTCATTGCAGAAGTCTTTTAGATATGGAAAAATTGAGTGATTTCAAACGAGAAGGGCTTCATTCAAAGTTCAAAATAAAATGTGAGAGCTGTACTAAATGTAATTACAGTCCCTGGCCAAATTATTAGACGCACTGCAAATGATTTCATGTAAAATATTAATTATCGAGTGATATTGTACCGTTTTATTATTTTAAATTGATTTGTTTTTTTATTTTTATATTATCCAATCAATTACCTATTTATTTGACATAAATAAAACAGCATTAATTTAGAAAAAAGCATAAGTTTATTAAGTTTTAAAGAAAAGTGAAATTAATGTTAGTAAAAGTCAATATTTAGTTGAAGCCACCTTTAGCCGCTATCAAAGCTTTAATTCTGCGCGGCATGCTATCAATGCAAGATTGTACTGTCTCCTGCATTTGAGGATGATGATTCCACACCATGAATAATCTTTTCTAGGAGCTGGGTTTTGTTTGGTAATCACATCTTTAGCCACTTCTCTTTTCATCAGCTCCCACACATTTTCATGGGGTTCATATCAGGGCTATTACCCGGCCAATCCAACAGAGGGATATTTTTTTTCTGCCAAAAAAGCTTTAACAGACCGAGCAGTGTGGCAGGGAGCTCCATCTTGCATGAAAGTGAATGGTTCCCCATTTGGAAACCATTCTCTGAGCTGCGGAATCAACCGATTTTGTAATACTTCTTTATACTGATCTTGCCTCATTATTCCTTTGACGACGTACAGACGTCCAGTGCCCTTGCCGCTGATGACTGACCAAATCATCACTTTGGTGGGATGTTTAACCGTCGGGACGACACAATCAGGATGAAACTTCTCTCCATGACGACGACGCACAATTTCGAATGTGCTTTCGTCACTGAAGCAGACCTGTCAAAAATAGGAAAAATATATAAACTTCCATGTTTATTTGCTTTATTTAACTGAAAATGATAATAATGTATCAATTATTGATTAAATTGCTGTATCTTACCGATCTCCAGAAGTCCACATCTTTGTCTTGCCATTGTTTGGCCCACTTCAGGCGCTTTGCTTTCATTGCAGCTGATAACTTGGGCTTCCTGGCGGGGCGACAGGCCTTAAAATCTAATTCTTTCAATTTTCTTCGAACAGTGCGCTCAGAAGCATTTACGCTAGCATCCTGGAGTTGTGATTTTATTACCTTTGTGGTAGCAAATCTGTTTTCTACACAAATTTTCTTCAAACATCTCTCTGACCGTGGAGTGAAAATTGGTTTTCTACCGCATCTTTTCTTTCTTTTCGGGCTTAATTCCTTCCCTGACTCAATTTGCTTTTTTATGCGTCGTACACTAGCTTCAGAAACCTCCAATCTTCGTGATATTTCTCGGTTTGTAAATGTTTTTCGCAATCACAAGGGCCTTCACTTCAGCTTTTTTACATGGTGAAAAATCGCCTTTTCTACCCATAATGAAAATAGTCCAATTACTTTTTTAAAACACTGCATACAAAATAAACTAATAACTGAGTAGTATAAAACTGTTAAACAAACAATCACAGTCCATAAAGCCACAGAAACACGACTGACTCGATTCCGATCGCGACTGATACAGGTTTGTAGTTGTTTACGTTCATGTATCACTTTGTCAACACAGTGTTGCCATATGTTAAAATAAATACAAATATGTAGTCTACAACAACTCTTTTAAATAAAAATCAATAATATTGTAGTTTAAATATACCATTATTGCATAAAAAAACTCTTAAGAAACATAAAATTACTAAAAAAAATACAGTGCGTCCTAATAATTTGGCCAGGGACTGTAAGTAAATACTGGAGTGATAAGAAACTAAATCTCTGATATTAATTAATACGCTACTTATTTATGTTGTTAGTTGATTTGTTATAAATATTGACTTTTTATTTACGAAAACCCATATTTTTCTATATCTATGAGCTACACGCATTTATTAAAATCAGCTGTGCACTGACGGTGTTTCAAACTTCCCGCGCAGTGCGACGTTGCCAAGTCACGAACTTTTTTAATTATGTTATGCGACGAAAACTAAAAAACGATCAAAAGTAGCTCACCCCATAATAATTTTATTCCAGTATCTTGGACTTAACATTTGCGTTACATGTATTTTACTGATAATGGTCAGTTGAAAGCGATCCACGTGATTATGTCCGAAAAGAATAGACATCCTAAACTTTTTTCCAATTTTCGATTACTTCCAAAAAGAATAATTTAAAATTCGTCATTTTATGGATTTTCATTTGATATCGCAAATAAAAGTATTTTAGTTCAGGTTGGTTTTTAGTGTTCCGTACGGAACACTTATAAGATCACTTCGGTATCTGTCTTTCCGTCTGTCACACCCGATTTTCTCCGAAACTATTTGTCATAGAAAGTTGAAATTTGGTAATAATATAGGAATTGATGACCTCATCAGAGCCATGTAGTTTTGAAAGTTAAATTTTGACTTAAGGGGTTAGTTTTGGGGAGTGAAATCGGAAGTGAAAAAAAAAGGTAATCGAGTGTGGTGTCAAATAAAAGCTTGTGAAAACACGAGTAAAAAATATACATATAATGTAATACTTGCGCGCACTTTTCTTTGTATTATTTTTAAAAAATCACGAAAAATCGCTGTCCACCCGCCTTATCTCGAAAAAGTACTTATTAAAAAATTTTGGAAAAATTCTGGAATATTCCCCACGGGGTGTAGATTGAACGAAAATTATCACTAGTGCATTACCTGTAGTAATTTATCTGGTATAAAAAAAAAAACAGAAATTTCAAGGTCATCAAATTTCAGTAAAGATTGGAAATAAACTTTGTTGAAAATCATTTGGGGTGTGTTTTGTGAAGTCACTGATCATTTTATACTTCCGCTACAACATTTTTATTTTAAAAGCAATCAACGTACAGAACACTAATTGCGCAAATTCAACTTGCACTTGACCCGTTATTTTAACTTAGCAACAATGGGACTAAACTTTGATGAGCAGATCTATCTGAAATTCAAATAAAAAAAACCGGTCAAGTGCAAGTTGGACTTGCGCAATTAGTGTTCCGTACGTTGATTGCTTTTAAAACAAAAATTTTCGTTACGGAAATATAAAATGATTAGTGACTTCACAAAAACACATCCCAAATGAAAACTGATGATCTTGAAATTTTTGTTTTTTTTTATATATACCAGATAAATTATTAAAGGTAATGCACTCGTAATAATTTTCGTTCAATCTACACCCTGTAAAGAATATTCCAGAAATTTTTCAAAATTTTTTGATCAGTATTTCTCGAGATAAGGTGGGGGGACAGCGGTTTTTTGCACTTCTTTAAAAAAGAATTGTGCGCAAGTATTACATTATTGATTGATTGATGATTGAGACACAAACGAAGTCTAAAACAGCAGATTCATTAAACAAAAACATAGATAGCATAAAAAGGCCAACGAAGACTCAAATGACGTCCATCTACAATGGAAGAACTTTAAAACAGTCAGTAACAGAGACCGCAAAGCAGCACATGAAGCCGACAAAAAGGTAAAACAGGGAATGGATGACAGAGCAAATATTGTCTCTAATGAATGAAAGGAAGAAAAACAAAATCAACAATGCTGTGTATAAGAATATAGACAGGACAATAAAATCAAAAATCAGAGAAGCAAAACAGAAATGGTTGTCGGAACGATGTGAAGAAATTGAAGAACTGGACTCGCTGAACGTACACAAGAAGATAAAGCAAATGACAGGGGTAAGAAGATCAAATCACTCTAGACAACTTAAAGACAAAAACGGTGCTCTCATAACAGATATGAATAAAAAAAGTACAAAGATGGAAAGAATATATTGAAGACCTTTTTAATGATGAACAGCGAAGTGCAACATCAGACGATCTCCTGGACGATACTGGGATATAATGAGAGAGGAATTAGAGTACGCCCTAAAACATGCAAATAAGGGTAAAGCAGCTGGACCTGACGATATCGGTTGAGCAGTTAAAACTGATGAATGGCGATTCAATCTCAATTCTCCTAAAACTGTTCAACTTAATATATAAAACTGGTATAATACCCAAGGATTGGCTTTAGTCCACTTTTGAAGCAATCCCGAAAAAAGCAAACGCTTAAGAATGTAATGACCATCGGACTATATCTCTTATGAGTCATACCTTAAAGCTTTTTCTAAAGATAATACACAACCGGATCTACAAAAAGCTTGAAATGGATATTAGTGAGACCCAAATGGGATTCAGAAAAGGAATGGGCACACGCGAGGCCCTGTTTGCGATAAAACGTGTTGTCACAGAGATGCAATGGACATGAATCAGGAGCTGTACGTTTGCTTTATAGACTTTGAAAAAAGCATTCGATAAAGTTCGCCATGATCAATTAAAGAGAATCCTCAAAAATAAAAATATCGACGATCTAGATATCCGCATCATATGCAATCTATATTGGAACCAGACAGCGAGAGTAAAAGTGGAGAACATGATTACGGAAGAGATAGAGATTCGCCGGGGAGTACGTCAGGGCTGCATACTGTCACCCCTTTTGTTTAATATCTATAGCGAGAGTGTATGTCAGGAAGCTCTGTCTGAGGCGGACGAGGGCATAACGGTAAACGGTGAAACCCTGAATAATGTAAGATAAGCCGATGTCACAGTTCTGCTAGCAGAAAGTTTAGAAGACCTACAACATCTTGTTGAGCGGTTAAATAACAGCTGCAATAAATTTGGTCTAAAGATAAATCTAAAGAAAAAAAAATTTATGATGATGGCAAAATCTCAAAATAACTAGGATCGTCTTCTGGTTAATAACATCAGTGTTGAGAAAGTCAATTGCTACAAATACTTGGGAACATGGCTGAACGAGAATACAGATCAGACAAAGGAGATTAAAACCCGAATAGAGATATCAAGATTAAGCTTTAATAGAATGAGAAAACTTTTTTGCAATCGAGATCTAAGCCTGGTACTGCGGTTACGAATGTTGCGTTGTTATGTCTTCTCAACGCTTCTTTATGGAGTGGAAGCATGGACTTTGAGACAGAACAATACTAAAAGTATTGAAGCTTTTGAGATGTGGTGTTATCGGCGCATTCTGAAAGTATCATGGATTGATAGGGTAACCAATAACGAGATTCTCCAAAGACTAAACAAAGCCCCAGAACTAATGAACACTATTTAAAAAAAAGGAAGCTGGATTATTTGGGACATGTGTTGAGGGGAGAAAGGTATTCACTGTTGCGGAATATTATGCAGGGCAAAATTAAAGGGAAGAGAAATGTTGGACGAAGAAGAATATCGTGGTTGCGCAACTTGCGCGACTGGTTTGGCTGCAGCTTAATTGAACTGTTTAGAGGAGCAGCAAATAAAGTGAGAGTAGTTGTGATGATTTCTAATCTCCGATAGGAGTGGCACTCGAAGAAGAAGAATTACATTATATTTCTTTTTGATCTCGTCTTTTTACACCCAACTCGATAACCTGGTAAAAAAAATTTTTTTTCACTTCCGATTTCACCCCTCAAAACTAACCTCTTAAGTCAAAATTTAACTTTCAAAACTGCACGACTAAATTTCAACTTTCTATGTCAAATACTTTCGGAGAAAATCGGGTGTAACATACAGAGGGACACCGAAGTGATCTTATAAGTGTTCCGTACGGAAAACTAAAAAGGCAGTCGATATTATGGAGCACAATTACTGACAAAAGTGGTGAGATAACAATACATTCGAGAGATTTTGCAACGCTTATCTGGGTAGGCCACTGTCTTTATCTTTATTTGCATGCGCCCACCGTTTAGTGCTTGCGCAGTAGTAAAAGGAAGAAATTAAATACAAGGACTCAGCTGTTATCGTTATTTGAAGCATGCGTCCACCATTTGGAGCTTGCACAGTATCGAAACAAAATAAGAGAATCCTTTATTAAGGATAACGATGTCCCTTGTTTAGGAACTTATATGGTAAGAGAGGTTATTTAAAGTTCCTTATTCTTATTGCTATTATGGTAGGGCCAGTTTTTTAGTGTTCCGTACGGAACACTTATAAGATGACTTCGGTGTCTGTCTGTCTGTCACACCCGATTTTCTCCGAAACTATTTGTCATAGAAAGTTGAAATTTAGTAATACAGTAGAACCCCGGTTATCCGAGGTGACGTGGTGGGGCACCCTCCTCGGATAACTGAAAACTCGCATAATCCGGATTTGTTTTTTATTAATTCAAAAAATAAACACCAATACTTTAAACCGATTTATTAACTTTTTCTAACATATAAATAGGTACATACATTATAAAATAGTGAAATAGGTATCTATGCGCTTCTGTTTCATATTTTATCTTCTTTTTCTCTCTGCAGTGTTTCTCCATCTATTAAGAAGACGCAAATCCGCTGGGGTTGCCTCTGGTTGTTGTTCGATATACCTCTAACTTTTTCCAAAGAAGCAAAACCTTCTTGATGAGAGATCTTAGTGGGAGACTGTTCATCCACCGCCGCTTCGTCATCGTCATCGTCATCGTCATCGTCATCTGATTTTTCGGTTTCCTGAAAGGCATTCGTTATTTCTTCAATACTCATTTCTTCTTCTAAATCATCTGCTGTAATCCATTCAACAACATCTTCTCTTGTCACATTTTTCGCAACCTTTTAATTTTTGCATTAATTCAAATAAACTTTTTTCTTTTTCTTCTATCTCGCTGTCAAAATTTGAACAGTACATTTCTCCATGGCTTCTCAATTTCAAAGCTGATTAATTTAATGGAGTATCATCTTCACTGTCATTATAGTCCTCAAAATCAATAACTTTTGACCAAGATTTTTAAATAGTGGTAGTACGCACAGAATCTCAAGCTTGAGTTACCCAGTAAATAACATTTTTCAGTGTAACCTTTCTCATCCCATTGATAATATCCTCCTTTTCTGTGTATTCTAACAGATGTTCAAGATATAAACGCCTATAATTTTTTTTGAATGTTTTCGAGGATGCCTTGATCCATTGGTTGCATTATACTGTTTACATTTGGAGGAAAAAAATTTTTTTCGCCCCCATGAAGTCCTTCTCCCAGGGTGAGAGGGGGCATTATCCATTAACAAAATTGCTTTAATAGGAAGACGGTTTCTGGTCAAAAATTTAGTCACAGATGGCACGAACTTTTCTTCAAACCAGTTAGTAAATAAGGTCGCATCCATCCATCTTCCGACTTTTGTAATAGACTGGTAAGGCTTTGGGTGAGATATCTTTTAAAGCTCTTGGACGTGCAGACTTGCCAATCACCATCAGTGGGATTTTGTGCTTGCCAGATGCATTGGAACATACCATTATAGTTAATCTTTCCTTACTTCGTTTGTGCCAAGGAGCTGATTTTTCCTGTCGAGATGCCAATGTATTTTATAATTCAGACCAGTTTTCGTCACACTTGTAAATTTGATCACATGTGGATCCACAATCTTCGATTTGCTTTTTAAAGTTCTGCTTAAACTTCTCAATTGATGACACATCAGCAGAAAGTTTTTCACCACAAACGGTCAGTTGTACACCGTACCGTTTTTTCCAGCGGTCAAGCCGTCCAGAACTGCAGTAAAACTGATTTATCTCTAGGAATTGCCTACTAATCATTATTGCTTTCTGTTGTAAAATTGGACGACAGAGGTACACCTTTCGATCTCTGTCGGTTAAACCACATGAATAAAGCTTCGTTAACCTTTTCATAGTCGCCGGTTTTCATTGATTTTCTTCCTGAGGACGAGGATGCTTGATTTATACACCACTCTTCTATTTTTTTACTAGGTCATCGAGTGTGGTCTCAAATGAAAGGTTGTGAAAACACGAGTAAAAAATACATATATAATGTAATACTTGCGTACACTTTTCTCTGTATTATTTTTAAAAAATCGCGAAAAATCGCTGTGCCCCCACCTTATCTCGAAAAGTACTGATCAAAAAATTTTGAAAAAATTCTGGAATATTCTCCACGGGGTGTAGATTGAACGAAACTTATCACGAGTGCATTACCTTTAATAACACAGCCCCACAAAAAAAAGTGGGGTATACTTTTGATGCGATATATCAGATCCGTAGTATTTTTGCCCGCTGATCACGAATCTGACGTCAGAATATCGCCATCACATCTCAATTTTTTTCTAACCTCAAAAAATAGGTAAAAATTAGTAAAAATTAAGAAAAATATACTCCTAAAAAATTGATTCAAGCTTTTTCATGAATCCAAAGATGTATTAATATGTATTCGGACACGCTAAGCTAATATTCATCGGTTGGATTAAGCCTACAGTTCTGTTTTCTTTCTAACCTCAATAAATCAGACAGATATAGTGCTTCTCGAATGCAAAAAAAACGAATTCAAAATTAAAATTCAACCGATTCTTACCAAATTTGGTACAACGGGGGTTTTCTGGGTTGCTGATCATGAATCTGAGGTCGGATTTGCAAAATTCAAAATGGCGGATCCAAGATGGCGGACAAAATTTTTGAAAACCAACCGATTCCTACCAAATTTGGTATAAAGTTGGGGAATCCTCAAACCTGATACTCTTAAACCCTAAACCTGAAACCTTAGACTCCCACACCCTGTAACCTCAAAAAAATAGACCTCAATAACCCTGTAACTTTAAAAATGAGACCCAATAAACTCAAAACCAGGGACTTTTAAACATATACTCTCAAATAGTAGACCCTTAAGCCCTAGAATTGCGAAGGTTAGACCCGCGCCTAACTTTCCTTTTTTTGGCTGTATCTTGTTCTTTTTTCCGCGAATGACCTATTCAAAGGCTTTCTGCCCAAACGCTTTTGAGGACTTGTTTCTCTTTTTAGCGACCAGCAATAGTCCGCTAGCTAATGGTCATCCCATCGTCCTTGATACCGATTTTCTATGATTTTCAGATCTTGGTGAAAACGTTCCCCTTGCTCCTCACTGTAGTCACCAAGATTATCTGGGAAATCATCGATGTGAGAGTCCAGGAAATGTAATTTTAGATTCATTAAGCAACCTAATGTTTGAAAATTTTTTACCATTTTCTCGACTATTTCTTTGTACTTAAGACTTTTATTATTTCCCAAAAAGTTTGTTGCGACTTCTTTAAAACTAAGCCAAGCAGCTTTTTCAACTTTATTCATTTTAGTAACAAATAATGAATCTTGAAACAATGTTCTTATTTGTGGCCCGTCAAATACGCCTGCCTTAATTTTAGCTTCAGAAAATTTCGGAAATTTTTTATGCAAATATTTGAAACATGGGCCGTTTGTATCTAATGCTCTCGTGAATTGCTTCATAAGTCCAAGCTTAATGTGAAGCGGGGGAATAAGAACTTTTCCTGGATCTACCAATGGTGGAAACAATACATTATTTTCACCAGGAGTGAACGATTCTCTTGTTGGCCAAATTTTTTTCTTATAATGACGTTCCCTGTCTCTGCTATTCCACAGACATTTATAACAGGGATAAACTGTAAACCCTGACTGTTGCCCAAGCAATATTGTTACAATTTTCAGATCTCCACAAATGATCAGCATATTTTATTTTTATCAAAAGCTGCTTCATTTTTTCATATTGCTCTTCCATAACTGTGGAATGAGCAATCGGAATGGGAGCGTAAACGTTGGTATTATGCAGCAAAACTGCCTTAATGCTCCGTTTAGAAGAATCAATGAACAGTCTCCATTCTTCAGGATCGTATGAGTTATTTTGAAATTCATCCATTAGACCTTTTACATCGGTACAATATGAAAGTGACAATTCCTCGTCCATTGTGAAATATTTTCGAAATTCTTCATCTCTGTTTCTATAATAAGAAATCGTAGCTTCTGGCTTAAGTAAATGTCTTTTCTTTAAAAAGAAAGCAAGATGCTCTGAACCATCTTTGGATAAGCCTAAAATCTCTGACTAGATCACTAAGTTCTGACTGTGATACGAGTATTGGTTTCTAGTTTACGGTTGTATGGTAGAAATTCTTTATCTGTGTCACTAGTATATGATAGGTTGTCACTAGAACATTCATTAGTAACAGTGTTTGAATCTTTTTCGACAGTCTCAATGTTTTCGGGCATGAACTGATAAGGTGAAATCATTTGTTTCCATAACATCAGCATCAAGTGGTTCAGGAGGCGGAATTAGTTTAGTTGGTCTTGTTACTGTCGAAACATCGTTATAAGTAATAGTGCTTTTATTTTCGGTTATGCCTAGATACAACATTCATACAAAAGTAGCAATCATTTTCACTGTATGGTCTATTCCATATTGCTGGTCTGGAATATTTAATCGCCTTCTTATTGATGTACAACATTATTTTGCAAGAACTGCTAATGATGTGGGGAACCCAATCTGGTGCTGTATGTCAATGTTAAAAAAATCCTTATATAAGGTTTTAATCTTATTCCGTTATCGGTGACCCCATTTTACTCAATACGTGTTGACAGCAAATATAACAAAATGAATCACTGTTTTTATCCCACTTATGAAAAATCCTTGTACATGAGCCAAGTCACCCACACATGAAGAGCTACGGTCGCTGGATGACGACGGCTGCGGGCCCGCTTTCCCACCCTGACCAACCGCCGATACTGGGTTTCCGAGTCCCTACATCGTAATTCTCTTTCTTCTACCTGCCATGACGGCATCTAAGCCGTTATCCAGGGACTCTGCCGGCTAGTGGAGTAACACGTTGCCCACCGTCACCACGTGGAGGTGCCCTGGATGCAGGTAGAAGAATAAAAATCGACCGATGAATTTTCTCGGCGTTCAAAATGGTGCGAAAACATCTGCCATCTTGAATTTTGCAAATCCAACCTTAGATTCGTGATCGGCGACCCAAAAAATCCCCGTGTACCAAATTTGGTAAGAAATCGGTTGAATTTTAATTTGAATTCGTTTTTGCATTCGAGAAGCACTATATCTGTCTGATTTATTGAGGTTAGAAAGAAAACAGAACTGTATGGCTCAATCCAACCGATGAATATTAGCTTAGCGTGTCCAAATACATATTAATACATCTTTGGATTCGTGGAAAAAAGCTTGAATCAATTTTTTAGGAGTATATTTTTCTTAATTTTTACTAATTTTTACCTATTTTTTGAGGTTAGAAAAAAATTGAGATGTAATGGCGATATTCTGACGTCAGATTCGTGATCAGCGGGCAAAAATACTACGGATCTGATATATCGCATCAAAAGTATACCCCATTTTTTTTGCGGGGCTGTGTAATTTATCTGGTATATAAAAAAATAAGAATTTCAAGGTCATCAGTTTTCAGTAAAGATTGGAAACAAACTTTGTTGAAAACTCATTTGGGGTGTGTTTTGTGATGTCACTAATCATTTTATTCCACCGTAACAATTTTTTTTATTTTAAAAGCAATCAACGTACGGAACACTAAAGTTCAACTTGCACTTGACCGGTTATTTTTTCCTTCTTAGATATACAAACCACTAAGAAAATACAATAAAATTGACATGATAATCTTTTATTGCAAATAACACTGACAAACGTTAATTAGTGTTCAGATTATGTTGGAATTTTGCAATCTTTGGCACAATGGCGTTACAGTATGTGTAGTGTAGTAACTTCAAAAAAAAAAATATTTGTCGTACATTCGTATTACCTTGGAGATATTGAAGGAAGTGATAGAAACCGGCTAGACGCAACTTTATTTTAGAAACTTGTATTGACCCATCACATACTAATAACCGGTGTGCTGAACCATGAAATAAATGAAAAAAATTCCCTAAGTTTATAGAAGATGAATGCTAACCTAACCTTGCAATTTCTTTGCGTTAATACTGCGCATGCTTAAAATAACGATAAGGGCAGAGGCATGTGAAACATAAGCGTTGCAAAATCTCTCTATTTACTAACCTTATTTTAACATCAAAATAGGGTCATAAAGTTAAACGAAAGATAGTAACACGACAAAAGAGTAACCTCAACATCAATAATAGCTTTTTATATAAACGACATAAACGCTTTAGAATGACATGTAGATGGAGTTTTATCTAAGAGAATTAGGCTTGAAAATGTATTTTATACTACTGCCGAATGGGCGGTTACCAGGGATTCCCATACTTTCTTTATCATGTGGTTGTGTTGATATGAATATTTCTTTTCTTTAGTTATTCTAAAACATTGTCAGTCATTCCTGAAACTCTTTGAGAATTTAAGTCCCTCTCCAAGATGCTCCTATACACAAGAAATAATTGAAGGAATATGTCGTTCAGCAACGGCTCAATCAAGATTGACGTCATCCACGAGGTCTACATTAACGAAAACTCCCGTTCAATCCAACTTACTGCTTGCTCTAGAGGATATGAATTTACTTTTGGTGGAGATTAAAGATATGTACGAGAAATGTGTGAGACAGATACAGGCCGAGAATTTTTATGATTTTATTAATGAGTTGAAAGCGGATTGGGATTTTGCTGTACAGACCGTACTTAATTTGTATAAAGTTAAATACGATAAATAAAAATATTTTTATTTCATATTTGTTAATGTTTTAATGTTAAAAATATTGACTTATTATTAACTAGCCTTGCCCGCGGATCCGCTCGCGTGGACTTGATTCACCTTTATCGTCACTGCTTATTCGTTATGTTTATATTATTATATGGCTCGAGGGGCCTTAGAGGCCCATGGCTTGGTTGCATACTTGTCTCCACTTCTTTTTGTCTCCTGTTAGCTTTTCCCAGTGCGGGATTCCCATCAACTCTGGTTCTTGCTTTACTGCCTGAATCCATGTAGATCGAGGTCTACCCTTCTTCCAACCACTCCTCTTAGTAGGGCTTGCTTTGCCTGTCTTTCTTCCTTCAGCCTTGCTACGTGCCCCAACCATCTTAATCGCTGGCTTCTTATGATTTGGCTTATAAGGGGTTTCGTATATAGGCATTTTAATTCGTAGTTTGTTCTTCTTCTCCATAGTCCCTCTTCTTTCCTTCCTCCGTAGATTCTTCTCAAAGCTTTCCTTTCGCACACCTCCAACGTCTCCTTTTCTCTTGCATTCAGTTTCCACATTTCGCATCCATATGTCACCGTGGGTCTGACAACTGTCGTATATATTCTTTCTTTTGCTTTTCTTGGTACATTCCATAATTTCAATATTGGATTTATTGCCCCCAAACATCTCTGTCCTTTCTTGTCCACTCTCTGTTATTGTTACTCCCAGATAATTAAATTTGCCTACTTTTTCAAACATATATTTTTTTCCTAAGTTGTTTATTATATCTAAACTTTTGTTGTTTTTATTATCCTTCTTCTTTGTAATTTCCATGTATTTTGTTTTTTCCTTATTTATCTTTAGTCCTCTCATCCTTCCCCTTTCTTCTATCCTACTTATAGCTTTTTTGAGGTTCTCTTTTGCTCTTGCAATCACTGCTACACCATCCATATAGGCCAAGCATTGGCAGGTTTGCAGGTATACCTGTCCATTTGTTTTTATTTCTGATTCCCGGATTATCTTCTCTAGTACCAAATTAAATAGACATGTCGACACTAGATCCCCCTGTCTTAATCCTCTCTTCACCTTACACTTGTCTGATACTTTGCCCTCAACCAACACTCTATTTTCTGTGTCATTCAGAGTCATTCTCACCATACGAATAAATTTACTTGGAATTTTTAGTTCTTCCATTATCTTGTAGAGTCCTTCTCTATTTACAGAGTCATATGCTTCTCTGCAATCCACAAGGACCAAGTGTAGTGCCAAATTTTGTTCTAAGCTATTATCTTGGATTTGCTTAATCAAAAATATCTGGTCTGTAACCGATCCATTTTTCCTGAATCTTCACTGGTACTCTCCCAGAATATATTCGGCTTTCTCTTCTAGTCTGTTTTTGATAGTCACCACTACTATCTTTTACACGACATCCAGTAAGGCTATTGGTCTATAATTAGCACATATAGTTTTTTCTCCTTTTTTTGTATATTGGACAAATGAGCGACTCTCTCCAGCTCACTGGCATCTTTTTTGTTTCCCATATTTCTTGCACCAACCGGTATATTTCATTTTCCAGATCTACTCCTCCAGCTTTTATCATTTCTGCTGTTATACAATTTCCACCCGGGTCCACCGAGGTCTGAGTATTTCTCTTATTTCTTCTTTGCACGGTTTGTTTGTCCCCTCTTGCCCTTCAGTTAATTCTGTTTCGTATTTCTCATTCAACTCCTCATTTTCATCTCCATTTAATGTTTCTATAAAGTATTCCACCCGTCTATTCAGTCTTTCTGCCAAGCTTACTGCTATACTTCCATCTTTTTTCCTACATATTAGCATTTTGTCTCTATTTATTCCCTTTGTATTTTATAAAAAGAAAACACGTAAATCGGATAAGTGGTTCTTGAGTGCTAAGGGCACTAATGGACAGGCAGACAGAGAAACGTTACGTTTTATATATATTACATAGATTATTATTATTATTATTATATAACCTAGCCAGAGAACATATGTATGAATTAAAAAAAACACGTAAATCGGATAAGTGGTTTTCAAGAGATAAGCGCAGACAGACAAACAGAGAGACTTTGCATTTTAAAGATATTCCAGATATTCTTTGCTACAGAATATTGTTTCATATTTAATGGTTTAGGCAGTGTATTGCAAGAGAACGCGCTAGCGGCATACTTTTTTCCAACTTGATTCACTATTATCGTCACTGCTTATTCTTTATGTTATCTAACGTAATAAAATATAGCCTATAACCTGGCCAGAGAACATATGTATGTTTAAAAAAAAAAGCACGTAAATCGGATAAGTGGTTCTCCAGTGATAAGCGCACTAACGAACAGACAGACAGAGAGACGTTGCATTTTATATATAATATAACTTGACAGTTAAATTACAATATTATTTTTTTCTTTTTCCTCAAAAAGTTTCTAGCTTGAGATTAGGTTTTATCCATTAAATCATCAGTCATGATCGGAACTAATGGCCATCATTAGTGGCCCGATATATGGAATAGACAATTTAAGAATATAAATGATGACAAAGATGTCAGCGCCGAATCCACCGCTGAATATAAGAATGTATCTACACGCAATCCTTGTATGTCAGGTACAGGCACCTGTATCTCGCAAGGTTTTTTTTACCATGGATTAATGCACAGAAGGCTAGTCGCCTGGAATATAATAACCGATTTATGTCAGACCGAAGATTTCCGAACTTAGTACCAGCAACAAACACGATCAACACTTAATACTCTCTGAGGGCCCCGACCAGTCATGGAGTTTCGTTCCACAATTCACTAGAAGGCAATCGCATCTTGCTTTTTGTGATATGACACGAAAACGTACGGTGTATTTACGCATTTATTATTCATAGCTTATATTTTTTAAAAGGTTTTAGGGGCTACTGTTTAGAGTTCTCCAAATTTACATTTTTTTTTTGGTTTGAATGCTCTTTAGGACATAGTGGATTCGTCCTAAAACGATCCAATGAGAATTATCCGGAATGCGGTCTGTGTAAGATAAAATCTTTTATACTATAATTTTGGATGAATGATCCCACTGCAAAGGCCAATCAAACAAAGAAAAGAAGAATATTATTTGGCAGTAGAGTTGGGTGATTTTTTAGTCACGCTGTTATATGTTACTATTATTTTTTAATATCAGTGATTTTTAAACGTGACGTGATTACAGTTTTTGTTTTTTAAGACCACGACCTGTACGACCATGTTACTGATATTAATACAGCCAACTAAACTATGCAAATTGGTGATTTTCGCGATTATCACTTATACGCTTTTGTTCCTTGCTGCTACTATGCTACTTTTTGCTTGGTCCCTGTTTATTTATTTATTATTTAATAGAGATATGGGAGGTGATGGCTAGGGATGAGCGATATTTCACAAATTGTGATTTTTTCACTGATATTTAATAATCACTTATGTCTTCAGTCTGAGACTGAACCCTGAACACTTAATGTTAACATTAATATTTATTGATATACATACATAATAACAACCAGTAATATACATCGTAAGTTGTAACAACAGCAAAAATTTCTTTTGTTATGCGATATTCATATCTGATCTGCGTCTGCATATATGTTAAATATTCAATATCAGTTCACGCTTTTTTCAAAATAAGGATGGACCGTTATAAGTGATTATTAAATATCAGTGAAAAAATCACAGTTCGTGAAATATAGCTCATCCCTATTATACAGTGACAGCTAATTTGTTTGACAACAATTTTCCTAAACTTATCTATTTCTTGATATTTTCTGGTTTTTTTTGTTGGAAAAAATGATTTGCCAAGCTAAAACTAATTTTAAGTAAAAAAGAAAAAAAAATTGTAGCCAAAAATGTCGTGTAACTATGCCGAGGGTCTCTCTGAATATGAAGATAAAGGTGTTTTGGGTGTGCCTGAGGTAAGAAGAGCCATAAGACAATAATAAAAAAAATTACCAGTTTAAAATATTTACTATAAAGCCTAAAAGTTGAATATCTGAAAATGGTATTATGAGTTTAACTTATTATGTTTGAGCATTGCATTAGGGCCATTTTTTTGTATTACATAGGTTAAATTATGTTGGGTTATATCCATACATAGTCACACACTACTAGAATAAAAACAAAGTTTAATTTTTTACAGAAATAGCCTAACTACTATAACTAACTACTGTGTTCTTGCCTTAAATTAAGTTAATTTTTGTATAGTGTTTCGAGTTGGTTAGATCGCAAAATGGACCAAAATTCTTATTTTTTAATACTTGTTTTTAATAGAGGGAGTAATTGTGTCTTACTCAAAGAAATTCAATTACCCTGTACACTTTTGTATATAAATGTCATATGTCCATTCTATGTCTGGCATTATGTGGTGGCCCATGGCAGCACTACTGCATTGTCTAAGAGGTGCTGTGAAATATGGCACTTTGACGGAATGTTGACAGGTATTATCACATCCTCGCCGATTTCCTTAGAATATGAAAAGTGGTAAAATCCCTAGTCATAAGGGAAGGTAAAAGATTAAAGAAAATTATAAATACATAAGAATTCCAAAAACTACAGTCATTTAGAAAGTAATGTTTGTGTTCTTAAAAATTTAGCTTTATGCCAGTGAGTGATTATTATCCTTTATTTTTTAACAACATATATTGATAGCCCTTATTTTTTAACACACCTAAACTGCTTTATTAAATATTCACCTGTAATTGATTTTATAATATACATTGTTAAATGTTTATTTTATTAATTAAGGAATCAGTTGGTCAAATAAAAAAAATAATATTTATTATTATATATAATTTTTTTTTTAAAATAGCATTATACTTAAAAAATATTGGCACAATTATATTATAGAACATTGTAATATTAAGGATATGAGATATTAGAAACCCTGTGCTATTTAGGTATTTGAAACTGAAGAAAAAGTCAGAGAAAAATCCCTTACATTAACAAAATGGATAGAAAATTCAAAACATGTCGTGGTTCATACAGGA
Organism: Pachyrhynchus sulphureomaculatus; assembly: GCA_019049505.1. Classification (NCBI taxonomy): domain Eukaryota; kingdom Metazoa; phylum Arthropoda; class Insecta; order Coleoptera; family Curculionidae; genus Pachyrhynchus; species Pachyrhynchus sulphureomaculatus. The sequence goes on along the minus strand of CM032452.1, from coordinate 96,800,249 downwards.
GCAGGAATAAGTACAGCGGCTGGTATACCAGACTTCAGGTAAAAGCAAAATTATTATTATATTTATGGACACCATAAATTTAATTTTGGGGTTATATTAAGTCTAACACTGATGTGCTATTATCGACAATGCCCTACATACAAAAGAGGGATTAAAATTATCATCTTTATAACCTAACATATATATATATATATATATATATATATATATATATATATATATATATATATATATATATATATATATATATATATATATATATAATATATATATATATATATATATATATATATATATATATATATATATATATATATATATATATATATAATATATATATATATATATATATATATATATATATATATATATATATATATATATATATATATATATATATATATATATATATATATATATATATATATATATATATATATATATATATATATATATATATATATATATATATATATATATATATATATATATATATATATATATATATATATATATATATATATATATAATATATATATATATATATATATATATATATATATATATATATATATATATATATATATATATATATATAATATATATATATATATATATATATATATATATAAATATATATATATATATATAATATATATATATATATATATATATATATATATATATATATATAATATATATATATATATATATATATATATATATATATATATATATATATATATATATATAGATAGATAGATAGATAAAAGTAAACCACTGAAGTTCAAGAAATGTAAGAACAAAAAATGAAGAAAAGAAAAAAAAAAAAATTGAAAATGCCCCAGAATGTGTGGCAAAACATTAAAATAAGTTGTTTAGATTATTTCATGAACCTAAAACCCAAAAAACACCTAATTTCAATATTGTAAATGGTTCAAGAAGTCAGTTATATTATAAGCAGCAAGCATGGAAGAAACTGTAAGATAGTAAAGTAAACCACCGAAGTTCAAGAAATGTAAGAACAAAAAATAAAGAAAAGACAAAAAATTTTAAAAAATGCCCCGAATGCATGGTGAAAAGTTAAAATAAGTTGTTTAGATTATTTCATGAACCTAAAAAACACCTAATTTCAATATTGTAAATGGTTCAAGAAGAAAAAACTTATATTATATATATATATATATATATATATATATATATATATATATATATATATATATATATATAATATATATATATATGTATATATATATATATATATATATATATATATATATATATATATATATATATATATATATGTATTTTTCAGGGGTCCAAATGGTGTATGGACCTTGGAGAAAAATGGTGAAAAGCCCCAAATTAATATATCATTCAATGATGCTGTTCCAACAAAAACACATATGGCCTTAAAACATTTATTAGAGAAACAATATATTCACTATGTTGTCAGTCAAAACATAGATGGACTGCATTTACGAACGGGGATATCTAGGACACAGTTGGCAGAGTTGCATGGTAATATGTTCATAGGGCAGTGTGACGTATGTGATAGGTAAGGTAATGGTTTTCAATATGTTGATTTCTGTCTATATATAAATATGAAATTATTATTAATTTTTTTTTTTTTTCTGTTAGCTTAAATCAGTTATTGATAACTTTGAGAAATTATAACATAGAAAATATACTATAAAGAGACAAAAAATTATATCATACAGTCGGTCAAGTAAGAATGTGTAGCCTTTAACTTGTCTTCCGTAAAAGAAATTTCTTTTTTTTTTTGAGGATAGGTTCGGAACCCCTGGCAACAATGCCAGGGGTTCATTTCTAACCTGGCAAAATAGTACATTATCGAAGATGAGCTGTATTCCTATGTAAACATCCAAAAGGTCAAAAATGACACAGCGGCTGCTAAGTATATGGGCAAGTTGAGGGGCATTCATCAGGAAGTGGGTAAAATGATACTCTCGGTTAGAAAATGTTGATGATCTGCCAGAGTGAGGTTCGAGAGGAAAAGTGTCAGACAAGCAAGAAAAAATGATTATCAACATCTTTTCCCAAAATCTTCAATTAGCTTTGCTCCAAAGGGCACAAAAACTATAGCAGGCAGGTGTGGAAATATATGAGATGATTCACACTCATCTCTGGGTTAACGATACTGGAGCAATGTAATTTTTTCTGATGAAGCTTAATTTTGGGGTTATGTTATCAGTCTATGAGCCGGGTAAATTTCCATTAACTGATTGGTTCAGCGCACTATGAAACACCCCGTGAAGATCCATGTTTGGGGATGTCTTTCGGAAAAACGGTTTGAGAGACTGTTCATCTTTAACTACAATTTGAATGCTGAAAAAATGATCCAGATTTACAAGAAGGCCTTAGCACCGATTGCCAAAGGGTAGTTTGTCAATTAAAATGAGGAGTAGATTCTTCAAGAGGATAACGACCCCAAACATCAGAATAAAACCCGTAGCCAGTGGAACGGGCAATCGGGTATCGTCACACCAGTTTCACCATCCCAGCTGCCCGATCCAAATCCGATCGAGATCCGTGTGGTCATACATCAAGCGGAAGCTTCGTAGTAAAAAGGTGTACACAGTGAAGCAGCTGTCACGGCAAATTCGGACAATTTGGAAATCTTTGCTCCAAGAATACGTGGAAAATCTTGTCAAAAGTATACTCCGACGATGCCAGGCGATCATCGACTCTGACGAGGACTGGACAAATCATTAGCATTTATTTTATTTATTTATTTATACAATGAATACTTACAGAGCAACAACTCTAAATAGTAAAACAGTAATTATAGTAACAAAAAAAAAAAAAGAATGCACATGTAATAAGTTACAAAAAGAAGTAATAACAAGATAACAGTGTTACTGTCATTGCCTTAGAGTTACTATATTAATACGTCTATACTGTATTTTGTTTTTAAATGTTGTCATACTATATCTAAACAGATCTAAATCACTAAAATTTGCATTATAATTACTTAACATATGAAACAGTTGTTGAGATCTAGTGGTCCTGTTTGGAATCCGAAAATCAACATGAGACAGCAAAGTATGACAGTTTATCTGACCGTTAAGTAATTTGTACAAAAATGAAACTAAAGCATGGCGTCTTCGTGTTTCAAGTGTTTCTATACCTACTAATTGAGTACGAGTCAAGTACGATACATTGCTGAAGGGAAACTTTGGTGTGTATAAAATGAATTTTACAAACTTATTTTGGACAGACTCCAGACGATTAATATGACAGTTATAAGCAGGACCCCATATGACACGATTATACTCCAAAACACTCCTAACAAAACAATTATACATAGACTTAATAGCTTCAGTATCACAGGTATGGCGTAGAAAACCTAACATACGAGATGCTTTCAGTAATACATTATCAATGTGACTATTAAAACTCAAGTCACTGCTAAAAATCACACCCAAATCATTAAAACTATCCGCAGCTTGTAAAGGTATGCTATCTAAACAATAATTAAAATTAATAAGATTCTTGCGTTTATAAAAATTAAGAGTCCTACATTTTGAGGTATTAATTTCTAAGTTATTTAAGGAACACCATTTGACTAGCTTGTTCAAATCAGTTTGTATGTCTACACAGTCTTTTGAAGAATCAACCGCCCAGAACAGTTTAAGATCGTCGGCATACAGTAAACATTTACATTTTCGATAGACAGAGGTAACACCATTATTAAATATTAAAAATAAGACCGGACCTAGGTACACCCGACAACACATTTCACGGGATACGGTACTACCAACTTTAACACACTGTTGCCGTTTTGTTAAATAGGACTCAATCCATTGAATATATGGCCTGTGCACACCCAGCCTAGACAGTCTTTTGATGAGTAATCGGTGGGATACTCTATCGAAGGAGTTGGTCAGGTCTGTGTAGATGGCATCGACCTGAGAACCACCCTCGACGGCGTTCACAGCGTAGTCCTGAAACACGCCCAGATTAGGGTAGATCTTCCTTTAAAAAAACCATGTTGGTCGACCGATATGTGGGATTTGAAAGCTTCAAACAGCTCATCCGTTATTAGGGATTCAAAAATCTTAGATAATATGGGCAGTAACGAAATCCCTCTATAGTTCTTAATATCCCTCTTTGAACCAGACTTGAATATCGGAACAACCCATGAATGCTTCCACAGCCTTGGGAATGAACCATGATCAAACGAAGTTTGATAAATAAGGCTCAGAGGAAGTGCCAAGGAATCAGAACACTTCTTAAGGAACGATGCTGGTAATCCATCTAGTCTTGTACTCTTGGTAGTGTCCAAGCCATAGAGTTTTTTTCCATACATCTTCTCGGCCAAAGGAATGTTTTGCAAGATAGAAGACATGGTAATCTTTTACCGCCGAAAAACTTTTAAAGAAATACATTTTTTAATGAACAATGCGGGACACGTTCTTACTTGACCGACTGTATATATTTAAAACAATACTGATATAGATTTAAAACTCAAATGGCCCTTACGCAGTGAAAAATACAAATCTCTAGACGGCATAAGAAGCTCAAACACACTTATTTTATTGCCATATTGTGAATTCCACATACTATACAGGGTCCCACTTCACGTTTGCGCCACTTCTGTTACTGTGTACACTTTTAGTCGTATTAAATTTACATAGAATCCTAAGCTGATAGGTGCTACCATAGACATAGAGGATGGATTGAGCATTAACCTCATAAATTTGACCACTCTCTAGAAGGAGACAAAGCGACTGTGCTGCCAATACCTGCCTCTTTTCTGTAAGCCTGTAATAAACAAGGCGCAGTACCCCGAGACGGAATTCAAGGCGAGAAAAGGCCCTACTCGATTTTAGTTCAAATAGAACACTTCGAAATATTATTTTCAAGAGCGCCGTAGCTTAGCGGCATTCTCGAAAGAGATAGCTACTGGCCGCTCATTCGCTTTGTCTCTCTCACACTTTCGCGACGATATTTACTTCACAGCGGGATACGGAACACTCAGTCCATCTTCTATGTCTATGGGTGCTACTATCTATATTACTACCTTGTTTTTAATAAGTAAAGGTTAGTAAATATGAAAATTTTATTATTTTTATCGATGGAGAAGTTATTTTTTCAATTTTCTTTTTATCTAATGGCTTTCGTTATGCATGATTTTGACCTGCAGCATGTTTCATTAAACCAGGTTTACCAGTTTGACCAATTCTAGAATGTTTTTGGTTTTCCTTTACTCTCATTAAATGCGATATATATTTTGAGCTAGTTGATTTGGTTTTAGTAAGAACACTCCTTTATATAATATGGGAAGAGTGTGCAGTCTTTATATTTTCCTGCAGTTCCACTTTTGTATTATATTTTGAGAAGCATCTGGTGATCACACTCTGATTTTGTTTTAAGTGTTTGAGTTTCTGTTGCAAGTCTTTTATGATAGTCATATTACTTTTAAATATAGGAATTCTTCATTATTACATATTGAATTTCCCTGATTATATGAAGTCTTTATAATATCTTGTGTAGTTCCGATAGAATGCCTATACCTCCTACTGCGCTGTGTGTGTGGATATGCAGGTTCTCTATATACTAATGTTTCACCAACCCTACCAGAATGTTTGAGTAGTACATCCAGCCATAGTAAACAAGAGTGTTTACCAGGTATACAAGTATGAAATGCAGATTTCAGACAACAGATGGTGCACCAATGCAGTTTGTGCTATACAGCATTAATTTTTTGTTTTCATTTAAAGAAAACTGCTGTTGAATCATACCGATTACTTCGAGAAGCTTATGATGAACATGCTCCATCGCAAGATATGTGTGAACGATGGTTTCGGCGTTTCAAAAGTGGTGACTTCGATGTTGCAGACAAAGAACGATTAAAACCGCCATAAAAATACGAAGATGTGGAATTGCAAGCATTGTTGGACGAAGATGATTCGCAAACACAAAAACAACTCGCCGAGCAATTGGACGTTAGTCAACAAGCTGTTTCCAATCGGCTAGGAGAGATGGGAAAGATTCAGAAGCCGGTAGATGGGTACCACATGAGTTGAACGACAGGCAAATGGAAAAGCGCAAAAATACGTGTGACATATTGCTCGCTCGGTACAAAAGGAAGTCGTTTTTGCATCGTATAGTTACAGGGTATGAAAAGTGGATTTATTTTGAGAATCCCAAGCGCAAAAAATCATGGGTAGACGCAGGCGCACCATCCACATCGACCGCAAGACCGAATCGCTTTGGCAGAAAGACGATGCTCTGTGTTTGGTGGGACCAGAGGGGCGTGGTCTATTATAAGCTGTTAAAACCTAGGGAAACGGTTAATACTAAACGTTACCAACAACAATTGACCGATTTGAACCGTTCGCTGCTTGAAAAAAGGCCAGAATACCGAAAGAGGCAACACAAAATCATTTTTCTTCATGACAGTACTCCATCACATACGACAAAACCAGTTCGCGATACGTTGGAAGCACTCAGCTGGGAAGTTCTACCCCATGCGGCTTACTCACCAGACTTGGCTCCTTCCGATTACCACTTGTTTGCATCGATGGGTCACGCACTTGCTGAGCAGCGCTTTGGTTCGTACGAAGATGTGAACAAATGGCTCGATGAATGGTTCATAGCAAAAGGGGAAGATTTTTACTGGCATGGTATCCACAAATTGCCCGAAAGATGGGAAACATGTTTTTTTAAAAAAAAATCCGCATTTCGTGCTTGTAAACCTGGTATTCATATAGGTTAAATGTAATATAAGAGTTATAGAATAGTGGACTTCGGTGTCTGTCTGTGTGTCCGCCTGATTTTCTCCGATACTATTTGATTTAGAAAGTTGAAATTTTGCACTAATATAGGAATTTGATGGCCTCATCAGAGCCGTGTAATTTTGAAAGCTAAATTTTGACTTAAGGGGTTAGTTTTGAGGGGTGAATTTGAAAGTGAAAAATTTTTTTTTTTACCAGGTCATCGAGGGAACTGTCAAATGAAAGCTTGTGAAAACACGAGTTCAAAAATATATATAATGTAATACTTGCGCACGCTTTTCGTGTATTATTTTAAAAAATTTCCAAAAAGTGCTTTCCTCTCCCCTTATCTTGAAAAGTACTGATCGAAAAATTTTGAAAAAATTTTGGAATATTCTCTACAGGATGTAGATTGAACGAAAATTATCACGATTGCATTACCTTTAATAATTTCAAGCTAATCAGTTTTCAACAAAGATCGGAAACAAACTTTGTTGAAAACTCATTTGAGGTGTGTACCGTGAAGTCACTGATCATTTTATACCTCCGTAACAAAATTTTTTATTCTACAAGCAATCAACGTACAGAACACTAATTGCGCAAGTCCGACTTGCACTTGGCCGGTTATTTGATAATGATAATAATAAACATGCACATAGTATAAGCTGAGAAGTGACTTTCTATTGTTCTTCAAATCTGATCTCATTTCAACCGTAGCTCTTTGTGGTCACGTTTTTAGTGTTCCGCACGGAACACTTATAAGATCACTACGGTGTTCGTCCATCCACCCGTCCGTCAGTCTGTCACACCGGATTTTCTCCGAAACTATTTGACATAAAAAGTTGAAATTTGGTACTAATATAGGAATTTTTCACTTAAGGGGTTAATTTTGGGGGGTGAAATCGGAAGTGAAAAAATTTTCGAGTGTGATATCAAATGCTTGTAAAAACGTGTTTTTTACAAGCTTTATAAAAAATACATATACGAGGCTAGTTTGAAAAGTCCGAGAGATGGCACCACCGGCGCGTATCGAGGCCATGTTTAGTTAGTAGCATCTCTTGAATGAACGCACACCAAGTTTCAGCCATATTGGTCTATTTCTTTGTGTTTGGCATTCGTGTGAATCAAGGAAGTCGTGTGATTTTCAAGAAATGGACGAAAAACAATTTCGTGTGGTGATTAAACATTACTTTATGAAAGGCAAAACGCCTCAGGAGACTAAAGAGAAGCTTGATAAACATTATGGTGACTCTGCACCTTCGATTAGAACAGTTTATAAGTGGTTTCAAAATTTTCGGACTGGCCATATGGGCACAAGTGACGCTGAACGTTCTGGACGGCCTGTGGAGGTTACGACTCCAGAAATCATTGATCAAATCCATGATATGGTGATGGATGACAGAAGAGTTAAGGTGCGTGAGATTGCTAGTGCTGTGGGCATCTCGACTGAACGGGTACATAATATTTTGCATAAACATTTGGACATGAGAAAGCTATCCGCAAGATGGGTGCAGGCGATTGCTCACGCTTGACCAAAAACGGAATCGTGTGAAGTGTTGCAAGGATGGTTTGCAGCTGTTCCAGAAGAACCCGGAGGACTTTAAGCGTCGTTTCGTCACTGTGGATGAAACATGGATACATTAGTATACTCCTGAGACCAAACAACAATCTAAACAATGGGTTACCAAGGGGGAATCTGCACCAAAAAAGGCGAAGACCGTTCCTTCGGCCGGAAAGGTTGTGGCGACTGTCTTTTGGGATTCGCAAGGGATAATCCTCATCGACTATCTGGAAAAGGGTAAAACTATTACAGGTGAATATTATTCATCGTTATTGGACCGTTTGAAAACCGAGCTGCAAGAAAAACGCCCGCGATTGGCCCACAAGAAAGTCCTTTTCCATCACGACAACGCACCAGCACACACCTCAGCAGTTGTGGTCGCAAAATTAATGGAAATAGGATTCCAACTCGTTTCACATCGCCCCTATTCTCCAGACTTAGCTCCCTCGGACTACTATTTGTTCCCCAATTTGAAGAAATGGCTGGCGGGACAAAGATTTTATTCAAACGAGAAGGTGATTGCAGACACTAATGGATATTTTGCAGACTTGGACAAATCCTATTATTCGGAAGGGATCAACAAACTAGAACATCGTTGGACGAAGTGTATAAGCCTAAAAGGAGACTATGTCGAAAAATAAAAAATGTTTACCCCAAACACATAAGTAGTTTTTTATTTTTGCACGGACTTTTCAAACCAGCCTCGTATAATGTAATACTTGCGCACAATTTTCTTTGTATTATTTTTAAAAAATCGCTGTCCCCCCCTTATCTCGAAAAGTACTGATTAAAAAATTTTGAAAAAATTCTGGATTATACTCCACGGGGCGTAGATTGAACGAAAATTATCACGAGTGCATTACCTTTAATAATTTTTCTGGTATATATAAAAAAAAAATTCAAGGTCATCAGTTTTCAGTAAAGATAGGAAACAAACTTTGGTGAAAACTCATTTGGGGTGTGTTTAGTGAAGCCACTGATCATTTTCCACCTCCGTAATAATTTTTTTATTTTAAAAGCAACTTACGGAACACGAATTGCGCAAGTTCAACTAGCACTTGACCGGTTATTTAACGATTAATCGCACCAGAAAATTTGTTTATTTTAAGCCCAGAGCCTGGTACTATTTTTTTATTTTATTTGTCCCTTTTTTTAGCCAATATGTGAGACCCACAGCCACAAGTACAGTGGGTCAGAAATACTTAGGAGAGGGTTGTAAAAGGGACGTCAGAGGGCGCACATGTAAAGGAAATTTAAAAGACACAATTTTGGATTGGGAGGCAGATTTACCAGAGAAAGACTTAGAAATGTCAGATTATTATTCCAGGTACAATCAGAAAACTATTTTGGTTTTAAGGTTACGTTATTGTTCACCGGTTCAAAGGAGATGTATCCAATATCAGATTAGAGTTAACTCTTGGGTACAACTATCAATAGTACCCTCTCAATATTTTGATTTAGCCACACTCGCTTGACCTATTCTAGGATATATTTTCATGTTTTAGCATAGCTGATGTAAACATATGCCTTGGCACCACACTACAGATAGTTCCTAGTGGAAACTTGCCCTTAAAATGTAAAAGATTTGGGGGCAAATTAGTTATAGTTAACTTGCAACCTACAAAACACGTAAGTAAATCTTCTTTTCAAGCTAAGTTTGATTTTTTTTTTTTTTTTTTCCGCTTTCGTTTACTTGGGGAATTTCGTTTTGTTTCATTCATTGGGCCCAAAATACAATCTAATAGATTTTAAGGGCATATACCTAGTCATGGAGCCAAAAAAAAAGCTCTATCCGATCAACTTGTTGCTCTATCCGGTTCTCTGTCCAGTTCAGCAGTGTAGTCATGTGCATTTTTGCCACAATGCACTCCCATAGCTGTTATTATATTTAACTTTAATAACTGCTACGACTGAATTGCTACGAGTGAACAGTATGACGGTACTGAACAAACTCTCAATTTTGATTATAGAATCTTAGAATAGCAGATGTGAATGCCTTGTCCCTTCTAAGAAGGACTTTCTATTATATTAAAAAATAAAAAGTTTAAAATATAATAAAATCGAGTTAAGGTCGGCGAAGGCTGACCCGAGAGCAGCTGCTCGCGACCTGCTCCGAAAATTCTGTGCAGTGGCACTTCTTTTAAACTGTTATAACTTCGTCAATTTTTAACCGATTCTTATGAAACTTACAGAAAATATTCTTAAGATATACTAAAAAAAAATGTAAAAATATTAAAAAAGAAAAAGTTTAAAATACAATAAAATCGAGTTAAGGTCGGCGAAGGCTGACCCGAGAGTAGCTACTTGCGACCTGCTCCGAAAACTCTATGCAACGGCACTTCTTTTAAAGTGTTATAACTTCGTCAATTTTTAACCGATTCTTATGAAACTTACAGAAAATATTTTTAAGATATACTAAAAGAAAATGTAAAAATATTAAAAAAGAAAAAGTTTAAAATACAATAAAATCGAGTTAAGGTCGGCGAAGGCTGACCCGAGAGTAGCTACTTGCGACCTGCTCCGAAAACTCTATGCAACGGCACTTCTTTTAAAGTGTTATAACTTCGTCAATTTTTAACCGATTCTTATGAAACTTACAAAAAATATTTTTAGGATATACTAAAAGAACATGTAAAAATCCAAAAACCGAATTTTTTGACCCAGATGACTAGGCATATCCCCTTTATGATGAGTAGCTGATATGTTTTTAAATTTTCTTGTGGTTGTGTCTTTAGCTCCAGATATTTTCCTGATTGTTCATAGTTTTTGGAATTTTCTTTCATTCAAGTTTATTTATATAAAAATGTTATTTTTTAAGTTTTTGAAGATAACCACGATATTTTTAGGGCATTGGTGAAACACACCAAGCAGATTTCTAAAAATCACAAAACAAAATAATGAACGATTCTTGGAATGGTTCGTTATTTTCTGACAAATTTTCTGGTCTACAGTAATATAAGATTTCTAATTGAAAACTTGAAAAACAAAAGGGTCGAGCAACAATTTTTTTTTTCGAATTAATTGGTTCAATATGATCTATAAACTAGTCCCAATAACAATCTAAAGAGTCTAAGGGCAAATCTCTGAGTTGTTAGTTCCTACAAAGCTCAGAAGATGGCAATGGGTCGAACTCCAATGGGTGTTGTTAGAGTCTAAGCATCATGCATGCCTACTTCTGCGGCTCGATTGTCTAGCTGATGCAATCTTAAATCGACAGTTGCCTCCCTTGTGGCCAAAACTTTACGTACTTGAAAAAAATAAAGAAAGTAACCAAGACTTTTGTGCTAGACGACGTTATAGAGATGATAAAAAATATTAGGCACTAACCTTTCAAAACCTTTGAAAAATGTGACTTCAAAGATTTTCAGTCCTTGACAAAACAATTCCTAGGAACCTATGAACGTTTCGAAAGTCTCTCAAATACGCGTTACTCAAAATAGTCCATACGAAAACGACGCACAACGAGATGGAAACTTGAAGGGATAAGCATTTTCAAGAAAGATGTGCTGATCCAGGCTATCAATGGAGTTGCATTATATACATCAAATCATCGCATCTCCCTAGAGAAGCTAGCTGACCTAAAGAACATGATATAGTACTTTTCAGCTAATGCTAAACCTTTTTATTTAGGCCTGATCCAAGAATTTGCTTAGAATAAAGTTTCATTCATGATAATTTTATTCATAGTGTTATTAATAAATACCTATATACACATTATGTTGCGGTTTTAATTTTTTCATTGCAGTTTCTTGGTTGGTGACGTTCAATTTTGTGACGTAACTGATTTTAGTTTTTAACGTATCTGATTTTAATGTTTAACATTTAGCCCCAGGGGAGACCTTCATGGGAGTTGGACCGTTTTAAATATCTCAGCTAATGGTACTTAGACCCTTCTGCGAGACTCCTAATTTGTGACGTCACCAGACAATGTCTAATCACGTCAACCAAATGACGTTCAGTTCTCACGTTAATTAGGTGCCGAATCAAAGTATGCGTGTCAATTACTTAAGAAAAACTTTATCAATTTCTTGGAAACAAAACTTTTGGCGCTTGGACTCTTTTGTTTTTCAAGTCTTCAGTTACACAGCCCCACAAAAAAATGAAAGTTCATCACCACGAACCAAAATACATGGACCTAGTGTATTTTTCGACGTTGAATTCGAATTCATAGTTAAAAAAATATTTATCGTGTGGCCAAAAACAACTCATGAAATGGGCTAAAACTATAGTAACAATGTCATAATGACTCCTAATGAAGTTTGAAAAATGGTAGATATTTTATAGTCTAGAGAAGAGAATATGCATTCAAACCACAGAAAGCTATTTCTATTAATTAAACCAAAATCCCCCTGAGGGGTGAAAAGTACCTCTAAAACTCAAATAACGCACCTGAGTTTAAATAACATGTACAAAGGACAAATTCTTGTAGCTCTTAGGACAAAATAACTGAATCTGGTGTGACAACCAGACATTACTCTTAAATTGTTGGGACTCACCCCTATAGGATGTAAAAACCTCCATCTATGAAGGTATGCACATGAATGGTAGAAAACTACATCATCATCTAATAAAGTCAAAAATCATCCCTAGGAGGGGGAACTACCCCCTGGGATTGATGGATCTTAGAAGTTCTAGCATTTGAGAAAAAAATACAGGCTTTCGTAGTCTCAGGCAGGATGGACAAATACAGCCTGTAATTGTTTTTCTCAGATGCTAGAACTTCTAAGATCCATCAATCCCAGGGGGTAGTTCCTCCCCCTCCTCCTGTTAGAAAGATGATCTAGTCTTGAATGTTTGGCACAATGAGATAAAAGTACTTGATCCTGAAACGTCTTGAACTTCTTTATTTATTAAATAGAAGTCGTTATTTGCCCCTTATGTATATCTTAATTTTGAGACTGGATTGAGTGGATATTAATACTGATAGAGGACAGAATTAAGACATCAGCTAGCTCATTTTTTTTCTGGTAGAGAATATGGATAAGAGATATTTTTTGTACGTCTTTTGAAAATAGTCTCTATAGTTGTTCAAAATTTGGTTGTACTATATTTTTTTGGGCACCATTCATTTTAGAATAAAAGGAATCTAATTTCAGCTCAAAAAATGAAAAACTACTGAAGAACTATTTAGCTGTTAAAATAAGATTAATTTACGTACAACCGTTGTGTCCTGAAAGGAAGAGAAAATGAGACACTACACATTTAAATAAAAAAGGGTATATTTATTAACAAAATAAGAATTCATACCTTTATTACACTCCTAAAAATTACTTCTACTAAATAAAAACCTCTTATGCTAGAAGAGTGTACACTATGGCATAGTCTTTAATTTATGATTATTAAGTTTTTAATAAAAAGGCTTGATAAAACTCTATTTTAAAAGTTTTTAAAATTAACTCCGCGAATTACACGTGTAGAATAGTCGACGGAAACGATGGAAGTGAGATTTTTAGATTGGTGTGCTTATGAATTACGATTGGTTTCTCCTCGTGGGTTTTCCATAAGTTACTTGACCTCTCCTGGTGAGATTCTCATAAAAATATTGTCTCAGCCATTGCCATCCTAGTTTCATGTGGGCTTCTAAACACCCGAAATGCCTGAGGATGAGCAGGATATTTCAAGAAAGGAAAGAGCCTCAAACTTGAGAGCTAGAAACCGTTACCGCATTACTACATTACTGAGAAAAAAAACATTCTCTGGCGTGCTGAAGAAGAAACCCACTACGGTTTCATGGTCGAAAAAACCACTACTGCTTCATGGTGGAAAAAAGCCACTACCTCTTCATGATGGAAAAAAGCCCTTCAAAATTCGAAATGGCTGCTTAAATATCTTCGTCCCTTCTCCAAAGTGACGTCTTTAAAAAGGCTCACTTCCGCAAACTAGTCAAGTCGGCAACACGCGTTACACACTATGCCGGTTTAAATTAAACTGCTCAAAAATTTAAAACACTGTTTTAACCTACACTGCTCAAGAATTGAAATCACTGCGATAAATATAAAAATGTAATAAAATATAAATTATAGGGAGAAAAACAGTGTCGTAACATGATCTTAAAATCTTGGAAAAAATGAATGTTACAATCCTTTCCGAATTTCAGTAACATCCATGTGCATCATTAGATCGTAGGGGTAGCTTCTACCATCCTCTACGGGCAGTTTATAGTCGTGTATGGCTGTTTCAAGCGAATCTACTCCATATCTGTTCACCCTGCCTAAAACTACAAAATCCTAAACTTCTTTCGTCGTTATTGAAACTTATGAGATACCTCCGTAGGTGAGGGTGGTTTTTACATAACACAGTGCAACACATAAAATGTAAACTAAATTTTGACTTCAGTTTCTGGAAGTGCCCACCCAAACTAGCAAAACCCTATTTGGGTTTTGATAGTTTAGTTCGAATTTTTTTGCTCGAGCTTTGGTTTTGCACGGCTATATCTCGTAAATTATTGGGAATTTCTCAATGCAATCTTCAGACGAAATGTTCTTCACACCAAAATACACAATTTTTGTGAACATGTCGAGGCCAGATTTTCACTCTTTCGGGGTTTTGCAGAAAGCCCGAAAAAATGCCATTTTTTCACATTTTCGACCATAACTCACAAACCGTGCATATTTTAACATAACTGTCTTCGACAAAAATGTTCTCTGCATCAACCCGAGTAACTTTGCTGAACATTGCAATAGCCTACAATCGATCCTTATAGTTCTTTTGGCCGTTGTAAGGAATTTCGCCACCAAATAGCACATTTCACACCAAAATTTCAGCTTTCATCAGCAAATGTATCCTTTTTTGTGTTTTTTTTTCGCAAATTTTTATCTATATTATAGAGCTATTGAAAATTCAAAATTTAAAAAAAGGCAAAAAAACGTATAATCAATTTTAAACACACGTATACACACACGAAAAATTAACAACGTTTAAGTACTAAGTTCCTACTGTGCAACAATCCATACCAACACTAGTATGGAATTGGCGCGCACTGTGCTAGTATTGGTACAGTGCCATCATATACTTAACATGCGCACGTGTTAGATATTTGGTACTGTACCAATACTAGCACAGTGCGCGTCAATTCCATACTACACACAAGCGATTCCCCGTTTAAATGTGTGTGTATTTATTCCAACGTGTGTGTGTGTGTGTACCATAGCAATTTACAAACAATTTTTTTTTTTCAATTTCTTTTCCAAAAATAGATGCTAATGATTAGTAAACATTCAAAAGTGAGCTAAAAACCAGTTTCTTGAACGTAAAACCTGAAAAAAGCTGAAATTACTGCAACGTTCAGCAAAGTTACTCGTGTTTATGCAGAGAGCATTTTTGTCGAAGACAGTTATGCTAAAATATGCACGATTTGTTAGTTATGGTCGAAAATGTGAAAAAATGGCATTTTTTCGGGCTTTCTGCACTAAAAAACACCCCGAAAGAGTGAAAATCTGGCCTCGACATGTTCACAAAAATTGTGTATTTAGTGTGAAGATTGCATTGAGAAATTCCCAATAATTTGCGAGATATAGCCGTGCAAAACCAAAGCTCGAGCAAAAAAATTGATGTTGGCAAAAAAAAAAAATCGAACTAAACTATCAAAACCCAAATAGGGTTTTGCTAGTTTGGGTGGGCACTTCCAGAAACTGAAGTCAGAATTTAGTTTACATTCGATGACCTCGAAAATGTTGCACAGTGTAATATAGGGGTGATGTCTGGTTGTCACACCAGATTCAGATATTTTATCCTAAGACCAACAAGAATTTGTCCTTTGTACATGTTATTTAAACTCACGTGCGTTATTTGAGTTTTAGAGGTACTTTTCACCCCCTATAAGTGTGGATTTTGGTTTAATTAATAGAAATAGCTTGCTGTGGTTTGAATGCATATTCTTTCCTGTAGACTTTAAAGTATCTACCATTTTTCACACTTCTTTATAAACTATAGTGTTTTAGCCCATTTCATGGGATGTTTTTGACCAAATAAAAAAATGACACGATAAATCATTTTTAACTATGGATTCGAATTTAGCGTCGAAAAATACACTAGATCCATGGATTTTAATTCGTGGTAATGAACTTTCATTTTTTTGTGAGGCTGTGTTATAAGTGAAGTAAAATTCAATAAGCGTAGAAAAAAATGTTACTATCTTATCTATTTTTCAGGATAAAAAGGCTGATCTTATTATTAACACTTATGTAGATAATGTAATAGAAAAAATCATGAAGAACTTAAGTCTTGATATTCCCGAATATTCTAAAAACGAGGATCCCACAAAAAACCAATTTCCCGACTCAGTAATAGATTGGAACATTAGCAGGATGCAAATAAAAGTTATAAAGAAAATTTATGAAGACAAACTGAAAGAACTTAAAAGTATTAAGAAATTGCAGCAAACAACAAATAAAAAGAGCCAGATTAAAAAAAGGAAAATAAACACCTCAGCGTTTATTAAAAACGATATAAAAGAAGTAGATCTTGTAGATTTAACTTTAGATTTAGATACAAAACCAAAATTAGAAAAGATCAACAAATCGCCACAATTAGAAAATGTTCAGGGTATTACTATACGACGAATAGAGAATACCGTTCTAGCTAAAACGCCAAAAATAGCAAAAATTGAAAGTGGTGTTATACAAGTAATTGGCAGTACTATTATTAAAAAAATTGAAACACCTATTAATAGTTTTAATGACGATAAGTGCGTTGATTTGACTTTGGATAGTGACGACGATGTGTTTGTAGAAGAAGTTTTATAGTTTTGTTTTTAATTTGAATCTGATTGGTTTAGCGAGTGTTCAAACGGAGGGAATCCACAACGCGCAAGCTGCACGATTTTCCTATAGTTTTCGCAAATTAGTTCATCTTTTCAGCGCAAAACTTTTCGAGACCAAAAGGTCCAGTAAGCCAGTATGGTATTAAAAAAACTCTTTATCCTGTTTTTGTTTGTTTCGAAATCATTTCATTAAAAATCTTGTAAATTAAATATCTAACTTACTCATTTGTGTCCGCATAACGGTTGCGCTGTTTCCTCACCGGAAACCTGCGTGTCTGCTAGTGAAACACAACGTTTTCGCTACTCAAGGCGTTTTAAAGTCTTCTGACAGGGATTTTAAATGAAATAACATTGACGTTAACTAAAAAATTGATTAACTGGATTTTTTTTTATTTTGCAAAGCTTCTGCAGGATGTTGTGGAAGTCGCCCGGCCTTCGCATCGTTGGATTCCACCTGTATAAACACACGGTTATAACGCATATAATATTTTTAAAAACATGATTAAAATATTAATTAGGTATTACTTCTAAAAAAGTCATAAATCCAAAATATATGAGAGGAATAGTGATCAAATTCACTAAGCAAATGTAAAATATTTGCGAATTACCGACGGTCATACAAAAAATTATAATTATTTTTTTAACATTTTGATTCTTTTCTAAAATTTTAAGATCCATTTCACTAATATAGCCTGGAATCCTTGCTAGAGGTAGTTCGCTCCAAATCTGTCATTTTTATCCGTCTCTTAATATACTCCCAAAAGATGATTTGGAATATCAAAATTTTCTCCTTCCCTCCCCCCAGCAAAACACCATTGTCTGGTAAATTGAACACTGTTGTTTTGGATCGACAGCAGCTTAGTACATAAAATTAATACAATGTAAGGGATTATTTACATAAAGCTCAAATTCGTATCTTCCTCTGTCCTATTACCTTTGGCAAGACTTGGTGACTACTCATTAGCGAGTTCTTCGCGCTTGATCCTTCTAGATCTTTCGATCTAGGGCCGTTTGGCCTGCCTCATGTAGAGTTTTTCGAACAAGGGGCTGCAATTGGTCTATCCATCTTGTAGGAGATCTGCCTCTTGATCTTCTGCCGTTGACTTTTCCTTCGACTACCAGTTTTTCCATGATATCTCTTCTTCTGGTGATGTGACCAAAATATGTAATGCAGGCTTGGTTTACACGTTTGAGTAGCATAGTTTTTACATTCATCTTTCCTAAAACTGACCTGTGCGTACCTTAAATTATGCTCTGTCCAGGAGATCCGCATCTCGAAACTTTCTACTCTTTTTCTATCAATTTGCTTTAGTGTCCAGGTTTCGGCTGCATACATTACAATGGGAAAAACGAGGACATCAATAAGTTGTAGTTTGGTTGTCTTCGTTATTTGCGAACCTTCCAGATTTTTGTCAGTTTTTTGGTCGCTGTCTTGGCCATCGCTGTCCTTTCGATCTCATCCGAGCATCCTCCAGCGTTGGTGATTAACGGCAGGTATACGAAGCTCTCAACAATTTCGCTCCCAGCTACCACTCGCCTCTGTAGTTGATTATTGGTAGGTCTGTCGATAATCATAACTTGGGTTTTAGTCTTGTTTTTTTCAAGTTCATATTTCTTGCTGACTTGAGTGAACCTTGCTATAATATTCTTTAGTTCCATAGCACTAGCAGCTATGAGAGGGTGTCATCAGCGTACCTTAAATTATTGATCTGTTTGCCTCTCACCGAAATCCCTCCTTCCCACTCTTCCAAGACTTTTCTCATTAGATATTCTGTGTATATATTAAATAAGATTAGGGAGAGAATGCAGCCCTGTTTCGTGCCGGCTTCCGCTATGAACGTCTTAGAGGTAGTTTAATTGGCTCGGACGGCTGCTGTGTTATTCTCGTAGAGGTTCCGTATTATCGGCACAGGATGTTTAGGAACACCCACCCATCTTTTGCAGAATTGACCAGGGTGGGGTCCATTTGACGGAGTCAAAGGCAGCATAGTCGACGAAACACAGGAAGTTTTCGATGTTGAATTCCCTGGCTTTTTCTATTTTTTATTCTAAATTCATATAAAAATACCTTGCTGTTAAACCCATTGACTTTTTGAAACTCGTGTATTTTAAATGAGAATGTTTAGATCTCGTCCAAAGTTAAAAAAAGAAATCTTTACTCTTGTATGACTGGAACTCAATGTTAAATTTTGAAATAATTAAATCAACAGTCCTGGGACTGCTTTTTCAGGTCCCAGGCCTCAAGTTTTCTACAGTTTATTATATTAACAATATGGTTTATTTTTAATAAGTTGTATTGCTTATTTCTATTATAAAAATTATCATATTGATAGTTTATAAGTGTCTTAACACTTGGGAAATAAAATATTTTTTATACGAATCATTTTGTCGTTACTTTCTACCCTGAACTAAGTTCTTTTGGAAAACTTTAAACATCTAGGCTAGAAATATTATTCCAACCAAAAGAGAACCCTTCGCCCGAACGGGGCCCTAGTTCTGACCAGACGATCCTTTGCAACATCAGAAAAAAAGTTCGTGACTTAAATACTTTTATGGGAAGTGTTACTCACTGGCTAGGAATATACGTCACACTAATACAGCACATCTGCACGGAACAATTTCAGTTGGCATTAGGAATAGAGGTATTTTTGTTCTCCCCTAGACATGCTAGCGAAGAATAACCCAAAAAAATTACAGAACATTTTGAGCATATATATATATATATATATATATATATATATATATATATATATATACAGTAATACCCCGCTTTACGCGAGGGATACGTTCCGAAAAAAATCGCGTTAACTGAAATTCGCGTATATCGAGGTTTATGATTAAACATAGTCAAAATTTAATACAAAAAAATACAAATCATTTTAATCAATCACTTTAATTCTAAGAACACTTTATGCAATACATACTCTTATTTTTTACGGAAAAATACATCTATTGTCTTTTGGGTAACGTTTTGTTTACGTTCTTGTAAAATACGTTCATAACACCCAACACTGTTTTTAATTGTTTGACACACGGTCAAGACACGGTCATCATTATTGTCTATACTCTGCAATATGTCCAAACCTGAATAAATTTTTGAAAGTGCATTTTGTATTTCCCCTGAAGATAAAACTTTCTCTTCTACTTGTTCTTCCTCATCGTAGATAGGATTATTCTGTAACTCGATCAGATCTTCATTGCTAATAGGATCGTCGTGCGTTGCTACAAGTTCTACGAGATCTTCTACCGTGACATCTTCAAGTTCAGACCCCTCAATCATTGCAGCAATGTCTTCAAGCACTTGTCTCTGCATCTGGACAATTCTTCTAGGTGCTTCCACTACATCTGGCCAAAGATTACGCCACACCCCATTCATACAACTCATTTTAACTTCCTTCCAAGCCTCTTCTATGTTGTGAATAGACTTCATAATGTTGTATGACTTCCACCACTCTCGCATAGACTGTCTTCCTTCCCCGTCAGTTTCATGAATTAGTTGGCTAAAAGTGCGGCGATGGTAATAAGCTTTGAAGTTTGCTATTGCTCCCTGGTCCATAGGTTGTAATATTGACGTAGTGTTTGGTGGAAGGAACTTTACGTACACTTTTAAGTCTCTGGGCGTATCAAGTGAGGTTGGATGTCCTGGGGCATTGTCTAAGAGTAATATAACTTTAGGTTCAAGCCCATTTCTGTCACAGTATGATTTGACTGATGGGCAAAAACTATTAGAATACCATTCTTGAAAAATTTCCCGTGTAACCCACGCCTTTCTGTTTGATCGCCACACAACTGGTAGACTTGTCTTGTCTGTGCCTCGCATTGCACGGGGTGTTTCTGAATGGTACACTAGTAAAGGTTTCAGTTTGAAATCACCAGTGGCATTACCACCCAGCAGAAGTGTTAGTCGATCTTTCGCAGCTTTGAAACCACTGGCTTGACGTTCTTCCTTAGAAATGAATGTTCGAGATGGCATTTTTTTCCAGTAAAGTGCGGTCTCATCAACATTGAAGATGAGACAAGCAGGAATTTTCTCTCGTCTAACGAAGTCTTGAAACTTGTCTGGAAACTCAGCTGCAGCTTGAATGTCCGCGCTGGCCGCCTCGCCTGTTATGTGGATATTGTGAAGATTAGAACGCTGCTTGAACCGATGGAACCAGCCTCTGCTGGCAGCAAAAGTCGGAGTGGCACTCCCTTCTCCTTCTTTTGTTTTCAGCATCTCATACAAAGATTTTGCTTTTGTGCATATGAGATCTTGACTTAGTGGTGTGTTCTTCTTATTCAAATCTTCGATCCAGACTGACAGTAATTTCTCCATTCTTTCTAAGATAGATGATCTCGAACGAGAAAGTTTTGTTGCACTTATAGGTGTTGAACCTTCGCTGGAGATTTTAATTTTTTCCCGATTTTTATAAATCGTTCTCACAGTCGATTCTGAGAGTCCAAAATCTCTCCCAACAATTGTTGCTTTGCCTCCATTTTCCATTCTTCTTAACACTTTCATCTTCAATTCCAAAGTGACGCTTTTACGCTCTTTTTTCTTTACAGGCGGCATTTTTAACGTAGGGTTAAATTATGTATGTATGTATCTCCAATAAATATTAAAACAAAACTGCCAGCCGACCGAACTAACATTACGGAACAAATGAACACACGAAACGAACGAGGAAATCCCCATAGAACAAAGTCGAAGGGAGAAGTTAATGACTACATGAGCGCGAAATTTGAAATTCGCGTTATAGTGAAACCGCGCGTAACGGGGTCGCGCTAAGCGGGGTATTACTGTATATATATATATATATATATATATATATATATATATATATATATATATATATATATATATATATATATATATATATATATATATATACACATATATATACATATATATATATATATATATATATATATATATATATATATATATATATATATATATATATATATATATATATATATATATATATATATATATATATATATATATATATATATATATATATATATATATATATATATATATATATATATATATATATATATATATATATATATATATATATATATATATATATCAGGTGTACAAGTATGAAATGCGGATTTCAGACAACAGATGGTGCACCAATGCAGTTTGTGCTATAAAGATTTGACACTGCGCCATTTTGTTGTGTCATGAACAAGTGTCAGACGCGCACGAGTGATAAATTGGGAAAGTGCGCGGACAGCATTAATTTTTTTTCATTTGAAGAAAACTGCTGTTGAACTGATTACTTCGAGAAGCTTATGGTGAACATGCTCCATCGCAAGATACGTGTGAACGATGGTTTCGGCGTTTCAAAAGTGGCAGACAAAGAACGTGGAAAACCGCCAAAAAAATACGAAGATGTGGAATTGCAAGCATTGTTGGAGGAACACGATTCGCAAACACAAAAACAACTCGCCGAGCAATTGGGCGTTAGTCAACAAGCTGTTTCCAATCGTTTTTGCATCGTATAGTTACAGGGGATGGATAGACCCAGGCGCACCATCCACATCGACCGCAAGATCGAATCGCTTTGGCAGAAAGACGATGCTCTGTGTTTGGGGGGACCAGAGGGGCGTAGTCTATTATGAGCTGTTAACACCTGGGGAAACGGTTAATACTAAACGTTACCAACAACGATTGACCGATTTGAACCGTTCGCTGCTTGAAAAAAGGCCAGAATACCGAAAGAGGCAACACAAAGTCATTTTTATTCATGACAATGCTCCATCACGTACGGCAAAACCAGTTCTCGACACGTTGGAAGCACTCAACTGGGAAGTTCTACCCCATGCGGCTTACTCACCAGACTTGGCTTCGATTAACACTTGTTTGCATTGATGGGTTACGCACTTGCTGAGCAGCGCTTTGGTTCGTACGAAGATGTGAAAAAATGGCTCGATGAATGGTTCGCAGCAAAAAGGGAAGATTTTTACTGGCGTGGTATTCACAAATTGCCCGAAAGATGGGAAAAATGTATAACAAGCGATGGAGCATACTTTGAATAAAGCACTTTTTATCATTCTTCCGAATTTAACATGTCTTCTTAGAAAAAAAAAAAAACACATTTCATACTTGTACACCTGGTATATATATATATATATATATATATATATATATATATATATATATATATATATATATATATATATATATATATATATATATATATATATATAAATTTATAATATCGGCAATAATAATACTGAGATCTGCTTATCTGTCATTCCTAACTTGGCTGATGAGTCCTGATAGGGCGAAACACATACAGAGATGACTGAGAAGATAGGATGAGTCATATAAAAATGTGAATTTGTTCATTTTTGGCAGTTATTATTTCAGTTTTAATTTGTCCTACGTCTCTTGACTTCATCTACACCCTTGGAACCTGGCTACCTCACTAATAAGTATATAAAATCCCTATAAAATTTACGTTCTATACAGCAAAATATAAAAATTTCTACTAGAGCACAGTCTTTCTATAGACTACAAACACCCGAAGTAGAAACAAACCTCCAAACCTTTTCTTATATTTCGAAAAAGGCAGTCCACTAACTCAAAATTTTAATAGACTAGGAATTGTCATTGGAGCACTTTCATTTCATAATCAACAAAGACACAAAGTACACTTAAAATTTTTATTGGAACACTGTCCTATATTTTACCAATATTCATAATAAATTAGAAATTTTAATCAGGGCACCGTCTATTGATAACCAGTAAACACTCGAAGTAGACTTCATAATTTTCATCGGAGCACCGTCTTTTGCATATTTTACAAGGACTCATAGCAGACTAAGGACTTTCATCGGAACACCGACCTTTCAGAACCAGCAGACATAAAGTAGACTTAAAATTTTTTATCGGAGCACAGACATTTTATAAGCCGCAAAAACGTAATGTCGACTTAAATGATTTCATGGAAACGTTTTCCCTTTATAGACTAGGGATTTTTATTAGAACACAGTCATTTCATAACTAGTATACACCAGAAGTAACCTTCAAAATTTTCATCAGAGCACTGTTCTTATGTATTTTGTAGAATCTGAACACACAAACAATTTTCATCGGAATACCGCCACTTTATCACTTGCACAGATCTAAAGCAAACTTCAAAATAGATCTAAACATTGACATAGAAGTACCGTCCGCCCTTTTTGTGACCGCTGGTAATTTATGGCAATAAAACACTTATTTTTAAATTATTTATTTAATTTTTTAGTTAAATGTAGGTACAGCAAAATTGTGAAATAATTTAGTTTAACAGCGGTAAAATTTTGTGACTATAATATATTCAGTAAGCATAAATTAATAAAAACAGCCTTACGTGATTTAATCAACCCTTTTTACAGCTTTTTTTTACTTTACACCGGCTAAAATTGAACTAATGTAATTTTCAGAGTCTTGAATCACATCCAAAAGACCTGAAAAAGAAAGAAAATTAAATCAATCGACAGTAAAACTAAATAAGTATGTTACATTTTTGCATAAAAGCATTTATTAATATATTGATGTTTTATTTCTTTAGTAATTCAAAGTAATGCCTAAAAATAATAGAGAGATTTTGCAACGCTTATTTTTCACATGTCTTTGTCCTTATCGTTATCTCAAGCATGCGCAGTATTAACGCGAAGGAATTGCAAGGTTAGGTTAGTCATCTTCTATAAACTTAGGGGATTTTTTCATTCATCCAATAAAAGTTTCTAAATTAAAATTGTATCTAGCAGGTTTCTATCACTTCCTTCAATATCTCCAACTTGAATGTGCGACAAATAAAATTTCATCTGAAATTAGTACTACACACACTGTAATGCCATTGTGCCAAATATTGCAAAATCCCAACATAATCTGAACATTAATTAACTGTTGTCAGTGTTATTTGCAATAATAGATTATCATTTCGATTTTACTGTATTTTCTTCGTGGTTTGTATATGTATGTGTATATAGGAAAAACAGGCCCTACCATACTAGCGATAAGAATAACGAACTTCAAATAACCTCTCCTGTAAGTTCCTAAATAAAGGATTCTCTTATTTTGTTTCAATACTACTCAAGCTCCGAATGGTGGGCGCATGCTTCAAATAACTATAACAGCCGAGTCCTTAAATTTAATTTCCTACCCTTACTCCTGCGCAAGCTCTAAACGGTGGGCGCATGCTTCAAATAAAGATAAAGACAGTGGTCTACCAAAATAATCGTTGCTCTCTAATATAATTTAAAAACTTAAAATTAGTTAACTGAACCCTCGAGTCTTCTGTTATACTATATAAATTGTTCCGATAGTACAGCTAATTCATCATCTTTTAACGATGATGAATAGGTAGAAATCTGTTGGGGCGAGATAAATAAACTTATTTCCTATTTGACGAGTAAACGTTAATACCGGAGGATCTGAAATATGCCTCTCCTAACTCAATAATCGGCTTTATCCGAAGGTTAGATTGGTTAAAAGAAATCGCAGGTTACTGTTAGTACTCGTAGCAACAGCAAATCTTATAGGACGCAGTGAAAAATCAAATTAATGAGCACTAACGTTTCAATTTAACCGACAGAATAACTAATTTTTTAAATGAATCTCTTTTTTGCTTACCCGCAACATCGCAAAACTCCCCAAATGAAGTGCACGGCAGCAATTCTTCAGTGTAATAATTCAAAAGTCTCTCTGAATTTTTCATTAAAGCTTCATCGTTGTGGCGAATATAGTCGGCCAAATTATTCGGCCACTGTTCAAACTCGCCCACGACATCCTAAAAAATGTTAAAATATACCGAAAACAGTACAAATCATTGATGGTCAAGATAATAACGGTCATCCACCGTTAATATATCACCCTGTTATCAGGAAACTATATATATTATATTAAAAATATTTTTGCTATTAACTACAACTTAAAAAATCTTATTTTATTATTGTGATTATTTGAAAAGGCATTTTAAGAGTTCTTGAAGAGTGTAGTATAAGAAGTGACCAGCTAAACTTCATACGCATGTCATATTTACCGCGACGTGTTTTCCCCGTATGTACCACTCAGTGTACATTGAACATGTTAATTTATAGAATAGACAATAATTTATAAAGATATTAGAATAGAGGAGGGAAAGTATAGAGCCTGCTGGAAGCGAAAGCGTGGCGTCGTTAAAAAGAGAAAGAACTAATATGAGTCATTCTGTCGCGCTTACTCGACGCACACCCACAACGCTCGCACGGGTACGTACTCTAACTTAGTGTTGTGGGCGTGCACCGAGTAAGAGAGACAGGATGACTCATTATTTCTTTCTCTTTCTATGAGCACCACGCTTCTCGCGAGAACTTACCTCCTCTATTCTAATATATCTATGGAACAGACTCGAATCGCCATTTTTTAATGTTTCAAAGTATTAAGGTTTTAGTGAGTTACCAGCCTAGTACAATGGAAAAGAAACTCTGGTCGATTCTAATCAGCATGGGAATATCTGTACATCTTGTAAACCTTATCCGATCCCTGTATGAGAACACAAATGGCAGAATTAAACTGAATAATTCTTTTTCTGATCCTTGTAACCGGTGTCGGACAGGGCTGTATTCTGTCACCCTTACTTTTTAACATATACAGGTGTGTTTTGGATGGCTGGAGTGGGGGGGTGACAATCGGTGGAAAAAAGTAACCTTAGATATGCGGATGATGATGAGACAACTTTAATACAAGACCTAGAATCAATTATGGAACGCTCGGAAAGCACTAGCAAAAACTATGGATTGACAATTAACAGAGCGAAAACCAAAGTAGTAATGATTGTTAGTCATAATGAAGATCTCACCAAGGACTGTCAAGATCCAGTTTTCACAAAAAACAAAGTTAAGATTGCTATCTGGCCTTATATCCCCCATAGTAACTTACGCATCGGAAACATAGACCATTAAACAAGCTGACAAAAGACGAATCGATGCGTTTGAGATGTGGGCATATGCCAGAATCCTCAGAGTATCATATACCGAACACCGTACTAATGTATCTATTCTTGAAGAGCTTAGTATAAATAACCGACTTTCTGAAATATTTTGGTCACATTATGAGGAAAGTGGATGCCATGGAAAAATTTGTAGTAACGGGGAAGGTAAAAGGTAGAGATCAAGGGGACAGTCTCCAACAAGGTCTCCCTTTGGTACGGGTATGCACAAGTCACGTCAGGTCGCGCAGGATCGAGATGCCTGGAGAATGACTGTTGAGGCAGCAATTACATAGTGTCACTGATACTCCTATTAGGGTGAAAGGATTTAGTGAGAGACAGAGTTACCAATTCCCAATCAGGCAAACAGCTCTCTTCTAGATAGAATCTAGATGCGGGGCACGTTTGAGAGCAAAGCTTCAAGCATGGAAGCATTATCCTATCGATCGTCGAATATCAGCCTTATATATAATTAAAAGTTGTTGTGTACTAGACAATTTTCTAGCATGAAATAACATACAAAGCTTTCTTTGCTATGGATGCACAAGGATCATGCTACGACATATTTGGTTCTAAATTAACGCCTGGTAAATTTAATGACGATACTAGCGACATAAGTATGTTAGAGTCTGCAACGTTAACTTTCTGAAAAAAAAAGAGCTAGATTTTTCTAGCGTTAAATTCTACTACGCCATCCACCAATGCTCGAATAGCTTCCAGGTCTTTGTTAAATTGTTTAACATCCTGCAATCTCTAGACATTTGCATGGGCAGCTGATGTTTAACCCTTTTAATCTAAATGAAGAAACAAAACGAAAAAGAGTCGAAGAGAAGAGATGAAACGCTGGGGAGCATCGGCGTTGGCAGTAAAATTCTGAAAGAAATCCATTAACTGCCATTAGTCCTGACCAACTTGAAAGCCATAAGTAAAAACGACCGTTACGTTATTATATGTATATATACACACATATGTACAATATAATTGTGTTTTTGTGCCGCCGAGCAAGACGAGACGTTGAAGTGTAAAAAAATTGTTTAATTTATGCATTACGTTAATACTTTGGTTTGAACAAAATCAAAACCAACCGAAATAATTAGTACATTCACATGCTTCATCACGCTGGACGTATTGTGAATGTAAAAACAACATAGAACCCTGTATATAAGACAGAACGTTTATGTGGTACACGAATGTTTTTTTTTTTCAGTTGACTGTCAACTGAAAAATTATACAATTTCTTTTGATTCCTAATTCACTTCTTTAGTTAAAATTATTTTAAATTTGGTGAAATTTAAAAAATATTTATTTAAACAAATTATCTATAAAATTGCAAATATTTTAAATGAATATTAACAGTTACTTACTTTAAAGAAATATTTGTAAATTCCATCTATGAGCCCGAAGAAAACTAAATAAGGCTTATATATATTATATTCTTTCACGGATTTATCACTAAGTCCCGTCCCTGGACCGCTCGGTTGAACATGACGTCCTTGGGCCAGAACTATTAACCTAAAAATAGATATTATTTTTAAAGAATTTTGTTAATTTTAGTAACGTTTTCTATATCGACTTTGGGTAAAAAGCCAGGAACAGGGAAATTTTTAGGAATCGAGAAGTAATCGGACCAGTTATAAGATACTGGATTTATTATGTTGCCACAAATTGTCACGAGACTTACCTCGATAAATGTGCTAATTGATCTTTCTCCCATTCACCTCTACTTTTTAGGAATAAAGCCATTGATGCCATATACAATGGACCCTCTGCTTGGTAGGCTACATCCACCCCAATATCTTGTGTACTGTACAGGTTGAGAGCGGCAGATTCTCTTGAATATACCCTTGTGCTAAAAAAAAAACATAAGTATGTTAAAAACTGTGAATAGTTATATATATTCACAAAGATAACTATATAACATAATTGCTGTTTTAGGACCGTCAAAAAGACTAGATTATAATAGTATGAGTATCCTTATAGGTGTTTCATACATAAAAAAAAACTCTAATTCTGTGTTTGTGTATTATAAAAGGACCTAAATTTTCACTTAAATTGCAAAACAGAAGATTTACATACGAATTATAATATGCCTATATCTTTTTTAATGAGACTACACTTCTTGCAATACGTTCGATTTATAATATTCCAATGATATAATATTTTATATTACTTGAGACCTTAAAGATCCAAAATTACCAAATCCAAATCTTACAAAAATAACTCCAACAGCTAAAAAAAATCTATAAATTGTTTGAAATGGATGCTATCTAAGAGGCTAATATCGCATAAATTTAAAGAGTCAATCAGTAGGGTTTTAAAGAAATTGTTTGTGCGTTGATAGTGGAAATGTAACCCCGAGTTTGCCACCAACGAACAAATCGGCGCTACTGTGGAGTTGTATGGCTCAACAGTGGCGGCGTTAAAAAAATATTCATGTCATTATTTCTTTAGGGTTGATTTTTTTCCTTTATTATTGAGGTCTGCTGTTTAAGGTGAATTTCCTGCAATCGGTCTTGCTACAAGGAAGCGCCAGTTCAAATAAATGCAGTCAATTCCATAACACCCGGTAAATATATATATATATATATATATATATATATATATATATATATATATATATATATATATATATATATATATATATATATATATATATATATATATATATATATATATATATATATATATATATATATATATACATATGTATATATATATATATATATAATAAAAAAAAAATTGTTACGATGGTATAAAATGATCAGTGACTTCACAAAACACACCCCAAATGAGTTTTTAACAAAGTTTGTTTCCAATCTTTACTGGAAACTGATGACCTTGAATTTTTTTTTTTATATATACCAGATAAATTACTAAAGGCAATGCACTTGTGATAATTTTCGTTCAATCTATACCCCGTGGAGAATATTTTTTCAAAATTTTCTGATCAGTATTTTTCGAGATTTTTTAAAAATAATACAGAGAAAAGTGCGCGCAAGTATTACAATATATATATATATATATATATATATATATATATATATATATATATATATATATATATATATATATATATATATATATATATATATATTTTACTCGTGTTTTCACAAGCTTTCATTTGACACCACACTCGATGACCTAGTAAAAAAATATTTTTTCACTTCCGATTTCACCCCCCAAAACTAACCCTTTAAGTCAAAATTTAACTTTAAAAACTACACGGCTCTGATGAGGCCATCAATTCCTATATTATTACCAAATTTTAACTTTCTAGGACAAACAGTTTCGGAGAAAATCGGGTGTGACAGACGGACGGACAGACAGACACCGAAGTCATCTTATAAGTGTTCCGTAACGATTAAAATACAGGTAAACCGTTATACCGTTATAGAATTTTTTAATTTTTATGTTAACTTGAAGAAATTAACTGAAAACCACCAAGTTTAGTAACAAGGCACATGAATGAAAAATACTTACGTATTGATAACATATAGTCCTACGTGAATCAAATAAGGCACCATATGCAAGTTACTCTGTGGTCCTCCACCACCTGTATCTTCATGAAACGATTTTTCTTGCGCGAATCTTAACAATAGTAGTTTTAGATCGTGTATTGTCGAACTGTGGCCAATATCCCTAAAAACATAAGCATTTTTTTTATAAATAAATTTTTTTTAATACTGTTCCCATTGTACAAATATACGAATGTATTATTATTTAAACGTTATTTTTCTTTAAAAAAAAAAGAGGCGAACCTCTTATGGCACTGGAACTAAGCCAACAAGCCAGCATCTCTATTTATTTTAAATATATAAACATTTTTCCTTAAACCTAAACTAAACCTAAAGACACACACAACACCCAGCCGTCACACGGAATCGAACCGCTGACCTCTTGGACAACAGAGGGCAAAGGTAGCACCTTACCCACTGCGCCAATCGGTCCGGCTAACGTTATTTAATATGAGTATTACCTATGTTATTATAAAAACATATTCCTTTGTTTACCATAGAGGACTTTGACTTAAAAAAAAATATGTGGTTTCTCTAAGAGTGATACTACTACGCTATAATACTAATTTACGTTAATCTAAACGAAACACAAGAAAAATAGGTCTAGTTAGTAACAATGAATCTGACAGTTCCTGTCATCCGATTTATTTCACGACATAACTAAAAGTGAAACAATATATAGCTCCATGATATTATTGCAGATCATTCTTAGAAAAATCATAATAGAAATTACCCTGTATACAAGTATGAAATACGGATCAGACAACAGATGGTGCACCAATGCAGTTTGTGCTATAAAGATTTGACACTGCGCCAATTTGTTGTGTCATCAACAAGTGTCAGACGCGCACGAGTGATAAATTGGAAAGTGTGTGCATAGTGTTGTGTTGTTGTGTTCAATATGTCGAAATTTATACCGAACAAAGAGCATTCGCGGACAGCATTATTTTTTTGTTTTCATTTGGAGAAAACTGCTGTTGAATCATACCGATTACTTCCAGAAACTTATGGTGAACATGCTCCATCGTAAGATGTGTGAACGATGGTTTCGGCGTTTCAAAAGTGGTGACTTCGATGTTGCAGACAAGGAACGTAGAAAACAGACAAAAAAAATACGAAGATGTGGAATTGCAAGCATTGTTGGACGAAGATGATTCGCAAACACAAAACAACTCGCCGAGCAATTGGGCGTTAGTCAACAAGCTGTTTCAAATCGGCTACGAGAGATGGGAAAGATTCAGAAGACCGGTAGATGGGTACCACATGAGTTGAACGATAGGCAAATGGAAAAGCGCAAAAACACGTATGACATTTTTCTCGCTCGGTACAAAAGGAAGTCGTGCATCGTATAGTTACAGGGGATGAAAAGTGGATTTATTTTGAGAATCCCGAGCGCGAAAAAATCATGGGTAGACCCAGGCGCACCATCCACATCGACCGCAAGACCGCATCCCTTTGCAAAAAGACGATGCTCTGTGTTCGGTGGGACCAGAGGGGCGTGGTCTATTATGAGCTGTTAAAACCTGGGGAAACGGTTAATACTAAACGTTACCAAGAATTGACCGATTTGAACCGTTCGCTGCTTGAAAAAAGGCCAGAATACCGAAAGAGGCAACACAAAGTCATTTTTCTTCATGACAATACTCCATCACATACGGCAAAAACAGTTCGCGACACGTTGGAAGAACTCAGCTGGGACGTTCTACCCCATGCGGCTTACTCACCAGACTTGGCTCCTTCCGATTACCACTTGTTTGCATCGATGGGTCACGCACTTGCTGAGCAGCGCTTTGGTTCGTACGAAGATGTGAAAAAATGGCTCGACGAATGGTTCGCAGCAAAAGGGGAAGGTTTTTACTGGCGTGATATTCACAAATTGCCCGAAAGATGGGAAAAAATGTATATGCGATGGAGTATACTTTGAATAAAGCACTTTTTGTCATTCTTCCGAATTTAACATGTTTTTTTTAGAAAAAAAAATCCGCATTTCATATTTGTACACCTGGTATGATACAAATGATTGGAATCAAGTAACTACAGTTCTCAATTTTTACTGCAAATCTGATAGTCCTAGCCTTTACTGCTATTACAAAATAATATCCTTATGAAAGGACCATGTAGAAATCTCGAATCAATTTTATTTTTAAATATTCGTCAGTGGTTCGTCAGTTGTTCGTCGTTCGCTCGTGTGTGTGCATGTATGGGGGAGCGTGTATGTGCGGGGGGCGCGTGTATGTGTGTGGGAGCCCGCGTGTGTGTGGGAGCCCGCGTGTGTGTGGAAGCCCGCGTGTGTGTGGGAGCCCGCGTGTGTGTGGGGGCGTGTGTGTGTAGGTGCGTGTGTGAGCGCGTGTGCGTGGGCGCGTGTGCGTGGGCGCGTGTGTGGGCGCGTGTGTGGGCGCGTGTGTGGGCGCGTGTTTGTGTGGGCGCGTGTGTATGGGCGCGTGCGTATAGAAGTGCTTGTACATGTGATATAAGTCGGAGTACAAAAAAAAACTTGGAAGCAACATACCTATGATTAGTACTTTCTTGTAAATAAGTATTGTGCCTCGCCAGGCAGCTAGCAAAAGCCGATTCGGGCACTTGCGGGCCCCATAAAGGCAACAAGCCGTTACATTTGGTATTAGCGTTTTGTAGGGCGGCCGATTCCCATTCGTCTCTGGCTCTAGCAAGGCGGACGGCTGACATGTGACAGTCTATATGGACCACATTAAAGTGAGTGACTGTGGAGTAGCCTAGAAATAATAAATAAAAAAATATATAAGTATGTTTAGAAGGTAAAAACTATATACAATCATAATAAACTCACTTTGCACGTAACTGACATTTCTAGGCCGTTAACAAAGACACATTTCTCTAACATTATATCATTAAAACAAACAAGTTTAAAACTTGAAAATTGTTTTTAGAATCTGTTGGTACAATAAAATTATCTCATTGTTTTAATGCATTCAACAAACACATTGATTAAATCAAGAACACCCTAGTAATGTATCTTTTTGCCTAATAAAATAATATTTTTGGGAGTCTTATTTCCTCTACATGTTTTCAGTAAAAAAAATCACAATTTTGTTTTTTATGTATGTTAATTGGTACCCGACAGATATCTTTCCGACCCTTATGGTATGATTGCCGGCGTTGATACTGGAGATTGTTTTAAAACAATTTTGTCATTTTGTATGTTCGACAATCAATATCATAAAATTTAAAAATATAAAAAATTAAATATTAATAAAAATATGTTAAAGAGGCAAGCATATATTTTAAAATATAATTAAATAAAAGAAAAAATACGTATAAATCAAAAAAATCAAATCCAAACTTTAAAGAACTGCACAAAAATATTTTACTAGTACGTATTTAAATGCGATCAATCAAAATTAAACAAATTTATATTTGTTTAGTTTCCTCGGCCCAATGAAGCTCGATTATGTACAAAAATATCGATAGACTAGGGCTCTTAAAATAACTATAAAACTTTCGTATTCGCTGAACTTACCTACAGTTTTACGTTGCTTAGTCTCAAACTCTTCAACATTACACCTTTTGGTAAATGTGTAAATGCCGAGAACTTTAGTTGGCTGATATTTGTAACCTTCGCGACAGATGCAGCACACTAATCCAGATTCGTCTCCTAACTCCTCGATTTGTTGAAGAATCGTAGATTTAGCGGTCACCTATGCAAAAATAAATTTGAAAATAATACGTAAATCTGGTGCTATATTCAGTGACTTTAAGAACAAATATAGGTATAACACGAAATATACAAATTACAATGAAAAAAATTAGAGAATAAACACGCAGAGGTGTGTTTATTACAAAACTAGTATTCTCACTTGGGCTGTTACGGTTCTCCTTTTTGATAAAGCATGATAAAAAGAAATACTATATCCGAGCCCGTCACCTTTAATAAATGTAATGTAGTTTTACCTGTCCTTTATCATTAGTCCTCATTCCCAGCTGACCAAGTTGTTTTTCTCGCATCGCCATAGCCAATCGTTTTTTCTCGGATCTTGTAAATTCTCTAACCTAAAGAAGCAAAAACAGCATTATATTTCACTAATATTTAACCAAGTAAATGTCGCCATTTTGTAAGAGATCCTCAGCTTTCAGCCAAATGAGTCGACCATGCAAATTAACTACATCGGCGTAAAAACACAACGTACAAAATTTATTTAAACAGTACGAAAAATTTTACAATTTACCTCTTCGATTTGTGTTGCTACCACTGGATTAGTGCACAACGCTTCCAATAAGTTTTCAGCCAAAGAACCAACGTGCTCGTCTGAAGATACTTGTTCTAAACGATGAATTATCGGTATAGTATCAGCTTTGGATATTTCAAGTTGTGTGTTTTCGTGACTATGGGCAAGACCAGTCAAAAATCTGAAACAACCAGGAATATTAAAAAATACTGAAATACAGTGGATGTAATTTCTACCAGTTGCTGCAATTTTATATGTAAGTCTATTACTTTTAAGGTACAGAGAACATGAAACACCGTGCTTTGCTAAGAGCAGCTTTACGCATCTATTGTTTCAATTTTCAAGAAAAGATATTTTTTTCGTTGCTTGTGCAACTTTCTCAAAACAAAAAAAATATTTTAATACATTGTAATGGGTGACTCTTGGAGACAATTGGAGACACACCCAAAACTTATTTTTAATAAATTTAAACATAGTCGACAATTGACATAATCACTAAACTACGTAAATTTAAGTTATTGTGCCGCCCTTGTTATGATAAAGATGATCATGGGTGAGAGAGGGCGTGAATTTTTAATGCGTGTTTTGTTTACACAAGGACAAGTATTAAGAAAAAGATATTTTTTTTCATAAAATATTGGAAATTTGTAATGTAAAAAGTGTTTGAAATGTTTTATTCATGTTGGCAAAGTTTAGTGACAGTTTGCTTAATTAAAGAGAATTATCGATGTGTATTCATAACCTATATTTGATGAGTTTAATGCATTTTTTACCGTGCTTTAGTTATTTTGAACTATACAGATAACGAGAAGTCAATTAATTGCACTGGTAAAATTGATACGGGTACATTATTGATAGATTATTTCTATGTGTAATTTTTCCAAGCCGTGGGGTCGTTGATTTTAGATCAGGAGTTTGTGACTTCTTTGAGTTAGTTTTATGTGTTATTATCGAGGGGCGCTATATGATAGCTGATACACGTACCAGTTTTTTTCAAATTGTAATGATAATCTACAACTTTTTTCTGTCTTTTTTCAAGTCAGCCAGTGACATTTCGTACTCTAATTTATTAAAAAAAAAGACTAATGATTTTTAAGCATTATGAAATGTGAGTATGAGATATAGGAAACAAAATAATATAGTAAAAGAATATTATTTATGTTTGTGAATATATTTATTATTATTATTATTCTTATATTTATATGTGCAAAAGTTTCCGGCCACATAATATACATTGACGCAGTAGGACGTTTGAAGACGTATTTACGAATAATAGCGCGTTGAATGTTCACATTTAGTTCATAAAAGATCGTGGGAGCATAAACATGGCTCGGCATATGCAAATCCAAATTCGTGAGAGAGTAATAAAATTTTCAAAAGAAGGAAAGTCTTCTCGTGAGATTGCTTCATTATTATCGATAGGTAAATCAACCGTGAACGATATTATTGTAAAATACCGTTGTGGATATGGTTTCAAGATCATCCGCGTAGTGGAAGAGCAACAAAAACGTCTAAAAAAGTAGATCGTATCATTAAACGCAAATCAACTGCGGATGTCAAGAAAACTGCTGCCGAAATTGCACGCGACCTAAAGGATCAAAACCTAGCTAATGTTAGTCGTAGTACTGTGACACGAAGACTACATGATGGACATTTTAGCTGTATAGGTATTAAAAAACCATTAATCAGTAAAAAGAATAAGAAGGCCCGATTACAATTTCCCAAAGGTCACCTAAACTGGACAATTAAAGAGTGGAAAAAAAGTAGGTTTCTCAGACGAATCTAAATTTAATCTTTTTGGAAGCGATGGTAGACAACATGTACGACGTCCTATTGGTACGAGAAATGATGTTCGGTACCAAATTCCTACTGTAAAACACAGTGGAGGAAGTGTGATGGTTTGGGGAATTTTCTCTGCACAAAGAGTCGGTCCATCGATCGAGATCAACGGAAATATGAACGCTGATATTTACAGGAACATTTTAGAAAACAATTTGTTATCATATGCTGAAGAAATATTGCCGCAGAATTGGATATTTCAGCATGATAATAACCCCAAACATACATCCAAGTTGTTAAAACAGTGGTTTTCTGCTTCAAATGTGAGAGTTTTAAGCTGGCCATCTCAATCACCGGACTTGAACCCAATAGAACACTTATGGGAAACGCTAGATCGTCAAGTTCAAAAGCATACATATTCAAATAAAGCCGCATTATTCAAATCATTGAAGGAAGAAT
This sequence comes from Pachyrhynchus sulphureomaculatus, assembly GCA_019049505.1. Lineage (NCBI taxonomy): Eukaryota > Metazoa > Arthropoda > Insecta > Coleoptera > Curculionidae > Pachyrhynchus > Pachyrhynchus sulphureomaculatus. The sequence continues at coordinate 96,763,279 of CM032452.1, read as the reverse complement.
GAGATAAAATTTCACCTGCTTGTATTAATTAATTGAGTTAATGCCACATCGTTGTGCGGCTGTTATCGCTGCAAAGGGTATGGCTACAAAACATACTTAAAATATAATTTAAATCTATTATAGAGCATGTAGACTAATAATTTTTCTCGTAGTACAAAGTGGCCGGAAACCTTTGCACATATAAATATAAGAATAATAATAATAAAAATATTCACAAACATAAATAATATTCTTTTACTATATTATTTTGTTTCCCATATCTCATACTCACATCTCATAATGATTAAAAATCATTAGTCTTTTTTTTAATAAACTAGAGTATGAAATGTCACTGACTGCATAGTTTTGCACGCCACTATATATAATATATATATATATATATATATATATATATATATATATATATATATATATATATATATATATATATATATATGTATATATGTATATATATATATATATATATATATATATATATATATATATATATATATATATATAACACATGGGCTGAAAAGTCCCGGGCCTAACACATAGATGGCGCTAGTTTTATTGCAGTCACCTTTTTTTCAGTTAATACTAACCTTCAAAAGACAGCTGTTAAAATTTCATGATATTCTATTCATTAGTTTGTGAGTTATTGTGCTAAGAGTGACGCTACTTTTGTTATTTTCAAAACAATGGATCAAAAACAATTTCGTGTTTTAATTTTACACTGCTTCTTGATGGGAAAAAATACCGTTCAAGCGAAGCAATGGCTTGAAAAGTGTTATGGGGACTCCGCTCCATCAGAAACAACAATAAAACGTTGGTTTGCTGACTTCAAACGTGGTCGTAGAGACACCGATGATGCAGAACGCAGTGGACGTCCAAATGAGGCGGTAACACCAGAAAACATCAAAAAAATCCATAAAATCGTTTTGAATGATCGAAAAGTGAAGTTGCGTGAGTTAGCTGACATCGTAAAGATATCAAAAGAACGTGTTGGCTTTATATTGCATGAGCATTTGACTATGAGAAAGCTCTGTTCAAAGTGGGTGCCGCGTTTGCTCACTGTTTATCAAAAACAAGAACGTGTTGATGATTCTGAGCAGTGTTTGGCCATTGTTAGAGCGGCGCTGGAATGATTGCGTTGCTCTTGATGGAGATTACGTTGATGAATAAAGCTAATTTTGAACCAAAAAAAACCGTGTTTTCTTTGTTAGGCCCGGGACTTTTCAGCCCATGTGTTATATATATATATATATATATATATATAACACATGGGCTGAAAAGTCCCGGGCCTAACAAAGAAAACACGGTTTTTTTGGTTCAAAATTAGCTTTATTCATCAACGTAATCTCCATCAAGAGCAACGCTAACAATGGCCAAACACTGCTCAGAATCATCAACACGTTCTTGTTTTTGATAAACAGTGAGCAAACGCGGCACCCACTTTGAACAGAGCTTTCTCATAGTCAAATGCTCATGCAATATAAAGCCAACACGTTCTTTTGATATCTTTACGATGTCAGCTAACTCACGCAACTTCACTTTTCGATCATTCAAAACGATTTTATGGATTTTTTTGATGTTTTCTGGTGTTACCGCCTCATTTGGACGTCCACTGCGTTCTGCATCATCGGTGTCTCTACGACCACGTTTGAAGTCAGCAAACCAACGTTTTATTGTTGTTTCTGATGGAGCGGAGTCCCCATAACACTTTTCAAGCCATTGCTTCGCTTGAACGGTATTTTTTCCCATCAAGAAGCAGTGTAAAATTAAAACACGAAATTGTTTTTGATCCATTGTTTTGAAAATAACAAAAGTAGCGTCACTCTTAGCACAATAACTCACAAACTAATGAATAGAATATCATGAAATTTTAACAGCTGTCTTTTGAAGGTTAGTATTAACTGAAAAAAAGGTGACTGCAATAAAACTAGCGCCATCTATGTGTTAGGCCCGGGACTTTTCAGCACATGTGTTATATATATACATGTATATATATATGTATATATGTATCATTTCTTACCTAAGTATATATTTAAGTGCAGGTTTCGATATGAAATCTTTAAGCTCGTCGCTATCTGTTCTAAGCAAAGTTGGCTTGACACACGGTGCGTGCATGGTGATGTATTCCAGAGCATCTTTTACAATATTAAGTGATAGAATGTAGTCCTTTAAAGTGTTGCCGATGGCGTTTTTCTCGATACTATTTGTAAGCATACAGAACATCTCCAGTTTTTGCTGGTCTTCTGGAATATGTTCAAAATCATATCTAAAAATAAAACATGTTAGCGGGCGATTAAGCAAAATATAATCAAATGTAGGCACAAATTTATATTATACCTATTGAATTCCAACACACTCTTGAAATGCTCAAGCAAAATCTCCATTTTTTCCTTATTTCCATAAACCAATGCTGCTAAAACTCGCGTCAAATGTGCTAGAACTGAAGTATTATTTCTAATTGCCGGGTGAACCTAAAATATTTTTAATTTTATATAAACTTGTGTCAGTCCTATTAAGTTTCATTCAACTACTTATTGATGTTTTCACTAAAATCTCACCGTAAATGACAGCAACGACTTGACATATTCGGGTCCTCCAAATGTAACTGATAACTTCTCGAAAGTATCAAGAGGTTTGCTAGTGGCTTTTGACATTAGAGTCTCCATAATTTCTAGCAGTTGTTCTGTTACAGCAGATTGGCTGAAACGAAAAAATGAAGTAAATTTTAATAAACCTTTCTCAAACAGATGATCTACTACTAATTTCACCTTGAGTCTGCGTCTCCTTCCAAACATAATTGTAATATTCTCAAAAATACCTCCATTGCTCCTAGTTCTGGTTCAATAAGGACTTCCTGACATGTATTAACTTTAATACTGAGTCTAAACAGTTTTAAAAGAACCTGAAATAAAATACGATATTGCAGTTGGACTGTTAAAAAACACTTTTCACAGTTAAAAGTAACTAAGGCCGCCGTTTTTTTTTCGATATCTATTATTTCGTACCTGTAAAAGAGGCTTGGCTCTCCAAACATTTTGTATTGCCCCTAATCGGGTAACCATGACTTTAAGTCCTCCACATTCAGCTAAAACGTTCGCCATCTTGTACACTTCTTCATTATCCACAATATTTTGCCCTTTGTTATCTAATGTTTCTATAAATTCTTCTGTTGCATCACCTAACAAACCTCTAGAAACAAAATATGAAAAGAATTGAAAAAAAATACATTTATAGAGATGTAAACTGAAATTTTTGTTAAATAACTATTCACTGTATGTATACCAGGTGTACAAGTATTAAATGCGGATTTCAGACAACAGATGGTGCACCAATGCAGTTTGTGCTATAAAGATTTGACACTGCGCCATTTTGTTGTGTCATCAACAAGTGTCAGACGCGCACGAGTGATAAATTGGAAAAGTGTGTGCATAGTGTAGTATTGTTGTGTTCAATTTGTCGAAATTTATACCGAACAAAGAGCATTCGCGGACACCATTAATTTTTTGTTTCGTTTGAAGAAAACTGCTGTTGAATCACACCGATTACTTCGACAAGCTTATGGTGAACATGCTCCATCGCAAGATACGTGTGAACGATGGTTTTGGCGTTTCAAAAGTGGTGACTTCGATGTTGCAGACAAGGAACGTGGAAAACCGACAAAAAAATACGAAGATGTGGAATTGCAAGCATTGTTGGACGAAGATGATTCGCAAACACAAAAACCACTCGCCGAGCAATTGGGCGTCAGTCAACAAGCTGTTTCAAATCGGCTACCAGAGATGGGGAAGATTCAGAAGACCAATAGATGGGTACCACATGAGTTGAACGACAAGCAAATGGAAAAGCGCAAAAACGTGTGACATTTTGCTCGCTCGGTACAAAAGGAAGTCTTTTTTGCATCGTATGGTTACAGGGGATGAAAAGTGCAAGACCGAATCGCTTTGGCGGAAAAACGATGCTCTGTATTTGGTGGGACCAGAGGGGCGTGGACTATTATGAGCTGTGAAAACCTGAGGAAACGGTTAATACTAAACGTTACTAACAACAATTGACCGATCTGAACTGTTCGCTGCTTGAAAAAAGAGGCCAGCCAGAATACCGAAATAGGCAACACAAAGTCATTTTTCTTCATGACAATGCTCCATCACATACGGCATAACCAATTCGCGACATGTTGGAAGCACTCAGTTGGGAAGTTCTACCCCATGCGGCTTACTCACCAGACTTGACTCCTTCCGATTACCACTTGTTTGCATCGATGGGTCACGCACTTGCTGAGCAGCGCTTTGGTTCATACGAAGATATGAAAAAATGGCTCAATGAATGATTCGCAGCAGAAAGGGAAGATTTTTACTGGCGTGGTATTCACAAATTGCCCGAAAGATGAGAAAAATGTATAACAAGCGATGGAGTATACTTTGAATAAAGCACTTTTTACCATTCTTCCGAATTTAACATGTTTTTTTTTTAGAAAAGAAATCCCCATTTCATACTTGTACACCTAATATATCTAATATAACTAAATAATTAAAGATTGAAATTAAACTTACCTCATCCTGTAAACCACCCTCATAGCATCATGGTCGCCTCCTTCGGCCAACCATATCTTTTTATATACACATCCTTAACGGGCAAATCTAGACTCATTATTTTATTGTTAACTAATAACTCCATACCATTGTCGTCCTCCAAGAGCGCGACAAGTTCACAGTCTTGACAGATTTTATTTTTGACGTCGCGCATGAGAGGGCCAAGTCCAGCTTCAGTACTGGAATAAGGGTTGCCCAACATACGCCCTATGGAAAAGTAATTATTGGTTCAAAAATTATGAAATAACTTTTTTATCTGTCATATAAGAGAAATGTGTGAAAGTGACAGACATTGCGTTGATTAATAGACTTTACACTTATTCAAACGTTCACTCACTTGGTACATGGACACCTACTATTTTATGTTTTAATTAACTTACTTTCGTATCACTAGTTTCGTTAATACCTTGTAAAAAGTCTTCCTGTTGCGGGTCCTTTTCCAAAGTTAGGAAGAATTCACCGATATCGTTTTCTTCTGGGTAGATTATCGAACACAGCCTTTCAAATATAAATACGGGAGTCAAGATGTCTTGTAAACTGTACCGTTCTACAGTCTTGATACAAACTGACATAAAAGCTTTGGTTTCTTCTTCAGTACCTAAAAGAAATGTAAAATAATTATAAAAATGGGTTTCAATATCATATGTCTCTTTATTGAAAGCTACAATAAGGTGCAAGACCAAACAGAAATATTTTTATGAAAGATTATGAAAGAAGAATTTTAGTAATTAAAGTTATTTCATACCTGTGGTCATTTCCTCGAGGAGTTCTAAAAGTTTTTCTTGAGTTTCATCTATCAGTCGAGTTCTTTGGACTACTAGCCTTCTTAAGGATAAGTAACCATTTAGCACAGCTCCTAAACAAAAGGTAAATGTTACCAGGTGTACAAGTATGAAATGTGGATTTCAGACAACGGATGGTGGACCAATGCAGTTTGTGCTATAAAGATTTGACACTGCGCCATTTTGTTGTGTCATCAACAAGTGTTAGACGCGCACGAGTGATAACTTGGAAAAGTGTGTGCATAGTGTTGTGTTGTTGTGTTCAATATGTCGAAATTTATACCGAACAAAGAGCATTCGCGGACAGCATTAATTTTTTGTTTTCATTTGAAGAAAACTGCTGTTGAATCATACCTATTACTTATGGTGAACATGCTCCATCGCAAGATACGTGTGAACGATGGTTTCGGCGTTTCAAAAGTGGTGACTTCGATGTTGCAGACAAGGAACGTGAAACACCGCCAAAAAAATACGAAGATGTGGAATTGCAAGCATTGTTGGACGCAGATGAGTCGCAAATACAAAAACAACTCGCCGAGCAATTGGGCGTTAGTCAAAAAGCTGTTTCCAATCGACTACGAGAGATGGGAAAGATTCAGAAGACCGGTAGATGGGTACCACATGAGTTGAATGACAGGTAAATGGAAAAGCGCAAGAACGCGTGTGACATTTTGCTTGCTCGGTACAAAAGGAAGTCGTTTTTGCATCGTATAGTTACAGGGGATGAAAAGTGGATTTATTTTGAGAATCCCAAGAGCAAAAAATCATGGGTAGACCCAGGCACACCATCCACATCAACCGCAAGACCGAATCGCTTTGGCAGAAAGACGATGCTCTGTTTGGTGGGACCAGAGGGGCGTGGTCTATTATGAGCTGTTAAAACCTGGGGAAACGGTTATTACTAAACGTTACCAACAACAATTGATCGACCGTTCGCTGCTTGAAAAAAGGCCAGAATACCGAAAGAGGCAACACAAAGTCATTTTTCTTCATGACGATGCTCCAACACATACGGCAAAACCAGTTCGCGACTTGGAAGCACTCAGCTGGGAAGTTCTACCCCATGCACCTTTTTCACCAGACTTGGCTCCTTCCGATTACCACTTGTTTGCAGCGATGGGTCACGCCTGAGCAGCGCTTTGGTTCGTACGAAGATGTGAAAAAAGGGCTCGATGAATGGTTCGCAGCAAAAGGGGAAGATTTTGACTGGCGTGGTATTCACAAATTGCCCGAAAGATGGGAAAAATGTACATGCGATGGAGCATACTTTGAATAAAGCACTTTTTATCATTCTTCCGAATTTAACATGTTTTTGTAGAACAAAAATCCGCATTTCATACTTGTACACCTGGTATAAACCATACTAAGTTTTATACTTCGATTATTAAACGCAACGAAAGATCGGTAGTCAGGTGTATTGGTAAATAGTCAGATTCCTTTAGACCTCTTGATTTTTTATTGCGCGATCTGCAAGGCTGCCGCAATCTGTTTTAATGGAATAACCTGTATTTTTAGTGTTCCGTACGAAACACTTATGAGATCATTTCGATGTCTGTCTGTCACACCCAATTTTCCCTGAAACTATTCGATATAAAAAGTCAAAATTTGTCACTAATATAGGAATTGATGGCCTTATCAGAGCTGTGTAATTTTGAAAGTTAAATTTCGATTTTATGGTGGAGGTTTTTTAAATATACTGTTTAGTACGCACACTGGTGGCTAGATACCGAGACCAAATAATCTTATTTTATTTGTTTATAATTAAACAAATATTTAAGTCGTAAATATTTGTTTTACACTTCTATTACTAGATTCTAGATTGAGCTAAACTCATTTATTGATTATTAAGTAGCTAAGATGCTATACCTATTATACATTATAGACTAAAAAAACGTGAAAATGTATATTGGATCTTAAGATATATATACCTAATTCACTTGAGTAAAGATTTTATTTTATTTTAAAAGCAATCACCGTACGGAACACTAATTGCGTAAGTCTGACTTGGACTTGGCCGGTTTGATGTTAATGTCTACAGATAGAACTTTTTTATGTGAAAATTTGCGCGCCTTTAGTAACCGGGCAATTGTGAAGATTGTAGGATTTAGATTTTTTGACGTCCTCTCAAAAAATCCCTTTGAACAAGAATATTTTATAGAAAACACAAAGCAAATTAATAATTTTAAAATTTAAAAAAATGACTTCTTTTCCTTTTACAAAACTTACCTACAAGCCTGGACTTGTACTGCCGCCTTATAGCCGTAGCTCCTAAAAATCCTGCCAGCAATTCGGTCAGTTGATTCAACGCATAACCCTGAGCCAAATCGGAAGTGAGGGTAGTCGCTTCCAAACGATGTAACTGTTCGATTTCCTGCGTCATCAAGTTAGCTAATACCAAAGGAAGTCCTTTAACAGTTAAGTATTGTTTCCATGGGGTATCCTGAATAAGACTTTGGTATAACTGTAGGAATTCTGCAGAAGCTTCGCCTGCTTCGCTCAGTTTAGATAAAAAGCAAGTAAGGAGAGAAATTATTTCCTTTTTCCTTTCGTAGTTGTTACACATGATATCTACGATGCTACATGCTACAGTTCTGGCTTGTCTGGAGCTTGGGTTGAAAAGTACAGTTTCTAGCCACGAGGTGGCGCTCAATGCTAAGCGGTTCATTTGTCCTAGTTTCTTGACGCGTCGCCGCCATTTTCTGGCATATTTTTCGGCCAGATACAGGTTTCTTACTTCATCCTTGACCGATGCTGAGGTATTGCTGGACTCGGACCGGCGTAGTAACCGGGTTTTCCAACCTGAAAGAAATAATGTAGTACTTAGATTATCTAATATTACTGTTTGACTATATCCAATTGTATGTTCGGCAATACTTAGTTTGTCTAACGTACCGTCTCTTAAATGAGTTAAAAGTAGAAGATTTAAAGAACATTTGAGATTACTGGAGATCAGCAAAATCAAGTATTTCCAAAGATGCCCTATAACATAATCATACAGTAACATTAGATAATTTGAGGTTAATGAAGAATACACCTGATAAGAAAACTATTGGGCGCATAGAACGTATTAAAATCATAAAAATGTAAAAATAATCTAAATAACAATGGAGAACCTATTCCCCACAACTCTCTGTACTACTAACTCGACTAGAACTAGATTGGGCTTTGTTGAGTTTTTTAGTTTTAGGCAAATGTTTTCAAAAATCAAGTCTATTTCTTCTTGAAGTCCGATACAGACGTAGGCGACCTCCGCCTTTACCTGTAGTTGGTACCTTTTTAAGTGTTTTCCGTAGACATAAGGGACCTACAGTTTAATGCCGGTTCCGAACGGCCACCTAAGGGTAGTTAGAAAATTACCTACCTCCCCTTATTATTCCCCGAGCCAAGATACGAACTCGGGTCGCTGGCGTAGAAAGCAGACAAATTAACCACCTAACACACACACACTATGGCCGCCCCAAGTGTACCTCTAATTAACATTAACTTCCGGTTAACATTATCTAGAAACTATATGTACTAAAAAATGTTATGAAAAAAAATTGATTATTTAATCCAGATTATTTTTTAAAAAATCACCATTTCTTTGCTTAAAAAAAGTATCAACCAAAGTCAACCATATTGATTATGTCATAGCAAAAAAAGCACACCAAAAAAGCTTCTAGTGCTGACGAAATACCAGTACTCAAAAAATGTGCGAGAGAACCAACACCAGTTTTCTGTAGACTTTTCAACCCATCCTACAGTAAAGGAACCTTTCCTTCCTGCCGGACACGCGCTACAGCTTAGCCAATGACCAAAAAAGGCAAAAAAGACCTTGCCAAACAACTACCGACCCCTGCTTTTAATAATATCGAAAGTTATGAAATCAGCATCTGCTAAAATATATAGAAGGATTATGGCTCTCGTGTTTCCTCAGAGAGCGTTCTTTACGTGTGGCAGTCGACGGATTTCTTTCTAATACCTTCACTATCAACGCCTGTATACCCTAAGGTTCCATACCATCTCCCACTCTCTTTCTCTTTTACATCAACGATCTGCTGAGACCAAAAATTCAATCTACAGCTTTGCAGATGCTTACCTCTTCCTTCACTTTATACGCTCGAACATCGACTACTCATGGAAATATCCGCAGACAGCAGGAAGTCGTTCAACTTAGCAAAGACCTGGAAGAAATCCTATCTTGGGGCAGTAACCAAGTAGAATTTAAAGCTACAAAAACCCAGGCGGAAGTTTTTTCTAAAAAAAGTTAACGTTCCTGAACCCGACATACTTATGACGGGACACTCCGTTCCTCTAGTCACTCAAGTTGCTGGGCGTTAACTTGAGAGCAAATATGTCTTGGCGCGAACATGGTGCATGTATTGCAAAAAGAGCTTCATGAAAGTGGGAACATTATTTCAAACTAGACTTCTTTATACTTCATGATACCTTTTAATCATGTACAAAGCTCAAATTGGACCAACGATAGAATACTGCTCCCACGATTAGAGCTCTGCAATCAAACATATACTACATTTGTTGGATTCTATTCAGAAGAGGGCTGTTCGTCGTCAAGAACAACGTGAATCGCTTTTTTTCCGCACACGCGTCCCTCCTGTAGGGGTTTCCCTGCAGTGAGTGTACTATGCCCATAAAATAAGATTATCCTGCAACTAAGACGTGACTGACTAATAATTTTGGGTAATACTCATACCCCTAAACGATTAAAATAAAAATTGAGCTTAAAATATAGGCAAACACTAATATGTATGCACAAAGAATATTGATTAAATTTTAATACGAGGGAGTTGTTTAATGTTAGCTATCTAACAATGAAAATAATGTGACACAAAAAAAAAGCTTGAAAGTAGGACTTTCGAGCTTTTTTAAAATTGTGAACGAAGATGGGGATATTAATTTTTTTTGCATGATGCTCAAACTCCTTACACCAGACGGTTTCGTCTCGCCTCGAGTTTTGGCCAGGAAAGAAATTTCCTCAAGAATATTCGGTCGCTTTAAAGAACGATGAGAATTATTTTTCACGAATTGTCACAGGCGACGAAACTATTAATGGAGGGATTTACGGAAGGACGATCATATAAACATCTGGTACGATGCAACATGTCAAATACAAAAAAATAATTTTAATTTTGTGCAAACTTATAAAACTTTTAATGAATACGTTTAATAATTAATTAATAACAAATTAAAATTTTCTGTTGTAGTCAAAACTTTTTAAATTGAAAATAAGGAAGCGGACTTTAACATACCTGTGAACGAATTTCCAGTATCCTTACTCAAAAACTTGCGCACCTCAACAGGGGCCTGCAACGGCGCAATTTTAATCACACTACTCGTTTTTCCATTATTAGATTTTTCCTTGGACTTTTTGCTGCTACCAGCCGTACTAGACTTGTCACCAGCAGTTTCGGGAATTTTTATGAGACTCTGAATAATTTTCAAGCACGGCAAAATGACGCTCTCCATGACTATCGGGCTCTTCGAGTCTTCGCACGCTTTGAGGAACAATGACATCATGCAACTGAGTTTCAGTTCCCAGCAGTCGTCCTCTTTTTGGACCATTGCAGCTAGTAGGGCTATTTCGTGGCGGATACTTGCGCCTAAAAAAATAACTTAAATATAAACATACGCGTTTTATTGTATAATAATTATATGATTTGCGATTTTATGTGATGTGGCTGAAAGGAAATGAAACTAGCGTTTCGATGCCACTACAGTTTAGCAGAGTTATTAATTCGTGAACAGTATTGCCGGCCACATTACCTTTCTCCTATACTCTACTCTTTCTTTTCTCTCTTTCTACTCTTCTCATCTCAAGAAATTAAAAATGACCAATCGAAATTATCAAAAATTAGTGGCTTCAAGACAAACTGTCAATTAAACTCTCTTTCGAGTAATCCTTGTAGAGCTGAAGAAGAGGATGGCACGTGTGTGATGACCATTCCACGCACTTGGATGCTTTACCACGACAACGCCTGCTTTCACTACATTCCTTCTCAGCCCTTGTGGTTTCTTTTTAATCCTTCCGCCTCAAAAGCCACTTGAACGTCATTTTTAATAAATAGTATTTCCAAGAGCGTAAATTGGCAAGCTGAATAGCCCTTCAGCACAAAGAGGTCTTCCAGCATCATTCAAACAATAGAAACAACGCCTACATCACTGTGTAGCTAGCAAAGGAAACTTCTTTAAAAGTGATAACCTTGATGTGTAAAAAAATGTACTAGATTGTTAGTCTTATTACGTTTCTGCCACACCACACAGCAGTAAAAAAACACTACCATCCGTGCATATGCAGTTGCGTAAAAATCGCCCTTACCTAAATCAGTGCTATTAAGGTTGCCATTCAGGCTGTTTGTAATTCTGTTCATAAGAAGATTACACAAATCTTCGGTGGCTTCCGGATTATCTCTAGTAAGAGTACATAGCAATAATCTGACGTCTTCCTGGTTGTTTACGTTTCCCTTTCGTAGATTGTTCCAAACTAATTCCTAAAATTACAGACATATTGGTTAAAAACACCATTAACGATTTTTCTCAAGAGATTTTAAAGCTAAAAATTGAGATATTCTCACCTGGACTAAGCCATAGGAGCAGAGTGTTTGTCTAGTGGTCCTGTTAAGAGCAAGAGCACGTAATAAAGTAAGACAATGTTCTGTGGCTGCAGTTGCGCACCCGTAGCACTTGTTGATTACACATGGTACCTTAGAAGCCAACTAAAGATATAAATAAAAATACGTTAATTCTTTTAATAAATTTCTGAGTTATTTATAAAGTTTTACAGAACATTTTATACTAACTAAAGTCAGTCAAGTAAGAACGTGTCGCTTATAACTTGTGGTTGGTAAAAGAAATTCCTTTTTTTTGAGGTTATTGTTGGCACCCCTGCAAACAGAGAAATTCATTTATCACCTTATTTATGGCTAAATAGTACATTATGGAACACGAGTGCTGCATACGATTCGCGCTTCGAGACTGTACCTATGTAATCATCTAAAAGATACGATAATGACGCTTACAGCGGCTGCTAGGTATATGGGCAAGTCGAAGGTATTCATTAGCAAGTGGATGAAACGATATTCTCAGTTAAAAAATGTTGAGCTAACAGAACGTGGTTCGAGAGAAAAAGTGTCAAAAATGATTATTATTATGTTTTCTCGAATTAACTTCGCGCCAAGGGGCGCAAAAACTACTGTAGAAATTTTTAGATATATCGTATGATCGATTTAAAGTGGCGGAGTGCAATCAAGAAACCACAGATCGAGACTGAAGCAATGTATTTTTTCTGATGAAGCTCATTTTGGGGTTATGTTATCACCCCACGAGCCTGGTCAACTTCCACTAACCGACCGGTTCAGTGGCCCCTGAAACACCCTGGGAAGATCCATTTTTGGGGATGTCTTTCGGAAAGGCTTTGAGAGACTCTTTATCTTTACCTACAGTTGAAACGCTGAAATAATGCTCCAGATTTAAAAGAAGGCGTTAGTACCGACTGTCAAACGGTGGTTTGTCGATAAAAAATGAGGAGGGGATTCTCCAAATATCGGAGTAAAACGTGTAGCCAGCAGAAAGGGGAATCCGGTATCGTCATATTAGATTGGCTATACCAGTCGTCCGATTCAAACCCAATCGAGAACGTACGGTCATACCTCAAGCAGAAGCTTCGTAATAAAAAGATGCACACAGTGAAGCGACTGCAAATTCGGGCAATTTGGAAATCCAAATACAAAAAGGAAATCCAAATCCCAAGAATACAAGGGAAATCTCGCCTTAAAGAAGCTAGGCGATGGGAACCGGACGAACTACTGAATCATTAGCATTTTAATGGCAATCTTTTACTGTCGAATGATGTAAAAAACTTTTAAATAAATGAATCTTTCGTGTCAGCTCCATCTTTTAAACTATCAAAACGTCTTGTTCAAATACTCATAGACAACACTAAATTTAAAGCCAAATTTGCATAAAAAATTCACAACAACTAGTTGAAAACATCAAACATTTCAAGTTACCTGACAATTCAAAATTAATCTCTTTCGATGTTCAAAATGTTTTTCCAAGCATCCCAAGTCGGGAAACTATATTACTAATTGAAAAACTTCTTTCTGAAATCAATGTCAACCCAATAATAAAACAAGACATCTTAAATTGCTTAAAGGTTTGCCTAGAACAAAATTATTTTGAATTTAATAACGACCTATACAGCAGCCTAGATGGTCTTATAATGAGCAATCCACTTAGTCCTCTTTTGGCGGAAATATTTATGAATAACATAGAAAAACAAATAAGCAAACACCCACTGTTTAAAAAATTTGTATACCGGCATACATATGTTGACGATATCTTATGTTGTTTTACAGGAAGTGATAGACAATTTGCCACATTTCAAAATTTTTTGAATAATATACCATACACAAAAATATAAAATTCACCAGTGAAGTTGAAATCAACAATAGCTTAAACTTTCTTGACCTAACAATAAAAAGACATAATAACAAACACAGTTTTTCTATTTACCATACACCGTCACATACTGACATAATTATCCATAATACCTCATGTCATCCACCAAGTCACAAACTTGCAGTTTTCCATAAAATGATTCACATACTAATAAATTTTCCTCTAAACCAAGACGATTTTCAAAAAGAACTTAATATTATAAAACAATTAGCAGTAAATAGTGACTTTACAAAAAAGCCGAATAATAAAGAACTCTATAAAAATGTAAAGTCAATAATGTACTATAGTAGATGCAGCACTAAATTAAATAATTTCTTGAGAAAATTAAATATTAACATAGCATTTAAAACATCCAACACACTTGGCAAATTTATAAAAAATAACAAAACTAAAACAGATAGAGACAATAGATCCGGAGTATACAAATTAAATTGTGGGAATTGCTCAAAAACATATATAGGTCAAACAGGTAGAAGTTCTTCAAAAAGAATAAAAGAACCTGCTTCATCATTCATCAATAGAAAAAATAACTCAAATTACTCTAATCATTTAATTAAAAATAATCACCAATTCAACCCAAACTTTGAAATATTACATACTTGCACAAAGTGCCTGAAACTTAATTACCTGAATCTTTAGAAATAAACAAATTGAAAAACTCAGAGTCCTTAATAAATGAACAATCAGACTTAAATAATTCACCAATACTAAATGTATTTTAATTAAATTATTTTATTACCTACCATAAAATTGTGAACCAACCATTTATTATAGTAATTTTATCCTCATTTTGTAACTAACCATCTGAAGAAGCTGTCATACAGCGAAACATGTCATGGTGTTAAAAATAAAAAAAATAGTGGAAATTTAAGTAGTGTTTTACTTCTTGCAAACTTTTAAATAAATACCTTTTTTAATGAATAATGAGCGACACGTTCTTACTTGACCGACTGTAGATCTAATACGGGTTTGTTCCTTTAAATTCTTAAACAAATTATTCAGCTTATACTCAAAATTATTGACACACACGTTATATTCGAACAAAAAATTTACAAGAGTATCTGAATCAAATGGTACCCTTCTCTTTCTAGATATTCTGGTAAGAGCAAAAGTAACGAAACCTTGGGACATTCAGTTTTGAATACTAACACACACCATCAAAACTATCTGCCATAGATTCATTAGTATTTAGAGCTCTATTAAAATGTGATGGATACCCTATATGATAGACCAACTGACCAGTACTCTAAAAGGCAATTGATATTGTAATTGGCGATATTCGACGCTTTTTTAACCAATTTAAAAACTCATCTCCTGGACAAGATAGCTGTTAGGATCTATTCAATTATCAACACTTGTTCCATCTCTTCTTCTCAAATTGAAAATGTTTATAAAATTCCCAAATCGCGTGGAATACTGGAAGGTTAATATCAAAAAAATAAATTGTATAAACAACTGAACACTTTACACTTTATCAATGTAAGAGAAACCGAACTTTTTACTTCGGTCTCTAGGTTTTGCAAACGAGGAATTTAGGAAGCAACCGAAATTACAAATACCTTAACAACAGTCACAGGTTACAGTCTGTCACGGTCCGGGAAACACCAAAACAGTATAAATACTCGGATCGTGACTTTACAAGCTCATTCGATGTTCTAATCTGCGTGATACAGATAACTGCATGTGCAATCGTAAGCGAAACTTTGGAAAATTACTCCAATTTGATACAGTCTATTTTTAACCAAAACCGTAAAAACTATTAGAAATCATAAATACAAGGTTGATTTTTTGTCAGCTATTCTATTTATTGTTACCTGTAAGTCGTCAAGAACAGAAGCACTTTCTGGCAATTCCATATCATGATGTTTCCTTTCGTAAGCGACTAATTCTTTTCTTGATGCCAAAACCTACAAAGAAACAAGTAACTAATGTTAACTAATTTAAATATGTAGGGTGCGTCACCAAAATCCGGATAAATCCAACAACTTTTTTAAGGTCATGTTTTTTAATGAACAATGAAGTTTGAAAAAAAATCGTTTTACGTGGCACTTAGGGCATAACACATGGGCTGAGAAGTCCCGGGCCTAACACATAGATGGCGCTAGTTTTATTGCAGTCACCTTTTTTTCAGTTAATACTAACCTTCAAAAGACAGCTGTTAAAATTTCATGATATTCTATTCATTAGTTTGTGAGTTATTGTGCTAAGAGTGACACTACTTTTGTTATTTTCAAAACAATGGATCAAAAACAATTTCGTGTTTTAATTTTACACTGCTTCTTGATGGGAAAAAATACCGTTCAAGCGAAGCAATGGCTTGAAAAGTGTTATGGGGACTCCGCTCCATCAGAAACAACAATAAAACGTTGGTTTACTGACTTCAAACGTGGTCGTAGAGACACCGATGATGCAGAACGCAGTGGACGTCCAAATGAGGCGGTAACACCAGAAAACATCAAAAAAATCCATAAAATCGTTTTGAATGATCGAAAAGTGAAGTTGCGTGAGTTAGCTGACATCGTAAAGATATCAAAAGAACGTGTTGGCTTTATATTGCATGAGCATTTGACTATGAGAAAGCTCTGTTCAAAGTGGGTGCCGCGTTTGCTCACTGTTTATCAAAAACAAGAACGTGTTGATGATTCTGAGCAGTGTTTGGCCATTGTTAGAGCGGCGCTGGAATGATTGCGTTGCTCTTGATGGAGATTACGTTGATGAATAAAGCTAATTTTGAACCAAAAAAAAACGTGTTTTCTTTGTTAGGCCCGAGACTTTTCAGCCCATGTGTTATATGTTAATAACAATCATTCA
Organism: Pachyrhynchus sulphureomaculatus; assembly: GCA_019049505.1. Lineage (NCBI taxonomy): Eukaryota > Metazoa > Arthropoda > Insecta > Coleoptera > Curculionidae > Pachyrhynchus > Pachyrhynchus sulphureomaculatus. Next base: position 96,746,646 of record CM032452.1, on the reverse strand, counting down.
ATGTATCCCCCATTAGCTTGAATAACGGTCTCCATTCTCGGTCTGAAACGCCGGCACGCCCTCTGTAATTCCGCGCTGTTCATATTGTCGAACGCTGCCTCAATAACGGTCATTAACGATGTCACATTGGGATACCAAAACTTGTCTGTGACCCTTTAAACTACACTCCATATGTAGTAGTCCAAGGGATTCAAATATGGACTATTAAGAGGCAAGAGGTTCTCGTACAAAAGTTATCTGAGAGTCAGTTATGGACCAAATGGCGCGTGTGAGCCGGTACCCCATTCTGCTGGAAAAGATATGGCCTTCCCCTCGCAATGTCTTTTGTCCACGACTTCATTATACTGTTCAAATACTTAAATATACCTCTTTGGTCACAGTTTGCCCTTTTTAGAAGAAATGCGATGGCATGGCACCCTTACTGGACACAACACTTAGTTCGTGGACACTGGCCGGAAATTTCGTTCTAGCAACAACGGGGACATCCTCGGGGTCGTGAGCAAACCAGCCATCATTTCATCGGTTAATTTTTGCATTAAGAGTGAAAATTTTTTCGTCGAAGATAAATCTGAGGTGTCCCCGCTACTTCGTGTTTTAAAAAACAGATAAGCAAACTGCAGTGCTTTGTCCTGGAATCATAATTATGTAGGAATGGTATCAAAGTCCCCCTTCAACAATTCTACGCATTGTTGGCTCGCTTACACCTACAATCAACACCAATTTTCGTAACGATTGCCCTGGGTCCTCCGAAATCAGCAATCAAGTCCTTGTGATGACTTTAAGACTCCTCACGGTACATTCTTGCAAGTGGTGCTTCTTCCCCGGCGAACTAGAACCTTCGTTTCAACTTTCATAAGCCTTGTACTTAACTACATCATAAATAGTCCATTTCGACTATCTGAAAAACCGAATTATTTCCGGTGCTAACCGACCAGCACGAAGGCCTTCGATGAACGCGGCTCTTCGATTAAACTCCGCACTTGTTTTCGACATGGCATCAACTTTGAGACTAACACTATTTACTTCAGTCAATTTGCTGCTCGGACTCCAACGGCGAGCTCTAGCGAAAACGAGAGATTCCAAATGAAATTTGTCCGGATTTTGGAGACGCATCCTATAGATGAACACAATATTTGGAACAAAATATACAGTTTAATATAGAGGCCCAACAAAAACTTTCATACATGCACATACACAAATGCCTTGGACATATCAAGTATAACAGCTCGAGATTCTCCAAAGCGTTCAATTGCGTTGTTCCAAATAAGTGTTACACCTTCATCAGCTTCATTCAGCTTCCTCACTTAATTAGCGTTGTAAATCAGAGCAACGGGGAACATAAGAGACGTGCAGAAAAATTTTTACCTCTACTAAATGCCTACCTTTTGTATAATTTTACTCAATTCCTCAAAACTAGTCTTACATTCCGTACAGTATTGTTGTGCCAACATCTGTATGGTCTTATTAACTTTAACCTGCGCCAACTGCACGGCGCTTACCGGATTTTGAGTGGTATTGTTATTATTACTAATCGTGGTGGTTTCGTCTCCCTTCTTATCGTTTCGGCGTTCGGTGATCTTCAGGACTAGTGATTCTAATGTCGGTTTATTGGCTATCAGTTGTTTGTATATTCTATCAGCTTTCTCTAGGAGTGAGTTTATGCTAGAGACTGTCTTCTTTCTGTCCTCGTCATTCTACAAAACAAGAATAATACAATTTGAACATAGATTATAAATAGGATTCTGATAGATTTACAAGGTGAATCGTCAGCACCAAAACTTAAGAAGGCTGCTATACTCTACATTAATCTATGAAGTGTGATAAAAATTGCTTAATATATTAAAACTGGTATAACTCTGTAGCAAAAGCAACTGAAGAAAAATATTAATACATAGCACCCCTCAGTAATAACAAGTAAAACTAACTTAGAAAGGTCTCAAATTTTTATTTGCCTCCCCGGTCTGTTTGATGGTGAATTAAAAACTACTTGCTCATACCTATTTTAATATTACCATCAGCTGACTATAGAGATTAGATATCACATATACAGTTTTTGTTTAATTAAGCAAACTGTAAGAAATACCGACATTTGGTATACTGACGGTTCTGGTGCTAACGGCCGCTTTGGGGCGGGAATCTTTTGTCATAAATTAAACCACAGGGAAAGTATACCCATGAGCAACATGGCAACGGTTTTTTAAGCCGCTCAGGCAGCTATACAAGCTCTTACCAAATATACCACGGACAGCTTGCTGATCAGGGAATGCGTGCAAGAACTAAACACGTTAGGAGGTAACAATGAGGTTACCCTAACATGGGTACCAGGCCACCAAGGCATATCTGGAAATGAAATAGCGGACGAACTCGCCAGAAGAGACACCTTAGAGGACCCGCCTGAACAGGTTGTAGGAGTTCCATTCGCTTTCGGTAAAAACAAGATCGGGGAATGCTGGACAAGGAACACCAACGCTCCTAGACTGCAGGAGTGGGATGTCGTCATGCCAAACACCTTATGAAACAAACTACGACAGGCAGAACAAAAGAACTCCTGTCGATGTCAAAACAAAGGCTACGCCTGAGTATAGGACTCATTACGGGACATGTGGCATTACAAGCCCATTTATATAACCTCAAACTGGCTGAGCGGAAAACATTCGGCTGTGCGAGGGAGAAAGCGAGGACAGCATTCACATTTTGTGCGAATGTCCTGCACTAATGGTTAAAAGATACAGATACTGGGGTCAACCATTCTGTGAACCCAAAGATCTACAAGAAGTCAGAGTAAGTAGCCTATGTCTTTTGGCAGAAAATGCTGGACTAGGACTGCGATCCTGATTCGACAGTGGGGAGTCACAGAAGAACTTTTAGATCTAGGTGACATTAGGGACTTAAGGTACCACCCACTCTTCTTACTACTACTACTGGCATAAAATTTGTTAAAAGTATTTGACAGTTGTCAAGATTAAACACGTTAAGTTTATTTTATTTATGAACCAGAAGTTTGAATGCTCATCTCGTTAAAACATTGACATGTTAGTAAACATGTTGGAAAGTCTTAGTCTGCATATTTAACGTGAATGTTAGGTGAAATCTCTTACTAAACTTAGAAGTCACTCTGCATATAGAGCTTTCATACTTAGGAACTCACCTCTATAGGTTCTACGGCACAGCAAGGTTTCGCCTGCAAAGTGAAATCGAACTTGGCATATTTGCAGAAACCACAAGCGTGACACAAGAATGGATCTTTTTCGTCGTAATTTATTGCCCGGCACTTGTGACATTGGAATACGTTTTCTCCGCAATTGGCGCAAATTCCAGGATTAGCAGGAACAGAGGCGCTGCAACGAGGACACTGGAGAGTTTCGCTGCTTGCCTAACGGATAAAAAATGTATATAAATACTTAATAATTTTAAAATACAATAGTATGAAGAGATATGTTTGTTAATGAAGCTTGCACCCAGATAGTATGATTTAAAGTCCTTTACATTGAGGACTCGCAGTTTAACATGGGTTCCCAAATAATATTAAGATATAAAAAATAAATAAAAGAAGAATCATTTTATAGCGACAAATCAACATAAACGACACTGGTAATAATTAGAATTAATGTAGACTTTGTAGCTTCCGTTACATTTAGTATTGAATTTATTTTGTTTTAGATTTAAATCTTTCCTTTATTTTCTACAAACAGTATTTTTTACAACTCTACACTCACTTGGATGTTTTCATAAAAATCTGCATACTCAATCATCAAGTTACAGGCAACAATTGGCAATGGGAATTCTATTTTTACTTCTGTCTGCCCAGACTGTAAGGTAACTTTTTTAGCTTTGTGCCACAGGGCCGGTTTATTTTTTAATTCGACGACAGCTTGAACAGTTCTAGAAAAATAAATAAAATGTTATTTTCTTAATACGAAATTTTTGGAATTTATCGTAATAATTCGACTCTTGGATAGTTTAAACTTAAGAAGAAAAAACTATGGTATTCCATTGATCTTTCTCTTAAGTCGAAATTTCATTCTTGTGTTGTGTTTTGGCCATATATTCACTATAACACATGGGCTGAAAAGTCCCGGGCCTAACACATAGATGGCGCTAGTTTTATTGCAGTCACCTTTTTTTCAGTTAATACTAACCTTCAAAAGACAGCTGTTAAAATTTCATGATATTCTATTCATTAGTTTGTGAGTTATTGTGCTAAGAGTGACGCTACTTTTGTTATTTTCAAAACAATGGATCAAAAACAATTTCGTGTTTTTATTTTACACTGCTTCTTGATGGGAAAAAATACCGTTCAAGCGAAGCAATGGCTTGAAAAGTGTTATGGGGACTCCGCTCCATCAGAAACAACAATAAAACGTTGGTTTGCTGACTTCAAACGTGGTCGTAGAGACACCGATGATGCAGAACGCAGTGGACGTCCAAATGAGGCGGTAACACCAGAAAACATCAAAAAAATCCATAAAATCGTTTTGAATGATCGAAAAGTGAAGTTGCGTGAGTTAGCTGACATCGTAAAGATATCAAAAGAACGTGTTGGCTTTATATTGCATGAGCATTTGACTATGAGAAAGCTCTGTTCAAAGTGGGTGCCGCGTTTGCTCACTGTTGATCAAAAACAAGAACGTGTTGATGATTCTGAGCAGTGTTTGGCCATGTTTAAACGTAACAAACCGGAATTTTTGCGTCGATATGTGACAATGGATGAAACATGGATCCATCACTTCACTCCGGAATCAAAACGATCGTCATCTGAGTGGACAGCAACTGGTGAACCTCGTCCAAAGCGCCCGAAAGCACAACAATCGGCTGGAAAGGTTATGGCCTCGGTATTTTGGGATGTGCGTGGTGTAATATTCATCGACTATCTTGAGAAAGGAAATACCATCAACAGTGAATATTATATAGCGTTATTGGAGCGTTTGAAGGCCGAAATTGCAAAGAAACGACCGCATATGGCAAAGAAAAAAATTTTGTTTCATCAAGACAACGCACCGTGTCACAAGTCAATCAAAACAATGGCAAAACTACATGAATTGAACTTCGAATTGCTCCCACATCCACCGTATTCGCCAGATTTGGCTCCCAGCGACTACTGGCTGTTCGCAGACCTGAAAAAAATGCTCGCCGGTAAGAAATTTCGCACGAATGAAGAGGTTATCGCTGAAACTGAGGCCTATTTTGAGGCAAAAGATAAATCGTTCTACAAAAGTGGTATTGAAATGTTAGAGCGGCGCTGGAATGATTGCGTTGCTCTTGATGGAGATTACGTTGATGAATAAAGCTAATTTTGAACCAAAAAAACCGTGTTTTTTTTGTTAGGCCCGGGACTTTTCAGCCCATGTGTTAAGTTGATTATATTATTAACATGGTTACGGGTACAATTTTTCTCTCAATTCTCTGCTGTGTCGACTGAATAAGTGATGCTGATACTTTGCCGATCATCCTATCGGCTTCTTTAGAACTAGTTCCAAGAACTGACTTTTTCTAGCAAGGAACTGAACACGAAACAGTTTCGTGCTAGATTCCGAAGAGTTAGTTCTCGGAACAAGCTCTGAAGAAGCTGGGAGTGTGATCGGCGTGTATCTATAAGCTCTGTAACCTGTGGAAGTTTCCTATCAAAATTATTAACATGTGTAGTCTAGCGTGTTCTGTTGCATTCTCGATGTGGCGTTTCTGATTGCTTAAAGCGCCGCATGGGATAGAATGTACTACATGGGGGGTGAAAAGCCCCGAAACTTTCCGAGAGATGGCAGCACAAACAAAAACCCATATGATTTTCAGTTAGTGTCAACTCTCAGAAGATTCGTGTAAAATTTTCATGAGATTTTGTCTATTACTTTGCGAGTTACAGCTGTTTGAGTGACGCTACTTTTAATTTTCGCAGAACGATGAAACAAAAAGAATTTCGTATGTTGATTAAATATTGCTTTTTAATGGAAAAAAATACAGCCAGAAACCAAGAATGGTTTGAGAAGTGTTGTGCTCCGTCGAAAGCAACGATATGTCGCTGGTTTAGTGAACTTAAATGCGGTCGTACAAGCACCGATAATGCACCACGTTCCGGACATCTAAATGAGCCAGTCACTCCAAAAAACACAAAAAATCCAGCATAATGCTCTGAATGACCGCAAAGTGAAAGTGAGTATTTTTTGGGATGCGCATGGAATAGTACTGATCGACTATCTGGAAAAGGGAGGCGAACAATCGTGCAAAAAAAAGCCGCATTTAGCGAAGAAAAAAGTGCTGTTTCACCAAAATAATGCATCTGCTCACAGCTCTATAAAATTGATAGTGAAATAGGACCAACTGGGCCATGAATTGCTTCCTCAGCCGCCATATTTACCAGATCTGGCACCCAGCGATTATTCATCATCATCAATCAGCCCTGATCTGTCCATCGTCGGACATAGCCCTCCTCAAGATCCTGCCACCTTCTTCTGTCCTGTGCAGTTGCCATCCAATTTCCAAAAACCCTCTTGATATCATCGGTCCATCTTGTGGGTGGCTGCTTCGTCTATCCGTTCTTGGCCTCCACTCCAGGATCCTCCCTATCCATCTCCACTTTAGCCCGGGTAAGCGCTCTATTACATCTTCCACGCCTGTTCTTCTGCGGATCTCCTCATTTCTCAGCCTGTCTCTTAAGGTAATACCCAGCAATGACCTCTCCATTTTACGTTGTGTTTGTTGCAGTTTAAGTATGGATTTTTTGGTGAGGGCTAGGGTCTCTGCCCCGTATGTAAGAACCGGTAATACACACTGATTAAATGTTCTTCTTTTCAAACTGATTGGCACTTCACCCTTAAATACATCTCGGAGTCTGCCAAACGCTGCTCATCCTAAGGTAGTTCTTCTAAGCAGTTCCCGCGTTTGGCTGTCTCTGCAAAGTTTCACTTCATGACCCAGGTATATGTAACTCGGTCATCTCAATATCTCTACCTTCTAGACTTATCGGTCGACGAGGAACTAAGTCTGTCATAACCTTTGTCTTTTTATAGTTTATTTTCAAGCCAACTTTTTGCGTGGCATTTTGCAGCTCTTTTAGCATATCTTTACCATAGCTTCTCCTAAATTGTCAAATATAATGACAATGTCATCTGCGAATTTTAAATGACTGAGCCGCTCTCCATCAATATTTACTCCCGTGTTTTCCCATTCTAACGTTTCGAATGCTTGTTTCAGCACGGTTATAAACAGCTTCGGTGACATTGTATCTCCTTGTCTAACACCCCTTTTTATTTCTATTTTCTTCAAGGGAGAGTATAGGTTCACTATTGTTGTAGCCTTGTTGTGGATGTCACGTATAATATTTGAGTATCGATAGTCAATTCGACACTCGTTTAATGCTTCTAATATGGCAGGTAATTCAATAGTGTCAAGAGCTTTTTGGTAGTCAACAAAGATGAGAACTAGGGGTCTTTTATATTGAATCGGCCTTTCTATTAGCGTAAGTGGTCATTTGTTCCAAAGCCCGAGCGGAATCCAGAGAGTATGAGATATAGGAAACAAAATAATATAGTAAAAGAATATTATTTATGTTTGTGAATATATTTATTATTATTATTCTTATATTTACATGTGCAAAAGTTTCCGGCCACTTTGTACTACGAGAAAAATTATTAGTCCATATGCTCTATAATAGACTTAAATTATATTTTTATGTTAATATTTTGTAGCCATACCTTTTGTAGCGATAACAGCCGCACAACGATGTAGCACTGACTCATTTAATCAATTAATATAAGCAGGTGAAATTTTATCCCATTCTTCCTTCAATGATTTGAATAATGCGGCTTGATTTGAATATGTATGCTTTCGAACTTGACGATCTAGCGTTTCACATAAATGTTCTATTGGGTTCAAATCCGGTAATTGAGATGGCCAGCTTAAAACTCTCACATTTGAAGCAGAAAACCACTGTTGTAATAACTTTGATGTATGTTTGGGGTCATTATCCTGCTGAAATATCCAATTCTGCGGCAATGCTTCTTCAGCATATGATAACAAATTGTTTTCTAAAATGTTCTTGTAAATATCAGCGTTCATATTTCCGTTGATCTCGATCAACGGACCGACTCCTTGTGCAGAGAAAATTCCCTAAACCATCACACTTCCTCCACCGTGTTTTACAGTAGGAATTTGGTACCGAACATCATTTCTCGTGCCAATAGGACGTCGTGCATATTGTCTACTATCGCTTCCAAAAAGATTAAATTTTAGATTAGATTTGTCTGAGAAAGCTACTTTTTTCCAATCTTTGATCGTCCAATTTAGGTGAGCTTTGGCAAATTGTAATCGGGCCTTCTTATTCTTTTTACTGATTAATGATTTTTTAATACCTATACGGCCAAAAAGTCCCACATCATGTAGTCTTCGTGTCACAGTACTTCGACTAACATTAGCTAGGTTTTCATCCTTTAGCTCGCGTGCAATTTCGGCAGCAATTTTCTTGACATCCGCAGCTGATTTCCGTTTAATGATGCGATCTACTTTTTTAGACGTTTTTCTTGGTCTTCCACTACTCGGACGATCTCTTAAACCATATCCACAACGGTATTTTACAATAATATCGTTCACGGTTGATTTACCTATCGATAATAATGAAGCAATCTCACGAGAAGACTTTCCTTCTTTTGAAAATTTTATTACTCTCTCACGAATTTGGATTTGCATATGCCGAGCCATGTTTATGCTCCCATGACCTTTTATGAACTAAATGTGAACATTCAACGCGCTATTATTCGTAAATATGTCTTTGAACGTCCTACTGGGTCAATGTATATTATGTGGCCGGAAACTTTTGCACATATAAATATAAGAATAATAATAATAAATATATTCACAAACATAAATAATATTCTTTTACTATATTATTTTGTTTCCTATATCTCATACTCACATGTCATAATGATTAAAAATCATTGGTCTTTTTTTTAATAAATTAGAGTACGAAATGTCACTGGCTGACTTGAAAAAAGACAGAAAAAAGTTGTAGATTACCATTACAATTTGAAAAAAACTGGTACGTGTATCAGCAAGAAGTGAAACTTCTATGTGTAATACACATTTTTTTGTCTATTTTATTCGATTTTTAAAATAAATAGGATAGGAGAGACATCAGCAAAAGAAAAGTTATTATTATTATGATTATTATTATCGACATTATAAAATGTGAGAGTTAGTTATTTATTTCAATAAATAATGTATAACTAGGTTCGTTATTTATAATGTAATTTTATTTGAAATATTTTTAACGAAAATATTTTTTTTATATAATTTAATCGATAATTTTATTAACTTTAAAAAAATTTAATTTTAAAATAAGGAAGTTTTAAATGAAATTAATAAATTACAAAATTGAAGTCAACAATTTGAAAATTTTTGTGCTTTCATATATACATGTGTAAATAGCTTTGTATGTACATAACTGTGTATCATGTGCTACTACACCTTCCGGTAGTATTAGTATTAAACTGTATATTTACCATTACGGGAATCTTTTGATGCTTTTGAAGAGGCTGGTAAAAAAAATCCTCAGAAGAATACAGAAGCGATCATAAGAGAATTATTAAGAGGAAGACACGAGACGATGAGTGTCGCGAGGGAGAAGTGTTGTTACAAGGACGTGGCCATTTCCGGGTTAACACCTTCTTCGCAATATACAACCAGTTTTTGGACGAGTTGAGGAGGCACAAATCTTCGTATGATGCAATAACAGCCAATTTTGCATTCTTATGCAAATTGGATACAATGTCTGAAGCGGAAGTTACAGTTAACGCCATAAAACTCCGAAAATTATACCCGATTGATCTTGCGAATGATTTACAAGGAGAATGTGTTCTTTTAAAACAATTCTTGACGCCACATGAAAACAAAATGAGTTTAAGGCAACTTAACCTATTATTTATTAAGCAAACAGCTTTAAAGGAAGCATTTCCATATACGGAAATAACATTACATATGTCCCTGTGCACTGCAGTGACAAATTGCAGGGCGAACGTTCGTTTTCCGTACTCAAAAGAATAAAAAATTATCTACGTTCCCGGAGAAGCGAAGAACGTTTGAACAGTTTAGCCATCCTTAATATAAAAGCTGACTTAACACAATCCATTAATTATGACAGTGTTATTGACGAATTTGTCAACCAATTTGTGCATCGCCAAAAAATGTCAATATTTAATAAATGGTGTTTATTCTTTTGTATGGCCTTTTTTCATTATCAAAAGATGTTTGCTTTTTTTTGGTAATTTATAGGGCGGCAAACCTTAAAGGCACAGGGCGCCGAATCTTAAAATACGCCACTGGACACAACACGACATAGTAACAAAACCCTAGCTTTACTTACCTGTTATTATAGTAAATGTTGATTGTACGAACCATCTTCGTCTTCTTTAATTCCCCGATGCGGACGGTGATCTTACTAATAATATGACTGCTTAACAGTTTGACTATTTGGGTAGTAGTAGTGAATTTTGAGTCTACTTTAATAGACGATAGTTTAATGGTTGTGAAGGGCACCTGTCAAGCAAAAAAATACAAAAATAATTATTTATGTACCAGGTGTACAAATATGAAATGCGGATTTTTTTTTTAAAAAAAAAAACATGTTAAAGTCGGAAGAATGATAAAAAGTGCTTCATTCAAAGTATGCTCCAGCGCTTGTTATACATTTTCCCATCTTTTGGGAAATTTGTGAATACCACGCCAGTAAAAATCTTCCCCTTTTGCTGCGAACCATTCATCGAGCCATTTTTTCACATCTTCGTAAGAACCAAAGCGCTGCTCAGCAAGTGCGTGACCCATCGATACAAACAAGTGGTAATCGGAAGGAACCAATTCTGGTGAGTAAGCCGCATGGGGTAGAACTTCCCAGCGGAGGGCTTCCAACGTGTCGCGAACTGGTTTTGCCGTATATGATGGAGCATTGTCATGAAGAAAAATTACTTTGTGTTGCCTCTTTCGGTATTCTGACCTTTTTTCAAGCAGCGAACGGTTCAAATCGGTCAATTGTTGTTGGTAACGTTTAGTATTAACCGTTTCCCCAGATTTTAACCGCTCATAATAGACCACGCCCCTCTGGTCCCACCAAACACAGAGCATCGTCTTTCTGCCAAAGCGATTCAGTCTTGCGGTCGATGTGGGTGGTGCGCCTGGGTCTACCCATGATTTTTTGCGCTTGGGATTCTCAAAATAAACCCACTTTTCATCCCCTGTAACTATACGATGCAAAAATTACTTCCTTTTGTACCGAGCGAGCAAAATGTCACACGTGTTTTTGCGCTTTTGCATTTGCCTGTCGTTCAACTCATGTGGTACCCATCTACCGGCTTCTGAATCTTTTCAACCTCTCGTAGCCGATTGGAAACAGCTTGTTGACTAACGCCCAATTGCTCGGCGAGTTGTTTTTGTGTTTGCAAATCATCTTCGTCCAACAATGCTTGCAATTCCACATCTTTCACGTTCCTTATCTGCAACATCGAAGTCACCACTTTTGAATCGCCGAAACTATCGTTCACACGTATCTTCCGATGGAGCATGTTCACCATAAGCCTCTCGAAGTAATTGGTATGATTCAACGGCAGTTTTCTTCAAATGAAAACAAAAAATTAATGCTGTCCGCGAATGCTCTTTGTTCGGTATAAATTTCGACATATTGAACACAACACTATGCACACACTTTACCAGTTTATCACTCGTGCTCGTCTGACACTCGTTGATGACACAGCAAAATTGCGCAGTGTCAAATCTTTATAGCACAAACTGCATTGGTGCACCATCTGTTGTCTGAAATCCGCATTTCATACTTGTACACCTGGTAAAATATGACAAATTTTAATATAGAGGGTCTACCATGAGAGACGATATGTTTTAAACGTCATAACCGCCATTTTGGAAAAATCACGGCAGAGTGACATTGTCATTTGTGTTCAGTAAGTTCTGACAAATTATCATGTTTTGCTATACTCCTAAAGGACGCTTAGAAATTTGTTCGTCGGCGCCCAATGGGCTCTTCGTGAAAATTACGATCCGCAAAATCTTCCATCTGTGCTTGCTATTTATTCGTCGAAATGTGGCAAAGTTTGAACATGAACAGCAAAATTGCAAGAAGTGAGGAGAATATCGCCGCCAAACAAGCCAGTATTCGTGAAAACCCAAACCAATCCGTTTCTCGCCGTTCTTAGGAGTTGTAACTAGCACTAATGAGTACATAGCGTACTTTATGTTTAGACTTGGGCACGCATAGATATAAGATTGTGATCACTCAAGAACTAAAGTTCTTGAACAACTTGAAAACTTGGAAGAAACTCCCATTTTCATCGAAGAGATTATTTTTTCTGATTAAGTTCATACCTAATTAAACAGATATGGATACCAATGCGGAATTACACAAGGAAAATCTAGATGCAACACATATGGTCACACAAGCATTGGAACAAGCGTTTGATTCGGTTAAGAGAACTGAATTAAATACAGTGCTAAAAGTACTGGGAGTGCCGAGCAAGATAAGACGATTGTGCATGATGACACTGAAGGAGACATTCGCGAATGTCAAAACACAGAAAGGAAGATCAGATTTCGAAATTAACAAAGGGGTTAGATAGGGAGATGCATTATCGGCCGCGTTATTCAAACTAACAGTACGATATGTACTAAGGAATATAAATCAAGGTACAATACGAACAAAGGGCAGCCAAATAGTGGCCGTATGCGAACGATGTAGTAATTATTGCAAAAAAACCAGAAAATAATGAAGAAACTGCTGAGAGAAATAAGCGTAGAAGGCGCAAAAATGGGATTGAAAATAAACGAAGAAAAAACCAAAATAATGAAAAATGGAAAACAAAATGATCAGGAAATGGAAAGGATTAGAATAAACGAATATACCTTTGAAAGAGTAGAGAAGAATAAATATTTAGGAGTGACGCTGTATTGGGACGGGAACAAGGAAATGGAAGTAAAGGAAAGATTAATAATAGCAAACAAGTTTTTCCATAGTAATAAGAAATTAAGTAAAGTGTGTAAAGACACAGTAAGATGGGATATACAAGACAATAATACTCCCAAAACTATGTATGCTACCGAAGTGATAAGCATGACAAAGAAACAAGAGGAAGACATGAGAACAATTGAACGAAAGATATTGCGAGCGATCCTAGGGCCAATAAGAATATGTGAAGGAGTCTACAGAAGGAGGACTAATCAAGACATCTTAGAAAAGTAGAGGAGAACATAGTCAAAAAAAAAAACAGAAGAGATTTAATGGGCTAGGGCACACATGGCGAGCAGGCCCAGGAGCACCAATATATGAAATACTTCAATGGGAACCGGGACGTAGAAGGGGAGGTAGACCACGAATAGGATGGCTGCAGCAAGTCAAGGAAGACATAGAGGCAGCAGGGATTACAAACTGGAAGGAGAAGACGTTTAACAGAAAACTTTGGAAACATCTAAGCAGAGAGAAACATAACAACAAGGGAAACGGGACTGATCAACCCATAAACTAGATCTAGAGAACCCAAAGGGTGGCCCTACCCCAAGAGGGATGTTTCCAGGCCATTTATTTATTTATTTATAAGTTCAAACCTGGCTGAATGTAAACAAACAAAATAATCGGTATTGGAGTGAATCTACCCCACAAATCATCCAAAGCTGCCAATTAACTCACAAAAACTAATTGTGTGGTGAAGCCGGAACCATAGTAAATGTCGAGCTATGATAGTAAACTTTGTTTGGCCTAAATTGACAGGTATGGACTTGGATGAGATGTGGTTTCAACAAGACGACCCCACAAGCCACACTGCAGTTGCTACCGTCAGCTTAAGCGGAAAAGTTCGGTTAATCGATTATTTCACGAAATGACCCAATTAGCCGCCCTTGTTTGCGGCTATGTTAAAGCGACGATCTGGAAGTAAACATCCAACAACTATAGATAAATACTCCAGGATATGTTGGCCAGAAAATTGGGTTTCCAGAATTCATCACTGTAAGCTGAGCCGTGTGGTGACCAGTTAAATGGTCGTCAAAAAAAGCCACAAGTTCAATAAAATCTCAAAAAGGTCCTTGTTCTAAAAACAAGTCATTCTTCTCAGTAGACCTCATTCAAGTTGCCATATTTAAATGTGAAAAATAACTTTGAGAGGTCTTATGAAAAGTGTACATTTTTGTCCTAAAATTTAGGTGTCAAGTTATTCTCCTAATCGTACCTCAGGATTGTTGCAAACCAAACATGGCTCAGATTCAAGGTAATATCCGTCCAATTCTACAAACTGTGACATATGTGCATACAGATTAGCATTTGGATGATGTGCAAGCATTTCATTTTGCGCTCGAAGTACTAGCACAGCTTTTTGAACATATTCATCGATTTTCTTCTCCCCCTCTTTCTTTTCAGTGTATTTTAGTGAGAAATATCCTAAAAAAATAAATTGATTTAATGATGGAATTTTTAGTATTTTAATTTTAGTTTATTTATTAAATTATTTAAAAAATTTTTATTTTAAATTATATTAAATAGTTTTTTAATTTATGGTAAAATTATATCAATATTAGTTCATTATATGCCGACGATTTAAAATTATCTGTAAAAGTTAAAAAAAAGTAAGTTTGCTTCAGTTTTTTTTTTTACTTAGTGGACCCAATTTCCTTTTTTGATTGTGTTAGCCGATACTTGTTGGAAATTCATAATAAAATTATATAAAAACAACACTATGTTTTAATTTCCAATATATTTAAAGTCACTTGACAATTGTTTCACCATACAATGGCTTCTTCAGAAGTAAATAAGAAAGAAAAATATTTGGTAGTAATCCTGGTTATATAGTGCTTAAAACTATCCTTAATTACCTAAGATTACGCTAATCATTTTATTATATTATATACAGACAGAATTATTTTAAGAATGCAAATCTGTGGTACTATTTCGGAGAACTAATAAAGATTAAGTAAGGGTTTAAGTCTACCTGTTCGTTTAATAATTGATTGGAGTTTTTCAAGACATTCAAGCAAATTTAATTTTTTAGATTTATTTTCTACATGTAGGATTTTTAACGTATCATCAAAATTATGGGATTCGTTTATTATATGGGTTGCGTATTTCTAGAGAACAATATATATTTAAAACTCTTTCTTTTCTTAACACAGACAAATTTCAAGTATTAAATAATGACCCAATAAAAGTCTACCAAAAATTAATAAAATCTACTTTAAAAGATTTCACAATTTTAAATGATTTTTAAAAAGTACTTTAACAATAATGAACCCACAGGCTCAAAAATTATATTCTCTAATTAAATTGCATAAAAAGGATTTCCCTATTAGACCAGTTGTATCGTTTGTCACGGCACCATCAATCAAATTATTACAAAAACTCATCCCTTTACTACAACATTGCAAATTTAAACCGAAATATAGTATATCCAACACCTATGAACTAATTGATAAAATTAAAAATTATATAAAAACAACACTATGTTTTAATTTCCAATATATTTAAAGTCACTTGACAATTGTTTCACCATACAATTATTTACTTCTGAAGAAGCCATTGTATGGTGAAACAACTGTCAAGTGACTCTAAATATATTGGAAATTAAAACATAGTGTTGTTTTTATATAATTTTATGAATTTCCAACAAGTATCGGCTAACACAATCCAAGAAAATTAAAAATAATAACTTGCCGGAAAATTCTAGAATTATCTCATTTGATGTACAAAACTTATTTCCTAGTATCCCACCATATGAAGTCATAGAATTAGTAGATAAGCTCTTAATCAAGAATAAAGTAAACGAAATTATTAAACGGGATATTTTAGATTTAACACATGGGCTGAAAAGTCCCGGGCCTAACACATAGATGGCGCTAGTTTTATTGCAGTCACCTTTTTTTCAGTTAATACTAACCTTCAAAAGACAGCTGTTAAAATTTCATGATATTCTATTCATTAGTTTGTGAGTTATTGTGCTAAGAGTGACGCTACTTTTGTTATTTTCAAAACAATGGATCAAAAACAATTTCGTGTTTTAATTTTACACTGCTTCTTGATGGGAAAAAATACCGTTCAAGCGAAGCAATGGCTTGAAAAGTGTTATGGGGACTCCGCTCCATCAGAAACAACAATAAAACGTTGGTTTGCTGACTTCAAACGTGGTCGTAGAGACACCGATGATGCAGAACGCAGTGGACGTCCAAATGAGGCGGTAACACCAGAAAACATAAAAAAATCCATAAAATCGTTTTGAATGATCGAAAAGTGAAGTTGCGTGAGTTAGCTGACATCGTAAAGATATCAAAAGAACGTGTTGGCTTTATATTGCATGAGCATTTGACTATGAGAAAGCTCTGTTCAAAGTGGGTGCCGCGTTTGCTCACTGTTGATCAAAAACAAGAACGTGTTGATGATTCTGAGCAGTGTTTGGCCATGTTTAAACGTAACAAACCGGAATTTTTGCATCGATATGTGACAATGGATGAAACATGGATCCATCACTTCACTCCGGAATCAAAACGATCGTCATCTGAGTGGACAGCAACTGGTGAACCTCGTCCAAAGCGCCCGAAATCACAACAATCGGCTGGAAAGGTTATGGCCTCGGTATTTTGGGATGTGCGTGGTGTAATATTCATCGACTATCTTGAGAAAAGAAATACCATCAACAGTGAATATTATATAGCGTTATTGGAGCGTTTGAAGGCCGAAATTGCAAAGAAACGACCGCATATGGCAAAGAAAAAATTTTTGTTTCATCAAGACAACGCACCGTGTCACAAGTCAATCAAACCAATGGCAAAACTACATGAATTGAACTTCGAATTGCTCCCACATCCACCGTATTCGCCAGATTTGGCTCCCAGCGACTACTGGCTGTTCGCAGACCTGAAAAAAAAAAAATGCTCGCCGGTAAGAAATTTCGCACGAATGAAGAGGTTATCGCTGAAACTGAGGCCTATTTTGAGGCAAAAGATAAATCGTTCTACAAAAGTGGTATTGAAATGTTAGAGCGGCGCTGGAATGATTGCGTTGCTCTTGATGGAGATTACGTTGATGAATAAAGCTAATTTTGAACCAAAAAAACCGTGTTTTCTTTGTTAGGCCCGGGACTTTTCAGCCCATGTGTTACTTACGACGTGCTTGGATCAAAACTATTTTGAATTCAACGATAACTTTTATACATCTAAAGAAGGTCTAATAATGGGTAATCCTTTAAGCCCTTTACTAGCGGAAATTTTTATGGATCATTTAGAAGTAAAAATTCATCAAAACGCGATAAGCAAAAATATTGTTTACTGGTATAGATTTGTTGACGATATCATTTCCTGTTTCACGGGAACAGATAGACAACTAACAATACTCCTTAACTTCCTAAATAATTTGTATCCTAATTTACCATAGAATTAGAAACCAATAACTCTATAAATTTCTTAGACATATCTATATCAAAAGTGAACAATAAACACGATTTCTCGATTTTTCACAAACCTTTACATACTGACACAGTCATACACAATAGTTCATCCCACCCTTATCCTCACAAAATGGCAGCCTTTAGCTCTTTCATACACAGATCGTTACATATCCCTATGACTAAAACTAATTTTAACAAAGAATTCAACATAATCAGACAAATAGCAATTAATAATGGATATGACCCCAACATTATAGATAATAGCTTGAATAAAAAATCCTTTAAACAAGCAATTTCTCTAATTTATCTTACAATTAATGACAAAAAAGGAAAATTTAGTACACTCATACACAGAGAAAATAACTAGAACAATTTCCAAACATTTAATAAAAAAGAACAATAAAATAGCATTCAAAACCAGTAATTCCTTAGGGAGTATAATTTTGAATAACAAAACCAAATCTAAGAAATCCTTGAAATCAGGAGTTTATTTATTAAATTGTGGATCTTGTACTAAAACCTACGTAGGACAAACTGGTAGATCTTTTGAAACTCGCATTAAAGAACATAAACATAGTTATTTAAAAAATAAGAACAATTCACATTACGCAACCCATATAATAAACGAATCCCATAATTTTGATGATACGTTAAAAAATCCTACATGTAGAAAATAAATCTAAAAAATTAAATTTGCTTGAATGTCTTGAAATTAACAAACAGAAACACTCCAATCAATTATTAAACGGACAGGTAGACTTAAACCATTCCCCCTTACTTAATCTTTATTAGTTCTCGGAAATAGTACCACAGATTTGCATTCTTAAAATAATTCTGTCTGTAAATAAGATAATAAAATGATTAGTATAATTGTAATTAAGGATAGTTTTAAGAATTATATAACCAGGATTACTACCAAATATTTTTCTTTTCTTATTTACTTCTGAAGAAGCCATTGTATGGTGAAACAATTATCAAGTGACTTTAAATATATTGGAAATTAAAACATAGTGTTTTTATATAATCCAATTTCCTTTCTTACCTAGTAAATCGACAAACTGTGCTGCTTTCTTGCCGTAAGCAGGCAATAACGGCCACAACTGCCATAACAATTCCAATAAGCTTTCCTGCTCTTTAGCTTTAGAATTTTTATAAATGGCCAGTATCAGTCCATGTGCTTGCCATCGTACCGTTGTCGTATTGTTTTCTAGAGTGAACGTTTTAATAAATCTAGCTAGAATTTCTTTGGAGACTTGTTTATTTATTTGTTCAACTAAAGCAACGCAGTTAGATTCTTCGAAGAGTGCTTCCACAGCGGAATCATCTGATTTTTCGCGGTCTTTCCTACTCGTCTAAAAAAAAACAAAACAAAATAAGACACAGCGCATTAGAAAACATCAGAAATATTTCTTCTACAATTATTATAAAATGACTATTAACTTTCTGATAGTGATTTTGATTTGTGAAAAAAGGCTTTTTCAGAAAAAAATTGCTCACAGTAAAATTTATTTTTGGACACATTCAACGGAAAACACTGCAGTATGCACGCTTTGGTGCTTATGCGACGCCGAAGCTTAATGTACAATCGTCCAATAAAAATCAAGTGCGCAAAAACAAAAAGTAAATATTTTGTGTCGCGTCTAATACTCGTCTGTGACGATCAACACTGAGCCTAAGTCTGTATTTAAAAGTGTTAAGGGAAACAGAGAAAAAGTTTAAATTTTCGTGACACAGTTTGCACATTTAAACGTTTTAGAAATGAATGAAAAAACAATTCGTTTCGTAAATTTTGATGACAAAAATTCTGCTGAGAAACGGAGAATGTCGACAAGGCGAAAATATCAATAGAGTCAATTACTGAATTAAAAATTTTACAAAGATTGAGTATGTCAAGTGACGTTCGACGTTTCAAAGATGTAATTTAGAGTATTCCGTACGAAATACTTATGGGATCATTTCAGTGTCCGCCTGTTTGTCACACCCGATTTTCTCCGAAAGTATATGACATAGAAAGTTGAAATATGAGACATGGCCCAATCAGAGCTGTGATGTTTTAAGTTAAATTTTGACTTAAGATGTTAGTTTATGGGGAAAAGTGAAAAATTTTTTTTCTAAGCTCGTCGAGTGGGATGTCAAATGAAAGCTTGTGAAAATTAAAGTTCAAAAATATATACTACTGTGATCAAAAAATAGTAAGACTTTTGAGATAAAATGCAAACTGGTTATTTATTTTTCCAAATTTATTTCGTCCCCTTCAAAGTATCCCCCTTGGATACAATGCATTTATGTCAACGTTTTTTTCCAGTCTTCGAAACAGTTGTTGAATTCAATTTCTAGAATGGCCTTAAAAGCCTTCTTCGATTCGGTTTTAATCTCCTCAACTCAAAACGATGTCCTCGAAGCGGTTTTTTTTTGAGTTTAGGGAATAGCCAGAAGTCCGACGGAGCTAAATCAGACGAATAGGGCGATTGCGTAATGATATGAGTTGAATTTTTGATGAAAAAGTCGCGAAGAACCAATGCTGTATGAGAAGGCGCATTATCGTGATGAAAAATCAAGAGTTATCGGCCCATAATTCCGGCCTCTTGAGACGAATAGCCTTACGCAAACGACGCATAACACTCAAATAATATTCCTTGTTGACAGTTTGGTCCGGCGGAAGGAATTCATAATGAACAACACCACGATAATCGAGGAAAACTATTAACATCACCTTGAGTTTCGACTTGCTTTGGCGTGGTTTCTTGGATCTGGGCTCACCTCTAGTACGATATTCGCTTGATTGGTTTATACCAATCAAAACACTTGCTCTGGATAGAGCATCATCACCAACTGACTCTTTTATCATTTCGAACGTTTGGGAAGCCGAAAAACCATTTTTAAAACAAAATTTAATGCAACTTCTTTGCTGAATTTTTTCACTCATGTTAAAAACCGAAAAACGCACTTTTGTTGTTTAACGAATGCAAGCGAATCTTATTAACTACTGACGCTATGGTCTTAAAATTTGACACAGATGGCAGTTAAAGTCCTACCAACCTAACGAAAAAAAATTAATCCGATTTGGAAATGCCCCGGCGACCTAAATTTAAAAAGTCTTACTATTTTTTGATCACAGTAGTGTAATATATCGTTGGTAACGATAGTAAAAAAGCAATATGTAAAAAAAACAGGAAATACTAACAAAAAACGAGAGGCAGTAAAAGTGTTAGTGACCGAGACAGGAAAAATCGAAAACGGATATAATATTGCAAATCATTTTAATGAGTTTTTTAATGGTATTGGAGAAAAGCTTGCCAAAGAAATTCCGAAAACAAACCAATCAAGTTGTACACCTAAAAAGAAGGTGTGCAATTCCTTGTTTTTGAGACCTACCAATGCTTATGAAATTGAGCTAACATTAAACCAGTTAAAAAATAAGGCAGGGGGTGTAGATAATATAAACGCGAGGGTCATTAAAAAAATTAGCAGTTATATCGCAGAGCCACTTGCACATATAAAAAACATGTGTTTTGAGAGAGGGAAATGTCCCAATCACTTCAAAATGGCAGAAATAGTACCAATCCACGAGAAATGCTCAAAGACAGAAGCAACAAAGTATAGGCCTATTTCCTTAATATCCAATTTTGCTAAAATTACTCCACGATAGACTTACAAATTTTCTAAATAAGCACAAGATGATATCAAACAGGCAATATGGGTTCAAAAAAGGTGTTGGTGCAAAAGATGCTTTAGCATTTGTAACTGACTTTTTGTATAGTAATCTAGATAAGAGCAAACCAAATATAGCTGTTTTTTGGACCTGGCCAAGGCTTTTGATACAGTAAACCATGAGATATTACAAAAACTAGAGTACTATGGTATAAGGGGTGTTATGCATAACCTTGTTAAAGATTATCTTGCTGACAGAACACAAACTGTAAAAATAGGGAATAATAATAAAAGTAGTTTTAGAGACGTGAAAATTGGAGTACCACAAGGTACTATTTTAGGGCCTTTGCTTTTCCTCATCTACATTAATGATTTGTTTGAGACTCTGCCTATGGATAGAATAGTCTCGTATGCTGATGACACTATTATTTTGTGTACTGAGGAGAACTGGACAAAAACGTACAAGCAAATGCATTTTTGGGCAAAGTATACTTGCGGTTGAATACAAATCAACTTTCTTTGAATGTTGCAAAAACAGTATACATTATATTTGCCAATTACATTGATTCAATTCCTCCTGAGGCACTCTTGACAATAAATACACAAGAATTGAAGAGAGTTGATGACACTAAATATTTAGGGGTAACACTTAATGCAAATAAGAAATGGAAAAAAAAATATAGAAAATATTGTCAAGAGAACTAGATATTTGATATATATTTTTGCAAAACTAGTAACGATCGTGCCTTTTTAATGCTGTTGCAAGCTATGGAATAGTGGCGTGGGGCTCTGCATATGATAATGCAATGGGATCTCGTATTCAGAAAAGACTAGTAAAAATTATTAATAAAGCTAGATCAAAAATAGTTAATAAGAGACTATTAAATATAAAACAAACATATGCACTGAAGATCCTTATGCATAATTATGCGAATTTTCGTGGTGAGTACACCACCTCAAAAAAAAATACCAGAAATAAAAATATTGCACTTAGAAGGGTTTATCTAGAAGTAGGAAAAAAGAGTCATGTATATATGGCAGCTGAACTTTTCAATAAGCTTCCAAATGGACTTATATGTGGACGTAATAGGGTTATCAAGAACAAACTGAAAAAATGAGTTTTAGAAAGTTGTTAATAAGGCAAGTATGGAAAAAAAGGTAAAAGTTTGTGTTTAGAATCTTTGTGTTTCGGAATTTTGGTGCATTTTAAAAGTCCTAACACCTCTTTTCTTTCTTTTAATTTTGTAATTTTTCATTATTAATATTAAGTTTTTGTTATGTTTTTATCCAAGCCTGCATACAGGTATGACCTACTGCGGGCTCCAGGCTTCTGGAATACTTTTTTGTATTTGGATTAAAAATAAATAAATAAATAAATATATGATATAATACTCGCGCAAACTTTTCTTCATATTACTTTAAAAAAAATGGCCACAAATCACGGTCCCCTTCCCTTCTCTCGAAAAGAACTGATCAAAAATTTTTGAAAAAATTCTGGAATATTCTCCACAAAGTATAGATTGAGCGAACAATTATTACAGATGCATTACGTTTGATAACTTATCTGGTATAATAAAAAAAACATTGTCTTGACAATATGGTGGAGGTATTTTTCATGGAAAGTTGTGAATTTAATAAACGGGACTAAGAGCTATGAAATATCGATAGGTATTCGGTGCAATCAGTAATACATCCATATACTTTTCAGTACCCAAATATTTTAAACACCTAATTTGAACAGATTCTGAGCGTAATTTATAAATGTGCATAGGATTGCAGTGGTTGCTAAAATAAGGCAACTACAAATAAAGGCTTCTTGACGTAGATATGAAATCTGTTAAGATCGGATTGCAGATTATCACAGTCACTAGCACTAGATATTCTCTTGTAAACTTTAAGGTCATACGCGTAAAAAAGAAACTAAGAATATTGAAAACATGTTTTAATATTATTTATCTAAATGATAAATAACAGTGGCCCAAGTGACTGCCTTGGAATGCACCCACATTACATAACACTAAGTTCAATATTTTACCTAAATAGTTTGCCACAGAGTTAAGCTGGACCAGCCCGCAGAAAGAAAAGGTATCTAAAGGGAGGCAGTTTTTTTATTTGTGCATGTAGTAGTTAAATAATCAATATTATTCTTGTATACCCACATCACACAAATATAGAAAAGGGAAATGCATCAATTTTGCGAGCAGCCTCACATTTTCAACATCACTTTGAAACTTTGTAACTTGTGAGATCTCCGAGTCATGTCATACAGTAGTAAATACGTCTACGCCATTAAAAATACTTCCTATTTAGGGAAAATATGCTTAAAAATAAAAGAATTACCTTACTGCTGCTACTTTCACTCTTCTTATTTTGCTGATTGGAATTGACAACTAGGGCACCGGTTAGCAACTGCAAAATTGTTGGTGCTACACCATCATCGAGTAAAAAGCTAACTCGCAACAAGAATGGTAGAATTTCTTCAGTATGGAGACAGAATCTCTGCCAGTTGCCTAATAAAAAAAAATAATAATAATAAAGTTATTATTTTTAATTCAATATTTAAATATAAAGCACCGTACAATTACTACCTCTAATGAACTAAATTATAATTACCCGTTCTGAACAATGCAATATCCAAACAAGCCTTCAAGTGCTCTACCAGTTCCACTAAACTATCATATGGCAGGTTTAAGCCATGTTGTAGGTCCGTATTAGGCTGATAACCACCTTTGATACAACACTGTTTTACTCCTAAAACAAAAAAAAATCAGTAAAATATTATTATTTAACATAAGAGAGATGTAGTTTTAAATAAAAAAAAAATACAAATTAAAATAGCTATCACTTCTAGAAGTTGACCAGACACTTAAAAATTTTGAGAATTTTTCAAAAATTTTACCTTTAGTGTGAGTACTGAGAGCATGTAGGTCTCTTAACTGTCTATATTTCTCTTTATTTCCACAAATGTATAACAAAAGTTTTCTAGCATTTCTTCTTGACGCTGGAGGCAGTGACGTCATCATGTATTCACATAAATACCTAAAAAAATTAAATTACTAAAATATGAAGTAAGAATCTTATATAATTAGTAGAATATTTATAAACTTTATGCAAATTAAGACAATTTTTTAGTGTTCCGTACAGAACACTTTTGGGATCATTTCGGTGTCCGTCTATCTGCTGGTCTGTCTGTTACACTAGATTCTTTCCGAAACTATCACATATAAAGTTGAAATTTGGCACAAATATAGAAATTGATGGCCCGATCAGAGCCGTATAGTTTTGAGAGTTAAATTTTGACTTAAGGGGTTAGTTTTAGGGGTAAAATCAGAAGTGAAAAAATTTTTTTTACCAGATCATTAAGTAGGGTGAGCTTGTGAAAACATGAGTTCAAAAATATATATGATGTAATACGTGCGCACATTTTTCTTTGTATTATTTTTAAAAAATGGCCAAAAACCGCTGTCCCCCACCCTATCTCGAAAAGTACTGACCAAAAAATTTTGAAAAAACTCTGGAACATTCTCCATAAAGTGTAGATTGAGTGAAAATTAATACGAGTGCATTACGTTTAATAACTTATCTGGTATAAAAAAAACTATGTGCCCTGACAATATGGTGGAGGTTTTTTAAATATACTTTTCAGTACGTTATTTCTCGCATATCGCTCATGTACCGAGACAAATGAATTTTATTTGATCTGTTTATAATTAAACAAATATGTAGTTAGTAAGTATTTGTTTTACACTTTAATTACCAGATTCTAGATTAAGCTAGATTGATTTATTGGCTACTAGGTAGCTATGATGCTATATCTATTATATACTACTGACTAAGAAAAAACGTGAAAATACATATTGGAGCAAGATATAAACATGTCAGGAACCTAATTAACTTAACTTGGGTACGGATTTTATTTTATTTTAAAAGCCATCACCGTATGGAACACTAATTGCGCAAGTCCGTCTGACACCTGGCCGGTTTTTTTTTATAGCCCACCTCCCCGCCACTATAGGGATTTTTATCCTTTTTCTGGCTATATCTCTAATGAGATATATTGACGGGATGTCATAATATCCGTCAACGTTGTCCAGGTGCCGAAACATATACATTTGTATTTCACGGCACCTTAAAGACAACGCGGTAATGCTACCACGGGCGTTATTGCATTTCTGCATTAACTACTACCTAAAAATATACGCACACCCAGCCGATTGCCGGAGTCGAATCAGCGACCATCGGTTTCATATGCAGGCTCTTAACCCACTACGCTACCGAGGCCGGCCGGGACAAATTAAACCTATATATGTCCAGTACTGCATTGAATTACTGAAGCAAGGATACCAGTCACATATAAAAGAAAAATAACCATAACTTTCAGCGAAAACAAAGCAAAAAAAAATGAATTTATGAAGTTATTAAAAAATATAAATAAAGCACTTTTAGTCGTTTACTTTTGTTAGATTTTCTCCAACTGAGAGCTACGAGGGCATAATGATAAGTTTCTAAACCTAGCATAGAAAGGACATTGTTTATTCAACGTAATATCCTTTCAACTTTATACACTTAGTACAACGGTTATAAAGTAACTGTAGACCTTACGAAAAAAAATCTTTGTCTACAAATCAACTTGGATGTTGTGAGTCTCGGTAATTTTTAGTCGGCGTTCAGACATTTAGGGATCCATTTAGCTGATAATTCTCCCATAGCCAAATCAGAACGGACAATGTAAAAAACACGTTCGTACGAAATGGTCGGAGCCGCTGCCGCGAGATTATTTCACGCACAACCCCAGCATTCTCTAGGGTAGACACAGAAACGGGTCTTCTATTGGGAGATTGCAAAAGTTCGTGCCCAATTAAAAACTAAATTAAATACAACACATTTTCATGAAAAGTAGTATTTATTAATTAATAATGTACTCTCCATCATTTTCTATAACGGTCTCCCATCGTTTGACAAGTTTTTGAATTCCTTCTTTGTAGAAACTGAGTGGTTTCTCTTCAAAGAAAGTCGTAACCTAGTTTTTGACTTCTTCCATAGAATCAAATTTTTTGCCATTCAAATTATTTGGTAGAGAACGAAACAGATGAAAATCTGAAAGGGCAAGGTCAGGGGAATGCGGCGGGTGCTGGAGGATTCGAAATATTTCTTTAACAATAAGGTCAATAAATGCTGGTAAGCCTGTGTTTTTAAATTGATGTTACTGTATACTAAAAATATACATTTCATGCTATGGCGCGTCTTTTTTTTATCGAAAGATGATTTGTGTGATTTTTTTCTGACATTATCTATATTAACGACATAGAACTGACGACTGTTTTAAATTTGATCATTGTGTCGGTTGTCATGGCCTATCGGTGCATAAATAACCATTCTGGGCTATCTTTACTGCTATGTATTTAATAAAAAATAGAATAAATAACTACTTTCCTTTTGTTCTTTACAAGATTGATTAACTAATTGATTAGTTTAAAAACAATAAAATCGATAAATCTTAAAATAATTTTTCTCAGAATTTTCAAAACCTGGAAATAAATTCTCTAAAAAACAATATTCTGTGTTAAAAAGATAAATAACCTGCCAAGTGCAAGTTGAACTTGCCCAATTAGTGTTCCGTACGTTGATTGTTTTTAAACTAAAAAGTTTTGTTACGGAGGTATAAAATGACCACAAAAAATGGATTTTCAAAAAAGTTTGTTTCCAATTTTTACTGAAAACTGATGATCTTGAAATTTTTGTTTTTTTTTTTATATACCAGATAAATTATTAAAGGTAATGCACTCGTGATAATTTTTGTTCAATCTGAAGAATATTTCAGAATTTTTTCAAAATTTTTTGATCAGTACTTTTCGAGATAAGGGTGGGGACAGCGATTTTTTAAAAATAATACAAAGAAAAGGGTGCGCAAGTATTACATTAGATATATATATATATATATATATATATATATATATATATATATATATATATATATATATATATATATATATTACTCGTGTTTTCACAAGCTTTCATTTGACACCACACTCGATGACCTAGTAAGTTTTTGCAGTATCTATTGAGAGACATGTGGTCTAGCGTTGTCATGGTGAGAAATGGCCGTGGAAACAAGGTTCAGTTTGGTCCGTTCTATCGAAACGTGCGGAACCCATATATTAAGTTTCAAAGTGTATCCAAGTTGCTTTAAATGACGAAATGCAGTCGAATTGTCAGTATTTAGTTTCTCAGCAATCTCTTCGGTGGTAATGCGTGGATTATTATTCACTAAGTTCCGGATAAAGTCATTATCAATGCCGAGAGATCGCCCACAACGAAGTTTATCGTTTAGATTAGTCACCATTTGGAAATCGACTAAACCACTTTTTAACTGTCCTAGGAGCAGGAGCACTATCCAGATAAACGTCTTGAATATTTTTTGTTGCAGTTCAAACACTCGCTTCCTTTTTAAATCCATATAACATAACATGAAAATGTAAGTTTTCATTTTCTATTTTGAATATTAACCTTGCACACAAATTTATTTAAATAACTTTTCTTTAAGGTTATGTTAACTCATGATGCATTTAAATAACTGTCAATTAATAATATTATTATAAAAGAAACATCAGTACAGTCAAAAGTGTATGCCTTTGCAATTACCCAATGGTACGATGTGCATCACTAATGTCGCAACCCAAATTTTGTTAATTGCTTAGGAAAGATACTGTACCTTCAGATTCGTCTTGAATTTCTTAGCGGCCAGGGCTTTCAAAAAGAAGTACTATAGCAACGATCGATATTCGATTTTACTAAATTCACAATTTTTGTCGGTCCTATTTTCTTCAAAAATTCATCATAAACAGTACAATAAAATCTGGACCACCAGACTTTGTGTACATATTTACTAAACGTCAGCTTACTATCCATAGTCCATCCCCACGATATTCAACTTGTCACT
The DNA here is from genome assembly GCA_019049505.1 of Pachyrhynchus sulphureomaculatus. Lineage (NCBI taxonomy): Eukaryota > Metazoa > Arthropoda > Insecta > Coleoptera > Curculionidae > Pachyrhynchus > Pachyrhynchus sulphureomaculatus. The sequence goes on along the minus strand of CM032452.1, from coordinate 96,718,647 downwards.
CCTTTGAAATACATAACCTGCTGATAGCAAATATCAACGACCGATTCGAACAGACGTTTACGCGACCACTGAATCTTAAAATTTTAGTTCGTAGTAATAAATAAATAAGTAAAGAAATATATTAAAAAAGAAAATTATAGTCTTACCTGTACCAAGGACCGTCGAAAACTACACTCATACTCTCATTTATATCAGACAACCGCTGCACTTGGTACGGCAATCTCAAAACTATTTCAGTCAGGAGATTAACGTAGCTCGCAAAAACATCCGTAGAATTTTCTTTCAGGTGAGTTTTTAGGAAGAACGGCGTCATATCCGGTAGTGGATATGTCAGGTGAGGTTTCAATAGATTGCCAGTAGGAGGTGCTAAGAAGAAAATGAAAGATACATCAGACGCTTAACCAGAACATTTGAGATAATATTCTTAAATTCTTAACTGTATTACTAAAAACTTTTCTCGGCGGCATGTTCTTAACGACTATTGCAGCTAGACTAATGAAACAGGTGAGATCTGTTAGATAACAGATTACCCTAAATTATATTTATTAAATGTATTCAACAATTCTAGCCATTTTAAAAAAGAAAATGAAAAAATGGTAATTAAATAACCGGCTTTTTTTAAAAAATAATTTTGCACTCAATTCTTTCAATGGAAATTTTAGGAGCAAAACTAAGGGTAATTAACCACGTGTCAAGACTTTGACAATATAATACAATAATTTGAGAAATATAAAAAGTGAACTAATTTTTGTAGAAGTTCTTCAAGGTTAATGACAGAGACAATGTAAGACGTGTCGGCCGCAAATAGGAAAACTACATAAGCATTATTGGAGGAGTTGCTTAAAATGAAAAACCTCGAGGAAGAGATTATTCGTGAATACTTAAGTTTGGCCAAACTTTGCATGAAACAAAATTATTTTCAATATCAATATTAATTTTCTATTCAAAAAGAATACACACATGGGTAATTGCTCATGACACATTTATCGATGAGTAAGTTTGAAACTGAGGATAGTCAAGAATTTGAGTACTTTCCAAGAGTATAGTATAGGTATGTGGATAATGTATTCGCGATTTGCGATACAGGAAAATGTAGGATAATTTTGTTTCTAAATTAAATAAGACTATAGGATTCCATTACATTTACTTATGCAATTGGGAACAATGAAAAAATACCATTCCTGAATATTTTAGTTATTATTAAAAATAATAATAAATTGGAATTTAACATTTATAGAAAAGAAGCCGAGCAGATATATTTCTAACGATTCATTTCATTCATTATACTTTTTGGATCATCATTTAGTCACTTTTTCATTGAGTGAAGCTAGACGAAAAAATGAAAGGAATCATATTCAGAATATAGCGAGAATCAATATTTATGACGAAATCTAAATAAACAAGTTAATAAATAGACATAAATTTAGGTTAAATATTAGTAAGTACAATTTATTTATTCCTGAGCAAAATAAAAGCAAATATGTTTTAATACCATATAATGCAAAATACATCAGTGGAGTTAATAAGATATTTACTAATGTAAGCCTCACGTTAATCTATAAGTCATCAAAGAACTTAAAAAATATCTTAGGAAATCCGAAGGTTAAAATCCACGAACGTAAAAGAAATGGAATATGTTAGATAAATAGTAATGATTGTAAAAAGAAGTATGTTGGGCAAACAGGAAGATCGATTCAAAAAAGATTTAAAGAACATTTAGCTTTTTGAAGGTACTGGAAATCAGAAAAATCAAGTATTGCCGAACAAGCCGTAGAACCTAATCATACAGTAATATTAGATAATTTAAGGTTAATAAAAAATGGACCCGACAGGAAATTATTAGGCGCATATAAAAGTACTAAAATTATGTAATGTAAAAATGAAGGATCTGTTCCTAATAGTTCTCTACACCGGTTATTCTACCGGATTTAAGCCTCCCTCTGTGACTGGTTAGTTCCATTCAAGTAGATCACAAATTATATATTTTTTATGTCTATCACATTATTACCATTTTATAAAAGTTAAAAAATTGATATAAAATTTTTAGTTTCGCTAGTCTAACTGTAATAGTTGTTACGAAAAACAAGTTTAAAAAATCAATAGCTTTGCCGATTATCTTAAGGACATATGAACATGACAGGTTCAAATAATTGTCAATTATGATTTTATGACTTAATACTTATAAGTTATTCCAAAAATATCTTCCAAGGGGGTTTTAACTGCTTGATTTGTGGGGGTATTTAAGCCACTACTATTATCTCTTACCTCCACTCTCTTCTTCGGTCTGATGCTTCCAATAGTCATTCAACAGAGTCTGACAGATTTTTAAACAATAATTGATTATGCCCGCTTTGTGTAAAAATGTAGCAGAAGTTCTAGCTACGTAGTTAGAGCTATCGGAAGAACTGCTCGATTTTGAACCTGAGGTTGATTTGTTTCTTTGGAGGAGATTCGCTAGAACAAAATATTATGTAATACTTAGTATACTTAGGAAGAGCAATGCAAATGGAGAATTACTTACAGATTAATTTTAATAACAATAAATGAACTTCTCCGGTCTTAGATCTGGTACAAATACTTTGGATATTTTCACCGTTAAATTGCAATTCTTCAGTTACGGCTGAAAGTAATGAGTTCAGACAAGCACGGTCTCTTTCACAAGTGCCATCTAAATCACTTGTTAGCTGCGAAACAACCTAAAAAAAATGTATTGTCTTAGTAAAAAAGCTGTGTAGTATTACCAAAAAAACGAGATAAATGAGATGTCCAGAACAGGGTTCTAAAGTGATATCAGGAAATATGTTCTAACATAAAGGGTAATATGTATCTCTTCCATCGTTTCTTTTCAACTTCATGGTTCTCTTAAAAAAATAATGATCAAGGTTGAGGGTGGTAATTTATCTACTTCTAAAAATGACGCATTATATAAGGTAATGTTTTATTGTGGGTTTTAGTCGAAATATAACCTGCTCAGGGATAGTTAAATAACTTATGTTACCTGTTAAGAAGACTTATTTTATGTAAAGTTTACGTAATCTCCAAAACTGACATGATAAACTAAATCAGAATTACTTTTTCATTACTAAACTGATGTTATAATAAGAAAAAAAAAATGTCTAAATAAACCTAATGTCTATCCTAATTTTTTTTTATGGGCATCACACACATGCTGCGGGGAAATCCCTAACAAGCTGAACTTCATACGGATGTGAAGCGTTAGCATATACCGTTCTAGAAGCCATTAAATGGACTACATCCATCGAATTTAAAAGTGAACGTCACATTATATATTTGTTATGAGCATGTAGGTGTGCTGGAAGCTAGTACTTTGATTTAATTTTTGCAATTATGCTTGTATACATAGTTTAAAAGTCAAATGCAACATTTTCAGGAGACAATACCTGGAAGAATGGTATGGTTCTAACTCCTTCGGCATTTTTCAGTCTCGGCAAATATTCCACAAGTTTTTCCAGTAATTGTAATCTTAGACTGTGTAGTTTTGCATTTCCTTCACTTTCACATTCTAGATCTTCTTGTATTTGGGCTAATGTGTCACTTCCTTGGGATGGACGTTGGGTTTGCTCAACAGCAACTATAACAAAATATTTGTAATAATAATTTCGTGTTCGCTGTAATTTACAAAGGGCTTATATATACATATATATATATATATATATATATATATATATATATATATATATATAAATATATATATATATATATATACATATATACATATATACATACATACATATATATATATATATATATATACATACAGTGGCGTGCAAATTTCCGGCCAGTGACATTTCGTACTCTATTTTATTAAAAAAAAAGACTAATGATTTTTAATTATTATGAGATGTGAGTATGAGATATAGGAAACAAAATAATATAGTAAAAGAATATTATTTATGGTTGTGAATATATTTATTATTATTATTCTTATATTTATATGTGCAAAAGTTTCCGGCCACAAAATATACATTGACGCAGTAGGACGTTCAAAGACGTATTTACAAATAATAGCGCGTTGAATGTTCACATTTAGTTCGTAAAAGGTCGTGGGAGCATAAACATGGCTCGGCATATGCAAATCCAAATTCGTGAGAGAGTAATAAAATTTTCAAAAGAAGGAAAGTCTTCTCGTGAGATTGCTTCATTATTATCGATAGGTAAATCAGCCGTGAAAGATATTATTGTAAAATACAGTTGTCGATATGGTTTGAAAGATCGTCCGCGTAGTGGAAGACCAAGAAAAACGTCTAAAAAAGTAGATCGTATAATTAAACGCAAATCAACTGAGGATATCAAGAAAACTGCTGCCGAAATTGCACGCGAGCTAAAGGATGAAAACCTAGCTAATGTTAGTCATAGTACTGTGACACGAAGACTACATGATGTGGGGCCTCTTGGCCGTATAGGTATTAAAAAACCACTAATCAGTAAAAAGAATAAGAAGGCCCGATTACAATTTGCCTAAATTGGACAATCAAAGATTGGAAAAAAATAGCTTTCTCAGACGAATCTAAATTTAATCTTTTTGGAAGCGATGGTAGACAACATGTACGACGTTCTATTGGTACGAGAAATGATGTTCGGTACCAAATTCCTACTATAAAACACGGTGGAGGAAGTGTGATGGTTTGGGGGATTTTCTCTGCACAAGGAGTCGGTCCATTGATTGAGATCAACGGAAATATGAACGCTGATATTTACAAGGACATTTTAGAAAACAATTTGTTATCATATGCTGAAGAAACATTGCCGCAGAATTCGATATTTCAGCAGAATAATGGCCCCAAACATACATCCAAGTTGTTAAAACAGTAGTTTTCTGCTTCAAATGTAAGTTTTAAGCTGGCCATCTCAATCACCGGACTTGAACCCAATAGAACACTTATGAGAAACGCTAGATCGTCAAGTTCGAAAGCATACATATTCAAATAAAGCCGCATTATTCAAATCATTGAAGGAAGAATGGGATAAAATTTCACCTGCTTGTATTAATCGATTAATTGAGTCAATGCCACATCGTTGTGCGGCTGTTATCGCTGCAAAGGGTATGGCTACAAAATACAACATAAAAATATAATTTAAGTCTATTATAGAGCATATGGACTAATAATTTTTCTCGTAGTACAAAGTGGCCTGAAACTTTTGCACATATAAATATAAGAATAATAATAAATATATTCACAAACATAAATAATATTCTTTTACTATATTATTTTGTTTCCTATATCTCATACTCACATCTCATAATGATTAAAAATCATTAGTTTTTTTTTAATCAATTAGAGTACGAAATGTCACTGGCCGGAAATTTTTGCATGCCACTGTATGTACAGTTCTATTCTTTTGTGGTTTAACAAATGATAATTTAAAAAACATACATACATAACATAAAGAAAAGAAAGCTTAATATAACTTCTAAGGCCTAGTCACTTGAAAGGTTTCTACTCTGTTGTATAAAAAAAAACAGATTTTTTACATAACCCTGAAGCTCCAAGACTAGGGCTATTAACTAAAAATCAAGTGCAAATAATAAACTGCAACACAGTTAATCTTACAGAATTTATTTAAGCCTTATTCGTTATGGTGTAAAAACAATTATGAACTTCTTTGCAAATACACATGTTACAGTTAGATCATAAATATATTTTCCTTCTTACCTTGAGCAGATGGTATTCCAGAACTACTTTCGGTAGTTCTGACCGGATTTCCATCGTCTCCATACGCAGAGGACCTACCAGAAACGTTATGTTCACCTGAAAAGTAGTGATATTAGAGGCGTATCAATATTTTTACACTTGACTAATATCAATAGATATCAGAACCTGCATTAGCCAAAAAGTTTAAAATTCAGTTGTGATATATTTATAAAAATCTTTTAAGAATTTCTAATACGTATGATAATATACAATACAATCAAATTTACCCGCTTGTTTTCATTCATCACATACTACATGAAGTGAAAAGTCCTCAGATTTTTGTAGAAAAAAACAATATTTTTACCAAAAATCTAATTTATTTTTCAACATAGTTTCCTTCAGTAGCGATACATTTATGCAGGCGATCTTATAACATTTAGATACCTTTCACATAGTATACTTTGGTGAGCACTCTAAAATAAGCCTCAGTATCCCATTCGACTTTTTCATTTGAGCGAAATCGATGGGGGCCAGATCTGGTGAATAAGGCCGATGAGGAAGCAACTCATAGCTTGTGAGCTGATACATTATCTTTTTTCTTCGTTAAATCCGAATTTTTTGTGTTTTTTGGAATGATTATTTCATTTGAACGTCTGAAACGTGGTGCATCGTCGGTGCTTGTAGGACCGCATTTAAATTCACTAAACCATCGACATATAGTTGCTTTCGATGGAGCATATATGCCGTAACACTTCTCAAGAAATTCTTGAATTCTGGCTTTATTTTTTCCCATTAAAAAACAATGTTTAATCAACATACAAAACTCTTTTTGTTCCAAGGTTTTGCAAAAATCAAAAGTAGTGTCACTTACCAGGTGTACAGGTATGAAATGCGGATTTTTTTTTCTAAAAAAACATGTTAAATTCGGAAGAATGATAAAAATTGCTTTATTCAAAGTATGCTCCATCGCTTGTTATACGAAGCTGGTTTGAAAAGTCCGTGCAAAAATAAAAACTACTTATGTGTTTGGGGTAAACCTTTTTTATTTTTCGACTTATACACTTCGTCCAACGATGTTCTAGTTTGTTGATCCCTTCCGAATAATAAGATTTGTCCAAGTCTGCAAAATATCCGTTAGTGTCTGCAATCACCTCCTCGTTTGAATAAAATCTTTGTCCCACCAGCCATTTCTTCAAATTGGGGAACAAATAGTAATCCGAGGGAGCCAAGTCTGGAGAATAGGGGGGATGTGAAACGAGTTGGAATCCTATTTCCATTAATTTTGCGACCACAACTGCTGAGGTGTGTGCTGGTGCGTTGTCGTGATGGAAAAGGACTTTCTTGTGGGCCAATCGCGGGTGTTTTTCTTGCAGCTCGGTTTTCAAACGGTCCAATAACGATGAATAATATTCACCTGTAATAGTTTTACCCTTTTCCAGATAGTCGATGAGGATTATCCCTTGCGAATCCCAAAAGACAGTCGCCATAACCTTTCCGGTCGAAGGAACGGTCATCGCCTTTTTTGGTGCAGATTCCTCCTTGGTAACCCATTGTTTAGATTGTTGTTTGGTCTCAGGAATATAGTAATGTATCCATGTTTCATCCACAGTGACGAAACGACGCTTAAAGTCCTCCGAATTCTTCTGGAACAGCTGCAAACCATCCTTGCAACACTTCACACGATTCCGTTTTTGGTCAAGCGTGAGCAATCGCGGCACCCATCTTGCGGATAGCTTTCTCATGTCCAAATGTTTATGCAAAATATTATGTACCCGTTCAGTCGAGATGCCCACAGCACTAGCAATCTCACGCACCTTAACTCTTCTGTCATCCATCACCATATCATGGATTTGATCAATGATTTCTGGAGTCGTAACCTCCACTGGCCTTCCAGAACGTTCAGCGTCAGTTGTGCCCATATGGCCAGTCCGAAAATTTTGAAACCACTTATAAACTGTTCTAATCGAAGGTGCAGAGTCACCATAATGTTTATCAAGCTTCTCTTTAGTCTCCTGAGGCGTTTTGCCTTTCATAAAGTAATGTTTAATCACCACACGAAATTCTTTTTCGTCCATTTCTTGAAAATCCCTCGACTTCCTTGATTCACACGAATGCCAAACACAAAGAAATAGACCAATATGGCTGAAACTTGGTGTGCGTTCATTCAAGAGAAGCTACTAACTAAACATGACCTTGATACGCGCCGGTGGTGCCATCTCTCGGGCTTTGCACGGACTTTTCAAACCAGCCTCGTACATTTTTCCCATTTTTCCGGCAATTTGTGAATACCGCGCCAGTAAAAATCTTCCCCATTCATGGAGCCATTTTTTCACATCTTCGTACGAACCAAATCGCTGCTCAGTAAGTGCGTGACTCATCGATGCAAACAAGTGGTAATCGGAAGGAGCCAAGTCTGGTAAGCCGCATGGGGTAGAACTTCCCAGCTGAGTGCTTCCAACATGTTGCGAACTGGTTTTGGCGTATGTGATGGATCATTGCCATGAAGAAAAATGACTTTGTGTTGCCTCTTTCGGTATTCTGGCCTTCTTTCAAGCAGGGAACGGTTCAAATCGGTCAGTTTTTATTGGTAACGTTTGGTATTAATCGTTTCCCCAGGTTTTAACAGCTCATAATAGACCATGTCCCTCTGGTCCCACCAAACACAGAGCATCGTCTTTCTGCCAAAGCGATTCGGTCTTGCGGTCGATGTGGATAGTGCGCCTGGGTCTACCCATGATTTTTTACGCTTGGAATTCTCAAAATAAATCCACTTTTTACCATCCCCTGTAACTATACGATGCAAAAACGATTTCCTTTTGTACCGAGCGAGCAAAATGTCACACGTGTTTTTGCGCTTTTCCATTTGCCCGTCGTTCAACTCATGTGGTACCCATCTACCGACTTCTGAATCTTTCTCATCTCTCGTAGCCGATTGGAAACAGCTTGTTGACTAACGCCCAATTGCTCGCCGAGTTGTTTTTGTGTTTGCGAATCATCTTCGTCCAACAATGCATGCAATTCCACATCTTGTTATTTTTTGGCGGTTTTCCACGTTCCTTGTCTGCAACATCGAAGTCACCACTTTTGAAACGCCGAAACCATCGTTCACACGTATCTTGCGATGGAACATGTTCACCATCAGCTTCTCGAAGTAATCGGTATGATTCAACAGCAATTTTCTTCAAATGAAAACAAAAAATGCTGTCCACGAATGCTCTTTGTTCGGTATAAATTTCGACATATTGAATACAACACTATGCACACTCTTTTCAAATTTATCACTCTTGCGCGTCTGACACTTGTTGATGACAACAAAATGGCGCAGTGTCAAATCTTTATAGCACAAACTGCATTGGTGTACCATCTGTTGTCTGAAATCCGAATTTCATACTTGTACACCTGGTAAACAGCTGCAACCCGCAAACCAATAGACAAAATGTCATGAAAATTTTGCGAAAATATTCTGAGAGTTGAGACTAACTGAAAATTATATGGTTTTTTTGTTTGCTCTAGAGAAGTCTCGGGATTTTTCATCCCATGGTAGTAATGTTGAAAATTGGATTTACCTGTGATGCTGTCTACACCACTGCCTCCACTTTCTGAACCCACACTACCTCCTTGCTCAGCAGGCGAGGTTCGTAATGTTGATCCATCAGTAGCAGCAGTTGAACCTAAAATAATTATTTTTGCATAATAAACGATTACCAGGTGTACAAGTATGAAATGCGGATTTCAGACAACAGATGGTGCACCAATGCAGTTTGTGCTATAAAGATTTGACACTGCACCATTTTTTTGTGTCATCAACAAGTGTCAAAGTGATAAATTGGAAAAGTGTGTGTATAGTGTTGTGTTGTTGTGTTCAATATGTCGAAATTTATACTGAACAAAGAGCATTCGCGGGGAGCATTAATTTTTTGTTTTCATTTGAAGAAAACTGCTGTTGAATCATACCGATTACTTCGAGAAGCTTATGGTGAACATGCTCCATCGCAAGGTACGTGTGAACGATGGTTTCGGCGTTTCAAAAGTGGTGACTTCGATGTTGCAGACAAGGAACGTGGAAAACCTCCAAACAAATACGAAGATATGGAATTGCAAGTATTGTTGAACTAAGATGATTCGCAAATACAAACACAACTCGCCGAGCAATTGGGCGTTAGTCAATAAGCTGTTTCCAATCGGCTACGAGAGATGGGAAAGATTCAAAAGACCGGTAAATGGGTACCACATGCGTTGAACGACAGACAAATGGAAAAGCGCAAAAACACGTGTGACATTTTGCTCGCTCGGTACAAAAGAAAGTCGTTTTTGCATAGTATAGTTACAGGGGATGAAAAGTGGATTTATTTTGAGAATACCAAGCGCAAAAAATCATGGGTAGACCCAGGCACACCATCTACATCGACCGCAAGACTGAATCGCTTTGGAAGAAAGACGACGCTCTGTGTTTGGAGGGGCGTGGTCTATTATGAGCTGTTAAAACCTAGGGAAACGGTTAATACTAAACGTTACCAACAACAATTGGCCGATTTGAACCGTTTGCTGCTTGAAAAAAGGCCAGAATACCGAAAGAGGCAACACAAAGTCATTTTTCTTCACGACAATGCTACATCACATACGGCAAAACCAGTTCGCGACACGTTGGAAGCACTCAGCTGGGAAGTTCTACCCCATGCAGCTTACTCACCAGACTTGGCTCCTTCCGATTACCACTTGTTTGCATCGATGGGTCACGCACTTGCTGAACAGCGTTTTGGTTCGTACGAAGATGTGAAAAAATGGCTCGATGAATGGTTCGCAGCAAAAGGGGAAGATTTTTACCGGCGTGGTATTCACAAATTGTCCGAAAGATGGGAAAAATGTATAACAAGCGATGAAGTATACTTTGAATAAAGCACTCTTTATCATTCTTCCGAATTTAACATGTTTTTTTTAGAAAAAAAATCCGCAATTCATACTTGTACACCTGGTATATTTATTTTCTTCTGGAAATTATATTATGGTAGATTCTAAATTAGCAAACAAAACTATTTTACCTTCATCATCTGACCCAGCTGCAGACGCTGTAGTATCACTGAAATTGGCAGCTTCCTGTTGGGCTTGCGCAGCCGCGACTGCTGCCGCCTGTCCTTGAGCAGCGCCCTGTAACTGAGCCTGCAAGTTCTGTATTACCTGAGCCTGGTCAGCGCCGCCTGCTCCACCCATTTCATGATCCTGAAGGAAAAAGAATTTATATTAATTTAAAAACACATAAACATAATTAATGAAGTTATCTTATCATTGTGAAGGAACTGACATTACCTGAAGGCTGAGAGCTATAGCGAGTTCAACAATAGTTTCGTCATCAGCATCGGGGGGAATATCGAGGAGAGGTGGTAAACCTAAAGCTCCACCTAGAAATAAATAGAAGAACTAGAACCTAGATTTTTTACTTATAACTTTAATCCTTTAAAATAAGTTTATCCCGCGTAATCAGAATAGAAACTTTTGAGACAAACTATGTAATAGGATGTGATGTTACAGGAGCAATAAATCCAATAAAAAAAATCAATCAAAAATTATTTTGATAGGATGATCTAACCAATTTAAATAAATATAAGATATTATTTTGATGGGGGTCTGGAGTAGTACCAAATCTCATGTTTTACAACATAACCTATGCTAAACAAGGAATACTTTTAAACAAAGAATTCATCGTAAATGAACGTCGACTTGACTTTCTCCAATGACTTTACCTAACAAAGCTTCTAACGGATTGGCTCCACCTTCCTGATGACCTCCTTGTTCCAACAATCCTATAGCCTCGACCATATCAACATCAAAAGCGCCGCTTATTGCTGGTGGAACGTGAGCTTGTTGAGGTGTGGCTTCGTTTTGATTAACGGCGGAAGAGGTTGATGGTTGAGTTTGATCTGAACTGGACGATTTGGTTGGCTGAGGGCTTTCACAACGGGTGGGTGAGGGGATATAGACACGTCGACGTTTTACGCGTGGTTTCAAGACCTAGAAAAGTGAAAATATTTGGTAAATAATAATCTGTCATTCAAAAAGTATTTAATATCTTCTTTCTTATATGGTGTGTCATATAAGTACGCATAATGCCCATTTTAACCCCATTAGGAATTTTCCGATGTAGTTTACCAAAAGACGCCCAACTCTTCGAGAAATCTGTTTGATTTTCCTTTCCTAGTACTATTTTTTGTCCGAGATATATGTTCTCTAATGGCCGATTTTCGATGGTAATCGTTATTTGTTTTGGGCTCACTATCTTTCTTTTGCTCAGGTTCATTTCCAGTCCGACTCGTGACGATGCAAGATGCAGTTCTTCCAGCAGTTATTAATTCTTGGATGTAGTACCGATTAGAACGATATCGTCCGCAAATCGTAGATGATTATCGATGTCCACATCAGCTGGCTTAAATAATCAAATATCACTTCCAGCTAGACGTTTTTTTTCGCTCTGATGTTCCATCTAATTGTGCCAAGCAAGTTTCTGATGTGATTTTGACTCGCATGCAAGCCTACATTCTTTTTTCGGCTTGATTGCAGATCATCATCATAAGTTTTTCTTAAAAAGATTACTTAATGAAATGCCACCTAAATGAATTCTCATAAATTAAAATGCGGTTAAAATTTTATACATACCTTGCACAATGCTTGTTTTGAACTAAATGCAATTACAGGGTCGTCGCATAATAACAATTGTAAATATAGCGCTATAGTAACATTGCTGTAAGCTTCTGAACTATGAAAGGCATGTATTATTTCTACAAGAGCGTGAATAACTTGTTCTGTATATCTAAAAAACGACAAAAATAGTAGACGTTGAAGTTCGAAAAAAATAACTGTTTTATCAAATTTATAAAAATTCTAGAATGTTATAAACAATTATTTATTTTGTCTAAACTTTTCAATCTTCCTCGAACAGTGTAAAATGAATTGGCCTGCAACGGCGGATATACAACATCAGTAATAAATATTAAAACTTCTGACCCTACTTACTTTAATCCAGGTACAACTACCGGCGCCAGCGCTGGTATTTCTGGATTTAATTCATGTAACATCCACAAAGCGTCCACCAGTTGGAATAGTAAATGCCTATTCTTCTTTGCATCTTTTGAACCACCGTCTTTTGAACTACCATCTTTTGAACCGCCATCTTTAGGGCTCGTTTCTTTGGTTTCTTGTTTATTTTTGCTTTCTAACGGATCGTCTATTACAACATCTTGAATAGTTGCGTGACTATCGGCGAATTTTACTAGATTTTGAGGCCTAGAAACTGCTATACTCCTAACTATGAGCACTAGACGGTAGTAGCTTTCTGCATCAGGATCTACAACTTCAGTTCCTAGAAAAAAAGAAAATATAACTAACGTTTTAATCTATTTCTATACCGAGCGGTCAATGCTACATAAATAGTCGAATTTATTTTCTATATGTTTCTCGACGTTTCGGAAAACATATTTTTCTTTCCTTTTATGACAATGGGACTTTTTCAAGGAAATAAGTTGAAAAAGTTTTAAGAAACAATACAGTGTAACTACAGTCGCGATCACAGAAATTGCATCACCTATTATTTTTTAAGTTTTAATCCTAAACGTTGGTATAATTGGTTTTTGTTTACTTATTAGGGTTAGAGCAAATTGACACAATGCCACTAGGTTTAGTTTTATCCTCTGAAATGGCTAGTACAATTTATTAATTTTTAACAACTTTCTTCGACAGAAAAATTTTAAGGGGGTTACATACACCTGGGCGCTACAAAAAGTATGTATATTTTAAAAAAATATATTTGAAAAGTTATTAAGTGTATGTAACCCCTTAAATTGTAACATTTGCTGAAGGAGGGTAGCGAAGAGGATAAAGTGGCACCAAGGTAAGAATTTTAAAGAAAATCTTTCTCAGGGCAGCACAGAAGGGAAGAAAGGCACTGGGAGAAAAAGAAAGATAGATGAGCGGTGAGACCGCTTGATGATGCGATTGACTTTAGAAGATAGCTTAAAAATTGTAAAGAAATATCAAGGGATAGGAATTTAGCTAATATAAGTCGAGAAACTGTCGGCAGGCGGTTAACAGAATAAGGTTTATGGGCAAAAAAATCGACCAAAAAACCATTTCTCAATAAAAAAAAATGAAGGAATCACGCCTGAATTGGGCGAAACAATATGGAAAATGGACATCAGAAGACTGGAGGAAAGTTTTAGTTCTGATGGTGCTCCCTTGTAAGACGTCGTGAACATGCAAGACTTTACGAATCCTGCAGATTAGAAACAATGAAACATGCGGCAAGTGTAATGAACTGGAGAAGTTTTTGCTACTTTGGGATCGGCCAAATAAACTTTATAGATGGCATTGTTAATGCAGACAAATATATAAAAATTTCAGAAGAGAAACCATCTTCCACACTGCGAAGATTTCGTTTTTCAAGATGATTCTGCTCTATGTCACAGAACGAAATCTATAATTACTCATATTTATTGATTGGAAAAATGTTACAATGTTTTACATTTTTTATTTTCTGTATAGTTGTATTTTTAGATAGGTAAGGCGGTTTTTAACAGAAAATACGATTTCAGCATTGTCATGGCCAGGAAACAGCTCCGATTTATACTCCATAGAGAACTTGTGGATGATTATGATAAAAAAAAATTAAGGCAGCCAAGTCTAAAAGTAAAGATAAACTAAAGCAAACAATTGAGAACGTGTGGAATCAAGAGATCAGTGATGAAATAATAAAAAATTTGGTTGACTCGATATCAACCAGAATTGCGTCAGTGATAAAGGCCAAAGATGACTCAATGATATACTAGACGAGGAAAAAAGTGTTTAAAAACATGTTTTTAATTTTGTGTTCTCTCCTAAGTTTTTTTTTACTTCCATGAAAAAAGTGTTTTCTTAACCACCAATACATTAGAGATTTATTATTTTCCATGTTTATTTCCTTTAGGTTTTTTGCCTGTAATATCATCAGAAGTGAGAATCAACGTTTAGTTTTGGAAAAATATCACCTTTATTAAGTGATGCAATTTCTATGACTGCAACTGTACATTGTACATTATGATCGTACTTGCAAGCGTGAATATTAAAAATGTTTAGAGAGAAGGATTTTTTACCTTTTCTTTCAGTCATCGCAGACAACTCAGAGAGGACATGTTCTAGGAGAGCTTGGTCTTTGTAGCTGTGATATTGCTGTTTGGTAGGGTGAAGCGTCAACATAAGAGCTTTCGAATGAACTTGAATGGATGGTGGAGTTGGTAACGTCAACAATTGGGTAGCTAAAATAATAAAAAAATATATAAAAAAGTATTTTTGAATATAAAACAGTTCGATTAAAAGTTGGATTAAACAGATTTATATTATTGTTTGAAATGATTTGTTCGTACCTATCTTTAATGCCACAGGCTTAAGCTTGGCAAACCTTTCTTCTGAAGAATATACATATAGAGATGCGTCTAAACTTTTAAAAACGTCCATTGCTAAGCGTTCTAGTTTTGAGAGTTGCTGGGGGGAGCCGGGTTGTTGTTCCGTCTAAAAACAATTCAATTAAATAAAACTTAACACATTGATTATAAAAACATATTTTTTTGATGACATTTAAGTTACATCGGCGATTATTCAGATTCAGAGTCGGAACGTTGCGTTGATAATTGCAATCTGATTTAGAATTTATTTTATTTCTTAAAATAATTAAATAACTTTTATTAACCAAAGAATTCCACAAAAATGTTTTGTTCAACTAATTTTTTAAGTAAAAGGGTATACAATTTTGAAAAAATATAATAATTTCGTCTCATTAGCGAGTCGACTCTTCTAGGAGCGTTTTATTGCATATTAAACTGATCTGGTTAGTTAACGACACGGAAATACTAGCACATGTTAAATATAACATAAAAATGCTGGTTAACATTTTCTCAAATATTCTTCTAATATGATATAAAATTTTTAATTGGCTAACTTAATTTTTTTACCTCATTATTTGATCCGCTCCCCTGATTATTACTGGTCGTAGTAGCAGCTGTACCGGTAGTAGTAGCGGCCGTCTCTTCGTTGTCTTCAGGCCATCCAAAAGCATCTTTAGTTTTTCCATATACTTTTATGCTGTCGACCATAGTCATTAGTTCAGGATCCTTAAAAAGTTAAACAAAACTTTAATAAATAATAGATGATCCGTGAACTGAACGGCTTTCTTTAATTTGGTAGGTAGAACATATGAAACGTGGAGAATGTCCTGGTGGGATCTTTTGTGATCTCAGTAGGGCATTTGATAATGTGAATTATTACTGCACTTTGACAAGATGAAAGTATATGGAATCAGGGACCTTTCGTGGAACTAACTGGCAATTTTATTGACGGACAGGTGCCAACTGTTATTTTAGGAGTTCCGCAAGGACCTTCCTTATTTAGATGTGACATTAATTGCTTCAGTCGCAGATTCCAGGCGGTTGGTGACTCGTCATTTATAGTGTTATCTCAAAAACAGAGTGACCTGGACAATATGTATAACGATATAAATTTATTCTTGTAACTCTCTATACTTGAACAGTTTTCAAACATATATTAGGTTTGATACAACGCGAAACCAACGTATTTATAATTTGAGCTTAAAAAGGAAACTATCTCTCATTACACTGCTTTGAGATTTCTGAACTTAACGTAGATTAAAACCAACTGGCAGGAACACGGTGACATGTTATGTTCAAAAAATGTGTTTATGATATGAAACTTTAGATTGATCTGATTCCTGGGGGAACTCCCTTTAGTTTATAATGTTTATGTGGGATCCAGGTCCCCCACGAATTACCCAAGAAAATCGTAAGATGCATTCTTAATGTTTCATAGGACACATCGTGCAGGTCACAATTTTCACGTTTAAAACCATTGACGCTTACGGATTTTTGTATATAACCTGAGTAAATTTAAATACTTAAACAAAATTTTTTGCAGCAAAGACAACCTGTACTACATGAGGTGAAAACGCCCAAGACTTTTTAAGAAAAAAACAATGTTTTTGCCAAATATCAATTTTATTTTTCAATATATTTCTTTCAAGAGTGATATACTTTTGTCGAGTTCTCTAAAATAAGCATCGATTTCCCGCTGGGTGCCAGATCTGGTGAACACGGCGAATGAGGAAGGAATTCATAGCCCAATTGGTCCAATTTCACCATCGATTTTATAGAGTTGTCAGCTGATGCATTATCTTGATTAAACAACACTTTTTTCTTAAGCCATCTTTTCTTGATTTTACCATTTTACCATTTAGATGGTCCAATGAACCCATGTAATAGTCTCCGGTGATTGTTCGCCCCTTCTCAAGGTAGTCGATCAGTATTATTCCTTGAACATCCAAAAACTCCTTTGGATTACGCCGAAACAATGCCAAACACCGTTCCGAATCTTCGCCACGCTGTCGTTTTTGATCAATCGTAAGAATGCGCGGCGCCCATCAGGAACATAGCTATTTCATATGCAAATATTCATGCACAATATGCCTCACGCGTTCTGTTCATATCTTCGCGACCTCAGCTATCTCTCTCACTTTCACTTTTCAGCCATTTAGAACAAAATGTTATATAGTTGCTTTCGAAGAAGCAGATGTGCCAGAACACTACTCAAGCCATACTTGGGTTCTGGCTGTATTTTTTCCCAACAAAAAGCAATGTTCAATCAACACACGAAATTCTTTTTATTCCATCGTTTTGCATAAATCAAAAATAGCTGTAACCCGCAAACTAATAGACAAAATGTTATGAAAATTTTACATGAATCTTCTGAGAGTTGACACTAAGTGAAAATCCTAGTTTTTTTGTTTCTGCTGCCATTTCTCGGAAAGTCTCGGGAATTTTCATCCCATGTAGTATATATCAACAAGTAAATTAAACATTTGTAAAAATTCTCTTTGAAAATTAGAAAAATCGTATCATACCACAACGTATCGATTGTGCATAAAACTTAACTATTTTTAAAGAGTGACTTAACAATTTTTTAGAGGAAAAAAAAACTTTGAAGATTTTCTTTAACGTGCTAGTGGCCTGTATTTTTTACAAATAATTGCTTATTATCATTATTAAAATAGAAGGCCTTCAAGTCTAGTACAGTATCAATGTAAAGTGCAGTAATTATATCAAAAAAGGTATAAAACACTGCCAATACAGGTTTCTGAAATTTTCGAACTTTTTGTGGCAACACATAACCATTTCTCACCTGACAAGGTCCAAATACAATAGACAGCTTCTTATCTGCCTGTAAGCTTTCTTCTCTTGAGAAAGGCACGTCGTACCAGCGACTTCTAGTAGCCGAGAAAGATATTATTCTACCAAAAACCTACAATACAACATGAATTTATAGGAAATAAAAAAAAATTAAATTGGACACTGGAGATGACAACGATATAGAGTCGAAACGTTCATAAAATGATTCAAATTTATAGTACTTTAATTTAATGCCCAACATGGACTCCGTGATTTATGGTATTGAATTGTTCATTTATTTATAAATTCTATATAATTCTATATTTATTTATAAATCACTAAAAATCTTATTGTCTAGAAACCCCAAAAAAAACTCTGAATGATTGGGCTTACTTACTTCCACATAAGATGGAGCTTTCTGCGAGTCTTGAGTGCCAACTAGGACTCTTATACCACACATAACCATGTTTGAATCATTATTTGTGACATCTATAGTAAATTGAGCTTTGTTGCAAACTACATAAAGTCCTGTCGTGTTTAACCTAAAAATGTATTAATGAAAGGTACTCAAAATTCAAATATCAGAGAAGTCAATCTTCAAATTGAGGGCCTTTTATACATATAGCATATTAGAACAAAAGACCGTTTCTGGATCTATGAAACATAATGCAGTTTTGTTTTTGATCATTTGCAATTATAATTGAATTTTTAGTGTTCCAAACGTAACATTTTTAGAGGATCACTTTGGTGTTTGTCTGTCTGTCATATCCGATTTTCTCCGAAACTATTTGACATATAAAGTTGAAATTTGGCACAAATATAGGAATTGATGGCCGAACCAGAGCTGTGCAGTTTTGAAAGTTAAATTTTGACTTAAGGGGTTAGTTTTGGGGGTTCAAATCGGAAGTGAAAAGAAAATTATAAGCTCATGTAGTGGGGTGTCAAATGAAAGCTTATGAAAACACGAGTTCAAAAATATATATCACGTAATGCTCGCGCATTCATTACGTCTCATAATTTAATGTTTGACTGACAATATGGTGGAGATTTCTTGTGTGGAAAGTTGTGAATTTAATCGGGCTTAAGAGCGGCGAAATAACAATACGTAGTCGGAGCGATCGCTCATATACTTTTCAGTACATTAATGCCTTAGGCATTTAGCCAATCAGATAAAATAAAATTCCATCATAACTGGTGACCAATAGATAGGTACCAAGACAAAATGATTTTATTTTATTTGTTTATAATTAAACAAATATTTAGGTAGCACACGTTTGTATTAAACTTTTACTACAAAGATGTCTCGCTTTTTATATATTCTGGGTAATTCTTATATTGAAGATGAGGGCGTGACTGAATTTGATAAAATACTTTGACTGAATTTGTTAGAATATTTCAGTAATCACGGTACGGACCACTAATTGTGCAAGTCCGACTTGCACTTGGCCAATTATAAATTAATGGTAATGGTTGATATAATTCTAAATCTTGTAGAGAACCCCACCTACTTATGGAAAATCTGGTAATTGTAACCTGTAAATTTGTTAAAGTAGAGAAAAACTTCAACTTTTAAAATACTAACGATGTAGAAAACCTGTAATACTCTAAAATGTAATTAAATTTGGACTTTTCGAAGCCAACCTCGACAAACTTATTTACTGGCCTTACTTTAAGTAGGGATACCAGTTACACAGATTGTAGTAAAACTGTATCAACAGTTACTGACATATGCATATTTAAAAAACTATACCTGTGTTTTAGTTGGGCAGCGTTATATATTTGCAATAAGTCATTTCCTCCAAATTCGACGTCATTCATTGCTGTGCAATGCTCGAAAAAGTCCACCGGAAATACGGGGGCACTTGATGTTTTTCCGGGTTTTACCGGTTTCTTTTTCTTTGGTTTTAAAGAAGTACCTGTAAAAAAAGAATTTCTAATTTCGAAATGTATGCTATTTGTGTCCCTTTGTGTGCCTTTGTTGTCTAGAATTTCAAGTAGTATTTATAGATATACTATATAAAGTAAATAAAACTAGGTTTTTGGGCCACCTCTTGAGATAAAAATAAAATAAAAATTTGCTTAGTACCAATAATTTTCTATAAAACATTTTCTTTTCCCTGTAGTCGTTTTTGAGATGACGACATAGCTCATTTCATTTCAGACATTCCGTATACAGCATGATCATGAAACAACCGTTGGAAACAGGAAAAAGTTAGAAAAACTCCAAAAAATATATTATTTTACCTATTGGAACCGTCGCCTGTATATTGCTGGACATCCAGAAACCTGTTTGTTCCATGTTAGCAATAAACATTTTAAGACTTCCATCCTCGCAGAGAAGTATCGAAGTGGTTCTTAATTCACTTCCAGAATTATGCCTTATCGCAACCATATCCATTATTTTTGATTTGGCTGGCACTACCTAAAAGAAGATAAAAATTAAACACAATACAAATAAACGTTATATATACATTTACTTGAAATTATATTTAAAAATGTAACGATTCCTATTTACAGTAAGAAAATAATTAAATGTAAACCTCAAAACGGATCATAATACGAAATGAGTATAATTAAGAGTGTCAAAAACACATGAAGTTGCTATAAATCGTAGTAGTAGACTTTTTCATATATTTAACGGTAGCGGAATGTGTCATTTTAGGCCCCTTTGGATGAGAACAAAGAAAGACTATCGAACAGACGCGCAAACAAGTGACTTGGATTTTAAGTGATTTCGACGAAAGTTCGGAATCAACTGATACTTTTACTAAATTGCGTCGTAGACAAAGATTACTTCTACCGATTTTTTGTTGAATCGCTAGAATGGCACCTACCAAAAATGAATTATCGCGTACACCTTTTTGACAGACTGTAACTGGTTTAAAATGCAACACGTGTAACTATTATGTACCTTTATCTCTTGTATTAATATTGAATCAGGTTTTAACATCAACACAACCGGTTGGTTGCTTGACTGCATAGCGCAACAAATTAGCCCCGGGTGGTTAGGTATTTCCGTCCATTGACACAAAGGCTGTGGCGTCGGACTTCGAGTACTATTGCTTTTTGCGTTTGAACCATTCGTGGTTGTGGTTGGAGGTAGAGTAATTGGAAAAACTAAAAAGAACAAAAAAATAGTTAAATATATCTATAGTTTAACCGAATTTTATCCACTCCACTTTGACTACAAATTCTTAAAAACCTTGACAATAAATAGAGAAAACAACGACCTCACCTAATGATAAACAATTGCAACCAGGAACTATTGGTGAAATAAAGCTCTTTCCCTGAGCATAACTGTAAAACAACAGCATCAAAGTATGAGAATAGTAGATTGAGACGCCCCCTCCAGCCACTTGACCATTGACATCGGTGACATCTAGATGAAATACCTAAAAATATAAAATAGTTAAAATATACTGAACTTATAATTTAAATTGAAGATTAAGTCCTGATGATTTAATTTCAAAAGTACATTGTTTCATCGTCTTGATGACTGCATTAACATCTCTGGTTATGGGACCATAATGTGGTCGAAATCACCCTAAGAAATGAGAGTGAACCATGACAATGGATGAAAATGATATCTTTTTAACAATTAAAGATGAGTGTACAATTTCAGTTGGTCTAACAGCTACATGGAGGAAGTACCTTAGAACTTACTTCCAGGGTGTTGGTAACATAAAAACTTCCGAATTTAGTAGAGCTATTTTCATTTAAAACC
Organism: Pachyrhynchus sulphureomaculatus; assembly: GCA_019049505.1. Taxonomy (NCBI): domain Eukaryota; kingdom Metazoa; phylum Arthropoda; class Insecta; order Coleoptera; family Curculionidae; genus Pachyrhynchus; species Pachyrhynchus sulphureomaculatus. Next base: position 96,697,075 of record CM032452.1, on the reverse strand, counting down.
TCAGTGTAAATATGTCCTGGTGAAGACATGAGTAAAATATGGTAAGTACCGTCTTCGTACATAAATGTACAGTCTCTGATTTTACCGCTCGGTACCTAAAAAAAATACATTTACATATTTCTTGCATTTTAACAATAAAAATAGAAGTCACTACAACTAGATTCACTAATTGGACCCTTTCTTTTATGAAATTATCGTCAACACGTTTCGATAATATCTACGCCATCATCGGAGTTAAATCCGTAGGTTTCTGAGGTACATTAAATCGGAATTTACAATATTAATGTCTGTTTTAAGGTCCTGGTGTTCTTTTTTTGTATTTTAATTTACATTAATATGTTAATCGCAATAAAAAAATCAATTCTCAATTACAAAAGGACTTTAGCTATGCTGATGGCGTGGAAAAAACGAAACATGAGTGCTGTCTCAATGAATAATTACACAGGCCAACATTTTCAAATCCCGAGACCAGAATATAATTTTTCGAAGGTTTTTGGTACACTAAATACAAATCTGACCTCAGAATTGCTCCATCACATCAGGTTTTCGAGATATTCTAACCTAAAAAATGCAAAAAACACGCTTTCTTACTGTATTCGGGATTATATTACACCGCGAATTAATTCTTCTCCACAAAACTCGTTGCGGTATCTGAAAGTACTGCTCTTCCCTTTCAAAATGCATTTTGAATTTTTATTTTTTATTTCTTCTCGGAGAAATCGTTCGTTGAACTTCATTAGCTTGGCGTTTTTGTTACAACCATACCAAAAAAAAGTTTATTCGAGAACGTTTTCACAAGAAAAAAAAGTAATTTCATTCCAATTAGTTCCAAAGAGTAAGGAAAAATATCAGATAAAAAAAGAAAAATGGAGTCAACACCTCCACGTCCTCCACGTTTTGAGACTCTGGGTTCGGCTGAGAGCGTTCATAGAAAGAAACTTGTCAAAGTTACTTTACTTGAGGGAAAAAATATAGCAAATATCGAGTTTTATAGTAATTTAGAGTCTTCAAAATTCCGACCCGTCATATCAGATCCACCATTTTGAATTTCTTAATGTTAGGGACAAACCATTACTCGATGGGGTTAAACCGACAACGCATTTGAATTCAACGTCTCAAAAATCATATAATTACACTACTCCCGCTTGCCGGATCAACTTTTTTTTTTTGGTAAGGTTGCAACGAAAACGTCAAACTAATTAATTTCAACGGACGATTTCTACGAGAAGAAATGAAATATCTGAAAAATTCAAAATGCATTTTGAGGGGGAATAGTAGTACTTTCAGATGCCGGCACGAGTTTTGTGGAGAAAAATTAATTCGCGGTGTAATATAATCCCGAATAGTGTTTTTGCATTTTTAGGTTAGGATATCTCGAAAACCTAATGCGATGGAGGAATTCTGAGGTCGGATTGAGCGCACCAAAAACCTTTGAGAAAGTATACTCTGGTTTCAGCGTCTAGAGTTTTTTATCCAATTTTGTCGGCCTGTGTTATTCAAACAGCAAAAAATTTATTATCAAAAAGTTGTATTTTGCACAATGAGTAGGCAAGTTTTTTATGGAACACTGCTACTTTTCGAACATGAAATGTACCAGTACGATGATAAACCAAATATAAACCGAAATTCTTCTCTCAACTCTCGTGAGGTAATCCGATCGCCTCGCCCTCCCATTATTAGTTGAGTAGGGGTGTCAGGAATGGGTGAGACCACTCGATCGATTCTCTCGATTGATTTTGTCGTCAGAGCAGGAAGTACCAGTGTCGATTAAGTAACGCATTGTTATTGAGTTTTTAAAGCTAGAAAACCTTTTGAAATTTTACAAAGACTGATGAAACACTTCGGTAAATAGACCCTTTCAAAAATCCAAATCTATGACTGGCACAAGAAATTTTCCTATGGCCGGAAAACGGTGGAAAATCTGAGTCATTCTCGCCGACCTCAGACCAGCATCACGGATTCGAACGATAAGGCTATTGATTTCCTCCATGAGTGACGTATCATTAATACTGCCTAATACTGCCAATTCCTCGTCCAAGTTAGAGTCGCTTCTTAACAAAAAAAAGGCGAGACATGCCCGTTTGGAGTGTGGAACTGCTTCACGATAACGCTCGGCCCCACACGGCGGCATTGACTCAACAAAAATTGGAACAAATGCATTGGAAACCCTTGGAACACCCACCTTACAACCCAGACTTGTCGCCTTGCGACTTTCATTTATTCGGGCCTTTGAAAGAAGTGTTGGGGCAAGCATTTCGAAAATGACGAAGGCGTAGAATCGTTCGTGACGCGACCTGCTTCATTTTACGATGACAATATAAAAAACTTCCTTTTCGGTGGGAAAAATGTGTTTTGAACAGGTGCGACTATGTAGAAAAAATAAGCTTTTTTTGATTATTTTTGTTATTGTAATTTTTTTTTTTTTAAAGAATTCTTGTTTATATTTGATTTACTGCCATAGTTTTTATACATTCCTATGAATTTAATTAAAAATAACAAATAAATATAACTTATTTGTCAAAATTTATTGACGCATATGAAATATTGACAGACATATCTCAGTCAACTACCGTTTAGTGAAATCGTAAAGAAAATATATTTTCCGTACTAGTTCGGGAAATCATATTTTAAGCACTGGTTTGGAAATTGATATTTTCAGAACAAAAAAACTGTTCAGAAAGAGAAAACAACTCTGAAATCTATATTTTAGGCTAAAAGATTACTTACCAAAAAGTGGTATTGGGGATTCGCCGCATCTTTACTTAGATCGAATATTTTGACAAAATCGGCCGTAACTAAAGCCAAATCTGTCTGAGAGCCCGGCAACCATAAAGCTTTAATGATAAAGTTACCAGTTTCAAGTTGGGGATGTAAGACAAGATGATCTGTCACTTGTCCGTTAGAATTAAAGGTCAAAACGTGACAGTCTTTCAGTCCGCACACTGCCAAGAAGTCTTCATTGTAAAGATTAGACGTCATTGACAAAACTAAAAATGAAATGAGAGAAACAATTAAAACTACTAGTTAGGAAAAAGAACCTAAATAATGAAAAACAATATACAGAGGCTTGTTACAAGAAAACGTATTGAGACCTTTGACCCTGTGTTAAAAATATGGGAGATCGAAGAATAACAGACTATCATCTACCATTTCAGAGCTCATCAATCAACCTAGATAAAGATGGCAACGTTCGGGATCTTACAAACACACTCACGATAGAAGGAAAAGAGCAGTCCATGGTCGGAAAAATTATATCTACAGGGATCTTTGTTCTTTATTATTCTTTAAGATTAGAACACCTAACCTGGCCGGAGTTCACAGTACTGTGGCCCAGCGTAATGATCGTTTTCCATGTGTGACACAGACCGTACCACGAGCCTGTATTAATGTTGTTAGGGTGGTTGTAAATTCCAATTGCTTCTCTAAACTTGCGCCACAAAAATTTAATTGATTAATTGAAGGTTTAATATCGTCGATGAAATAGTATTTTCATCACTAGTGAGTTAATAACAAATAATGTTTAGATGGATAATGGTGTGAATTAGCATTCAGGTATCTATTGGTATGAGTTGACTTTCTATAAACCGAATGACCCAAAATATAGTTTTTCTTCCTTTGAACATGTACCTCTAGAAAAGGGAGGGTACTATGTGATTCAATTTCCATCCAGTTCTTGTCTAAGAGTAAACGTTCCTTATAATGCCTTGTGAAATCGTCGGCGAAAACGTCGGAAAATCACACAAACTTGATACGGTCTAATCCCAAAAACACGATTTCTTAAATAGGATACAAATATAAACCCCTATTAATACTTTTATATTTTAATCAAATATACTGGAAAATCTAGACAGATGCTATACTTACACGATAATGAAAATTGGAAAATTATTCGTTCTCAAGTCATACGTAGACATACACACACATATATATGTACATACATACATACATATGCAAAAGGCACACCCACATGTACGCGCTGCACGCACACACACATACATACGTTCAGATAGACGTCGGGTTTGATAAATATAAAGATGTCATCTGGTAGTGTAATATAAAAAGTCATCATCATCAATCCGGTTTTTTATTGCGTTCTTCGTCTTCCGGTTCCCAGTTTCCATCCTCTTCGCTATTCCCAATCTCCTCTTAGATTTCTTTCTGATATTGCGTTCTGAACACCTCTAAACCATGTCGCTCTTGGTCTCCCTCTTCCCCTCTTGTCGCTTGGTACCCACTTTAGAATCATTGGTATTTGGTATTCTTCCTTCCTTTCCATCGTCTGTACCATATAAATTGCCGTTGTTGAATTTCCTCAATAATCGTGGTTTTTACTTTCTATTACATCCCTTACTCTTTTATTTCTAACTCTATCCATTCTTGATACTCCAGCCGATCTTCGCCAGTAATTCATTTTAAGTGCCATTAGTTTCTGTTCCAATTTTTTCATCATTTGCCAAGTTTTACAACCGTATAACATGTGCTTTCTCTGTGATGCTATATTTTTCGACCACAAAACAAAGTTCAGGTGTCTTATGACCGCCTATCCTTTACTTATTCTACTCTCCACTTCTTTTTCCGTTCTACCGTCCTTACTTATGTTAGTTCCGAGATATATACAGTCTTCACAAGCATCCACGACCTGATCGGTATTTAGAGTAAGACTTCCTTGTTTTCCTCCTATACACAAATATTTGGTTTTCTTCAAGTTAACTGTAAAACGCCAGTTTTTATAATCTTCAAACCGTTTTCTTGTCATAAATTCAAGCTCTTCCTTGTCCTGAGCAATAACCACCTAATCGTCGGCAAAATGTAGAGTGTACACTCTACACAAGAGTTATAGTAATAAAATCTAGACTTTATAAATTAAAGCACAGTATTAAAAAGTCTTGAACTAATAACTTGAATTCTTACCCGTAAATGGTATCGGAGCAGAACTGAGCCTAGTTAAGGTTAGCTTTCTGGTAGCAGAATCGGCCTGCTTTAACAGAGCGGACAGTTGAAGGACCGTAATTTTGCCCTTTTCATGTGAAACTGCCAAGTGTTGTCTTTTGCCTAAAAATAAAACCAAGGTAATATTAAAAATTCGCACGAAGTGCTTTTCAGATTAACCAAAAACCGGCCAAGTGCAAGTCGGACTTGCGCAATTAGTGTTCCATACGGTGATTGCTTTTAAAATAAAATAAAATTCTTACCTAGGCTAAGTTAATTAAGTCCCTGACATGTATATGTCTTAAGATGGAAAATTGGTAAAGTCAGCCCTATCTTAAAAAGTGGTGACAAGGCAAACATTGCAACGTATTGTGCAATAACCATTTTAAAGTTTGCAAAGATATTAGAGATCTCGGTGTATAACTCTATTTCAGTTGGTCAACATAGGCCAATTTATAGCGGAACTTATTAACAGCAGAAGACAGGTTGATGTTATATACACCGACATCTCCTAGGCCTTTGACAAGATCGATCATCCAACTTTACTGTCTAAACTAGATTCTATAGGGTTTAGTAATTCTCTACTGGAGCTTTTTAAATCGTATTTAATCAATAGAAAACAATATGTATCCTATAATGGAGTTGATTCCAAGTTTTACACTATTTCGTCTGGCGTCCAATCTTGGCCCTCTGTTATTCATAGTGTTTATTAATGACCTTATAGCTTCTTTAAAGTGTGAGAGTCTGCTATTTGAGGATGATTTAAAAATTTATACCACTGTTGATACTACTAATGATTGTACTTTCTTGCAAGCCTAGCTTGATAATGTTCGTGAGTGGTGCGAAAACAATAAGTTATATTTAAATGTGAAAAAATGCAAAGTATTTTCGTACACGAGAAAGCTAGAACCTATTCACGTTGATTATCAACTAAATAATAGTAGTTTGGAAAGAGTGTGTAAAATGAGGGATCTTGGAGTTCTGTTTGATAGTAATTTCGATTTTGTTTCTCATATTGCACAGACAGTATCTGCAGCTAATAAAATGCTGGGGTTCATACTGAGAAACTCAATCTAGCTCAATCTAGAATCTAGTAATAAAAGTGTAAAACAAATATTTACTATCTAAGTATTTGTTTAATTATAAACAAATAAAATAAAATTATTTTGTCTTGGCACCTATTCGTTAGCCACCAATGTCTGTACTAAAAAGTATATTAAAAAAACCACCAATATATTGTCAAGCCAGATAACTTTTTTTTATGCCGGAAAAATTACCAAACGTAATGCACTCGGGATGATTTTCGCTTCTTCTACACTTTATGGAGAATATTGAAGAATTTTTTCAAATTTTTTTTATCAATACCTTTCGATAGGCTGGGCAGCCAAGAAAAGTGTGCACAAATATTACATATTTTTGAGCTTTTATTTTCACAAGCTTTCATTTGACACCCTGGTCTGGTAATTTTTATTTCACTTCCAATTTTACGCCCCAAAACTAACTCCTTAAGTCAAAATTTAACTTTCAAAACTACACGACTCTGACTGGGCTATTAATTCGTATATTTGTGCCAAATTTCAATTTTCTATGCCAAATAGCTTCAGAGAAAATCGGATGTAATCGACAGACGGACACCGAACTGATCCCGTAAGTGTTCCGTAAGGAATACTAAAAACCGCATTAAATTCCATCTCCAGTTATTATCAGAAATAGACCGAAGATATTATGCTGAATGGAAACTTCATTTGGAATTGGCATGTCCGTTGAAGCTAATCTTAACTACAAGACGAGTTTATAAGCAGTATGTAGATATTATGCTAACTATACCTTGAGTTGTAGTCATGCAGCACATAGCAACACGTCTGATAATATGAGCTGATAAAAGCTGTCTAATAGTCTGCCCTTGATCACCTGCATAGGACATTCTTACGTTTTCAAAGGCTCCCTCTTGAGATCCTGTAAAATATAAATGTAATGTCATCTTCTAAATATAGTTCTAAAAATGTTATGAAACTATGCTTTTCAGAACATAGAGTAAAATAATACAATAAATATCACTCATTAACTACAATTAGTTTTTACTGCAATAAAAGACAGTTACTTTGAATTAACTTACCTAAAGTAGGAACCATTAATAAATCAGTATGGACATATTTTTTTTCCGCACTGTACAATTGCTCCAATGCTTTTACGCCTCGTACATGGCACCCTACAGGACTGTTCATATTACAAGTTGCTTCAATAGCTGGTATCAAGCCCTGTAGAAATTCTAAAAAAAGTAATTTTACTACTACTTAAATATGAAAATCAAACATGAAAACTAATTTATTTTTTTATACACCTTATAAAGTATCTCTTCTAGAGATGGTCATTATTAAACACTAAGTAACATTTAAATTTCAGGGTCCCTTATCTCAAAGTTTTAGTTAAAAAAAGCATACGTCGCTAATACATACCTAATAATGATAAAGTCACAGCACTTGAGCTTAAATAGTTTAATAAAAATTCTTTGGATTCGTCAAGTTTCTTTTTCTCGTGTTCGCCACGTTTCTCTTCAAAAAGTATTTTGTCAGTTGGTACTGGCGAGCTCGTTCTTCTTCTAAAATGAAAAGAATAATACTTCATTAAGGCTTTGCTCTGTAACATTGGATGTAAAATGATTAAATATATAGATGGTTCTGAAAATCCTTGGTGGAATTTTGAAAATTAACTTAAAAAACGAAAATTTAAAAAAAAAACCGGCCAAGTTAAAGTTGTACTAACACAATTAATGTTCTCCATCGTGATTGCCGAAATATTCTATGAAATTTAGTCAAACATTCATTGTCAATATAAGAATTACCAGGAAGATCTTTATAGTAAAGGTTTAAAACAAGAATTTACTACCTAAATATTTGTTTAATTATAAACAAATAAATTATCTCGGTACCTATCCGTTGGTCACCAGTGCGTGTACTGAACAGTCATCATGGAAATTTATTTTATAAGTAATTGGCTAAATGCTTAAAACAGTAATGTACTGAAAAGTACACGAGTATATTACTGATTGCACTGAACACGTACTGATATTTCGTAGCTCTTAATCGCGGTTAAATTCACAACTTTCCACGAAAAAATCTCCACCATACTGTCAAGTCAAATATATATTTTTTTATATGAAAAGATTATCAAACGTAATAATTTTCGCTCAATCTACACTTTATGGAGAATATTCCAGAATTTTATCGGAGTACTCCTAAAGATAGGGTGGGGGGACAGCTATTTTTGGAAATATTTTTAAAATAATGTAGAGAAAAGTTTGCGCGAGTATTACATCATATATATTTTTGAACTCGTGTTTTCACAAGCTTTCATTTGACACCCCACCCGACGACCTTGCAGAAATTTTTTTTACTTCCAAGTTCACCACCCAAAACTAACCCCTTAAGTCAAAATTTAACTTTCAAAACTACACAGCTCTGATTAGGGTATTAATTTCTGTATTTGTGACAAATTTCAACTATCTATGTCAAATAGTTTCATAGAAAATAGGATGTGACAGGCGGGCGGACAGACAAAGTAATCCCATAAGTATTCTGTACAGAACACTAAAAAAGCAAGATAAATACCCCAATACCTAGTAAGTAAAGTACCAACCTATTTTAAGACATTTTCTATACTTTCTTTCACCAAACTACACTTACCTTAAAGAACTAGCTAAAACATGCTGTTCCCCACCATCTTCCTTCCTCTGACCCGCGTCCGGATTAGAGATGGGGCTTCTCTTGACTAATGCCTGACACGAACCGTCTTCTTTTGCTCCACAGTCGCAGAAAAAGTTGCCATATTTGGCATAACTTATGTCATGGCCTTTGTGACAAACTCGCGCACAGATGGAACAAACTCCGACGCCGTCAAGCATTCGACAAGTATGACAATGATACCTAAAAAGTTTAATAATATAAGAGGCAATACCATCATGGTATCCAAAGTGGGTCGTAGTACAAAAGTATAGGTAATCATTATTGTTTTTTAGAGTATTGCATGAAAGTAGAGTAACGTAAACTCTTGTAACTGACTGTTTAATAATTGTCCTTACGCACCCATTTAAATTTTAAATGACGATTGATTTGACGCAAAACAATTTTATGAATGACATATTCCTCTTAAATATGAAACGTCTATGCGTAACTAACGAATATTAAAGAAAATAATTCTCGACGGGAAGAAAATGCCCTACTTTGCTAATCATAACGTCAAGTAAATGCACACTAACTAAACTTAAAAAATCAGGCTCTAAGCCCTAACCTCCGACACCGTCATACTGCTCTGGTAGCTGCAGAGGAGTAAAACAAAGCTCCGGCAACTTCCGAGACTTCATTAACAGTAACTTGTCAAGCTTGAAAACAATATAAGATATGTAGGTAATTTGGGCTAGGGCTGAGCTTGTGAAATTTATAACAGGGCTAGACAAATAATTTCACCCTGGGGGGCCTATTTAAAAGTGAAATTTCTTTCTCTAACTATGTAAATAATTATTACACGATAATTATAAAATAGAACTTACCAATGTTGGTTCATAAACTCTTTCTGTGTAACCGTAAACGTGCATAATTTATTACACAACGAATCTTCGTCGGAATCTTCGCCGCTGTCATCATCGTCGTTATTGTCGTCTTGCCAATCCAGTTCCAGATCCAAAGGACTCTCATGCTCCCACTGAGGAGAAACTGATCTGAAATAGATAATTATTTACGAGAACACTTTCGGTAACACATTTGAAAACTAAATACAATTTAAACAGTATGGTAGGATATATAGAAAGTCAGATAAGTTTTTAAACAAATTTATGGAAGAGAACGGTTGACGATCTTGGTTAGATGAGAAAATCCCGGTGCTTAGGATAAGGCCGTGTCAATTTGAAGTACACTGAATGTGTAGTATTCTAATCTGGAAGAGTAAAGAACGGCAAGAAGCAAAATTATTTTCTTACCTGGGTGGCTGTTCAGTGATCGACAATATAACGTCACTTAAATAATCCAATATACAGGAGGCAGCGTGTAACATGCTGCTATTTTTAAGAAGATCCGGTGAGTTAGCCATTTTCTCGCTAATTTCTTTACTTTGGACATATTTTACGCACAATTCAACCCATTCGGCGGCGGCAGGGAATAAGTGGCTATGACCTCTGCCTAATCCTGCATCGGCTAGCATTGTCATAACGTCCATAAGTTCCGTGAAACCCACACCTTCAAGAGTAGGGCTTAAAATGTGGCTTCCCAGGGGAATTAATGCTTTTAGGATTGTTATAGAGACGTCTTCGGCAACATTACTCGTCTAAAAATTAACAATAATAAATACTTTACTATTCGAATATTACTTTAATATGTATGGCTCAATTGCACTGGTAATAGTTAAGTATTAGGTGTGTGAATTACTTTTGAGAGATTATTCGGTAAAATATCGCTTCATTTTAAAAAAATGGTTTCAAATTGATTAATCAACTAGCCACTACTTTCTTCCATCTTTGTGGCAGCATATGAATATCACGTTGAAATAACGACTCATCTTTTGAGGCTATCCATGAATCGACCCATTTTTTTGGTATCCTCGTAAGAATGGAAGCGCACAGGCCGTGTGTCATCGATCGGAACAAATTATAATCAGAAGGAGTAATGTCTGGTAAATATGGCGGGTGAGATAGGACATCCTATCTAAGCGTTTCTAGCGTTTCGTTAACGGGTTTTGCAACACGTGGCCGATCGTTGTCATGTTGAAAAATCACTGTCATGTTTTTTGGCATATTGCGGTCGTGTTTCCTTCAACGCTCAGCTCAATTGCATCATTTGTTGTCGGTAACGTTCCCCAATAATAGTTAGGCTGGGTTGGAGCAGCTCATAATATAGTACATCCAGCTGATCCCCCCCAAAATATTCGGCTTTGGTGAGGATGTTTATAGTTCATCAGGCTTCATCCATGATTTTTTGCGCTTTGGATTATCGTAGCGTATCTATTTTGCATCACCAGTTACGATACAATGCAAAAAAACCTTTCCAATTGTGCCATTGAAGCAGTTGTTCACAGGTGAAAAATTACCTTCCAACATCTATCGGTTTCAATTCGTATTGCACTCAATTTCCTTGCTTTCGAATCATTCTCAGTGGACATAAGCGCTTGGAAATGGTTGTGCGATCAACTCTTAATGATTCTGCAAGTTCCTTTTCCATTTGACATCAGTCTTCATCGAGTAATGCCTCCAATTCTTCATCTTTAAGGTTTTTTGGCTGGCCTGGACGTTCTTTGTCTTCCGTGTCGAAATCACCAATTTTAAAGCGTCGAAACTAGTATTCACATATTTTTATCGATGGAATATAATCACCATAGGTTTCCGACAGCAATCGATGACTTTCGGCATCGCATTTCATTGAACTAAACTAGAAAAGTAACGCTTCCCGCAAATGGTGTTTTGTGGGCCCGTAAATCAACATATACAATGATCAAAAAAAATATATTGTCTACACTTCAGCAAAATAACATATAAGGTTAAAGTCTAATGATGGCTCTTCACCATGAATATAGCAACAGTATGTCCCGATACGATATAATACAAGTTACGCCCTCTCTCAGAAATCCCTCAAAATTAATTCACACTCGTTGTATTTTATCCTGACAATAAAACTCTTTAAGGCCTCGGGCATGTATTAGCGAAATTTTTTGGAAAATGGTCGAAGAAAAACTAAAACTACCTTTTTTAATGTTAAGTATTTTTTGCCTCTTTCTTAATCCTTATAACTTTTTACAAAATTAATTCTTACCTGTTTAACAATGTAACTTGTCAACGCCTGTAACAGCTGACTGTTCTCTTGAACTAATGATTTTTTATCGTCTCCCATGGGAACATATAGTTCTCTACCCTCTGAGCTGGAAGTACTCGACTGCTTTGTTATTTTTAAAGCGGGACCACTAAAAATACAAAAAATACTTAAGTTCCACTTCTGTCCAAGCTGAGGAGTGTGGGTGTTGACGGAAAGATGCTTGATTGGCTGAAGAATTACTTGACGAAACGCCCACGGATTGTTTGCTACAACAGTTGCTTGTCTTAGAGCATACAGGTTCCTTCCGCAGTTCCACAGAGTTTGCACATGAGACCTCTTCTCTTTAATTTATTTATTAATAATTTGAGTAATCGATCTAAGTAAGAGTTTTTCCTTTTTTCTGATGATTTGAAGATGTATGTACATGGAAGTGTCATCTCCCGATGTTTCAGTTTAACCTGGATCACCTTACAGTCGGGTGTAAGGACAACTGCATGGAGTGGAATGCTTCTAAGTGGCATTCTATCATTCTCCGTGATGCAGGACAGTACTGGAACATCAGCACTTGATTGGGGACATGGGTTTTAAACACCATTCTAATCTCAAGGATCTGGGGCTTATTACAACTTTTATATCTCACATTCAAAACTTAATCTAGAGACTCTTACAGCTCTTTGACTTTATCAGGTATTACTGAAGTCAAGCAGTTGTATTGCTCATTGATTAAGTCTTGTTCAGAGTATTCATCTAGGAATCTTTGCTATAAATTAACGTCCAAAGTATTGAAAGAGTTCAACAAGAATTTTTGAAGTATATAGCTCTTAAACTTAATAGACCAAATCTGATCTACTCTCAATGTGAATCTGAACTTAACATCAAAATTCCTAAAGACGACCGAAACCTAATAGATCTTCACGTGCTTTATAACATTCCTCATGGTGTGTATAATTGACCTTTTGTACCAGATAAAATAGGCATGCATGTTCCTTCACAAAATACTCGTTTTAAGTACACTTTTTCTATACGAACTCAATAGAACTAACTCCGAGAGTAAAATTTTTGTTAAAGGACTTGCCGGCTTGCCAACGAGCATCCTAGTCTTGATTTCTTTTCGGGAAAATCAGTGCTTCTGAGAATGTTGAATACAATGAAATATTTCCATTTTCCGTTGTGTACTGTAGTCGATGTTAGTCTTAAATATTATGAAGTGTAATTTGACATGTTATTGGGCTTGGCTCGTTAATAAATCAATAAAACATAAAGAAGATATATTTACTTATTCTGAGGAGAGGATTAAATATTACAATGTACCTTTTGGTTAACCAATCAGATCGTTAAATGCAGAATCCACCATGATTGACCGAAAAGAGAGCGAGAGACTTCAAATTCCGAACGGCTATTGGAAGAAATTTTTAATAACAGCATGTTTTTACATACCACTGATGACACAAAGTGTTTTATGTATATATAATTGTGTAAAATAATAACTGATCAAGTGCAAGTTGTACTTGCGCAATTAGTGTTCTGTAAGTTGATTGCTTTTAAAATAAAAATCTTTCTTACAGAGGTGTAAAATGATCAATCGACTCCACAAAACACACCCCCTATGAGTTTTCAACAAAGTTTTTTTTCCGATGATCTAGAATTTTTTGTTTTTTTTTATACATTAGATAAATTATTAAAGGTAATTATTTTCGTTCAATCTATACCTTGTGGAGAATATCCCAGAATTTTTTCAAAATTTCTTGATCAGTACTTTTCAAGACAAGACAGCGATTTTTCGCGAATTTTTAAAAATAATACAAAGAAAAGTGTGCGCAAGTATTACATTATATATATTTTTGAACTCTTGTTTTTACAAGCTGTCATTTGCCATCCCACTCGATGACCTGGTAAAAAAAATTGTTTCGACTTCCGATTTCACCTCCCAAAACTAACCCCTTAAGTCAAAATTTAACTTTCAAAACTACACGGCTCTGATGAGGCCATCAATTCCTATATTAGTACCAACAACTTTCTATGTAAAATAGTTTTAGAGAAAATTTGGTGTGACAAATAGACGGGCAGAGACCAAAGTGATCTTATAAGTGTTCTGTACAGAACAATAAAAAAAGGTACTAATTCATTACAACATATTCAGATAAGTGTACTATACCTTGTTATGTTTGCTTCATTTGGTCCAATAATAATTTGCCTTAACCAGGCTTGTAGTTTATCATTTTCTACTTCGGCAAGTTTTCCCATGCTACAGCACAGATAATTCAAGCTTGGATCGGTGGAACTTTTTTCGGCAGCTTGGAATAGTTTGTTGAAAAAGTGAAGAACGCGAGTACTGTATTGTTGAGACATACTAGGACTCGAAACGGACATTAAAACTTTGACTAAATCTTTGTCTCCTAAAATGTTAGACACATTAATATATACGCCACATTTATACACATTAATTAAATATTTTCGTATCATTCACTAAAAGGTATAACTTTAACAGATTTAAATTGATAACAGACCTAATAAGCCAATTAAAGTTATAAAGTTGAGCAGTAGAAGTCCCTAAAATTTATTTTAATTTGTATTTGAAACGATAAAACTGAAAAATTATATAAAAATATATAAAAATTTTACTTTTCTACCAGTTTTATTACAAATTTTATTATAAAAACGTTTCTTTGGTAACATTTACCTTATGGAATAGAGCAATGTTCAAGAGGAACTGGACAACTTTAAGTTTTAGACTTTTTAGCGAATTTGACCTGAATGTAAACGCAATATTCACTAAGAAATGTGTGTTCACACGCACAGAGTACGCAAAGACGGAAAAATCATGAAATTCTCGCACAACTTCAGCTAATGCAAGGTTTCTTCATAATTTCAACAGCGGGAAAGTTACATTTTCTGTGTGAAACTATGTATGGACCTATTTATCTGACTGACTATTTCTAACAGGATTGGAAATAATAGAAAAACAATATGATTTCGACATTTCTCCATTTCAAGAACCTTGAAATAGTGATATAACATGATATATTCGAAGCTAAATGTACATAAAAAAGGAGAGTTTACCTGTAAAGAAACTCTCCAGCGCCTGCCTACCAGCACTCTTCTCAATAATTTTTTCGTAGAATTTCAAACAGCTATGTAGGATTTTTTCATTTACTAAACTTTTTTCTTCGCTTGAACCACTCGTGCACGTCATTAAGAGATTATACGTATGATCCAAAACCCTGAAAATAAGAACATTTTTAGCAAAACATTTAAAAAACATAACTTTTACCTCCTGTCAAATCGATTACACTGGTCAAAAAAAAAAAGAAAATTGCTTGTTTCCTGTGATTTTTTTTTGTTTCTATCTCAAATTGACGCGTATTTTTTAAATATGGCAACAATTTTTCTCTAACAGCTTTTGTTTTTGAGTTATAGCTAACTACCCTCATTTACTATTTTTACTTAGATTTTCGTTTTTTATTGGACACTAAAATATATTTTGTTGTTGTTGTTTTAGATATGGCTTCGTCAAGAAGATGTTGTGTGCTTAATCCCGATTGTTTTTGCTATATTTGTGGTGAATATATATTTGCAAAATATCGGACTTTGTGAAAACTGCGTATCATCAATCCTTTAAAATAAAATTGTGTAATCAGGACGAGCCATGGGTCTCTCATATTGTATGCCAGAAATGTGTGGTATGTCTACGGTTATGGTCCAGTGGAAAAAGAGATGCAATAATGTTCGTAACACCCATGATTTGGCGAGAACCTCGAAACCATCATGACGATTGCTACTTCTGCGTTGTGAAAATAAACGGAATTAACCCTGGAAATCGAAGTAAGTGGTCATATCCTAACTTATCTTCTGCTCAACGACCTCAATTAAAATCACAAGAGGTACAAACCAGCACATCTAAATCTTCTGGTGATCCAAATCTCTGTGAACCCGAACGAAATACATCAAGTGAAGACTCTGATTCAGACCACAAATGTAGCCTTTCAGAACCTCAACCATTTAATCAGAAAGAACTAAATGACTTAGTAAGAGATCTGAACTTACCAAAAGAAGCTTATGAAATTTTAGCATCTCGTTTAAAAGAAAAAAATTTGCTTACTCCGGAAACCAACATTACATTTTATCGTACCCGAGAAAAAAATCTGTTACCGTATTTTTCTCAAGAGAAGGATTTAGTTTTTTGTAACGATGTTGGTGGTATTTTGCAGCAGACGGGATTAAAACAGTACTAACCTAGTGATTAGCGTCTTTTCATAGACAGCAACAAAAAAGTTTAAAGTGTGATTTGCTTCATAACGGTAACAAGTACGGATCTATACCTATTGCACATTCGACGACTTTAAAAGAAGAATACGTAAATGTTTCTAAGGTTATGGAAAAAATTAAGACCATTCAGATCAACACAAATGGGTCATTTGTGTTGATCTGAAAATGGTTAACTTTCTTTTAGGTCAACAAGGGGGGTACACAAAGTTCCCTTGTTTCATGTGTCTCTGGGATAGTCGTGACAAACAACACCATTGGTCACAAAAAGTTTGGCCAGTGCGGGAAGAGCTAAAAGTTGGTACAAAAAATGTTATAAACGTGCCTTTAGTTAGCCGAGACCGCATCATACTTCCACCACTTCATATTAAACTCGGCATAATGAAACAGTTTGTGAAGGCGCTAGTTTCCAGGATTAAGTTCAGAAAAATTGAAAGCTGGTATTTTTGATGGGCCACAGATTAGGCAACTCGACGACCATGTCGAGCTTGTTGAGTGCATGCTATCGAACTTGCAAGAGCTAGGGTGCAACATGAGCATAAAAATCCACTTCCTGCACTCGCATTTAGACCGATTTCCACAAAATCTGGGTGATTTTAGTGAGGAGCAGGGTGAAAGATTTCATCAGGATCTTCGGACAATGGAAGAGCGTTATCAGGGGCGGTGGGACTCACATATGATGGCAGACTACTGCTGGAGTTTGCAACGAGATCTACCTAAAGTCGTTCATTCAAGGAAATCTTATAAATGATCATTTGCTAGTGTTCAATAGAAATTTTGTTAACATAATGTATTATTTTTTTGTATTTTTTTGGCAAAATAATAAAACTGTATATTTCAAAAGGTAAAGCTGTTAGCAATCTCCCAGAATTTTTTTCATAGTCAGGGCCATAGAAATACCCAATAACAGAAAAAAAAAATAAAGGAAACAAGACTTGTGTTGACCAGTGTTATTTAACACATCACACAGTGTGAGGTGTATTAAAAAAATCTATAAAGCAACCAGTAAAATCACATTTCAGTTGGTTCATTCCAATATCTTATACCTACTCAAAATTAGAATTAAATCAAGCACACTCTTTACCTTATGTACACTCGTTTCTGTCTCTCATCGGTTTCTGTGTCTCCAATCATCTTATCCAAAGCTTTAATAGCCACATTATATAAGTACTCCATTCTAGCATCAGTTGTAATAGATATTAGTAGTTCGATTGCCTTATTCTTAGTGTCGGTATTTTCAATTTTTGGAGCGTGCTGCACCACGAACTTAACCAAGTTTTCTAGGGTACGTTTTAAAGACAAGTCTATGCTGAATGTTAACCCTTTCGAAAGGGAGGATATGTGAATGTCTATTATTTTTAGTAGATAGCTCTCAGACGGAATAATATCGTTACAGTACTGCATCTAGGATAAAAAAAAAGTTACCTAACTATTATATGTAAAGACGCAAATTGGCTGGAAACAGAAAAGTAACAAAATTGTGGGGATAATTTGTTCACAGTATCTCATAAATAAGTTCCAGTTTGTCTACCTTATTCCGCAAACCTAACGGATGGCAAGTGTAATATGAGGGCACAGGACGAAACTTCGCAGTTCTTATGGAACGTTTCCGCGACTATTATGCTAAGAATATTTATGTGGGGGAAGACTGCGGTTAAAACGAGAAAGATCGACAAGTAACAGAGATTTAACATTATTTATATGTATATATATATATATATATATATATATATATATATATATATATATATATATATATATATATATATTATATATGATATGAAAATTGATTATTAAATTGAAATACTCCTAGAGTTAATTGGAACATACCTAACAGTTATTTTTATTAAATTTGATAAATCACCGGAAAACGTAATTTTAAAAAGTAATACTCCGTGATTGGTACAGCTTAGATGAATACTGGACTACCTAAATGAAAGAGAGAAACATTTTTAAGGAGGGGTTAAAAAGATATAACAGACATACATCGGTAAAATGTTATAGACGTCTTACATGTTTACATTTGGAGAAGTATTATAAAAATGAAGGTTTTTTTAGGTAAAATATAACAAACTGAAAACGCAAAAAAAGTGCCCTAAGTGCTTCACTGATGTTGCTGAAGATTAGTGACAATTAATTTTTGTGTTGTTTAATTAAACAAAACCACTGGGGCGTTTATATCTAAATTTTAACCTATATGTGTTGTACTTAACGCATTTTTATTAGGAAATTTGTAATTGATAAAAAAAAAATGTTATTTATTACCTATTTTGAAGTATGTAAATAAAAATAAAAAACTGGCCAAGTGCAATTACAAAGAAAGAGAAAGTTTTTTTTTAAGTTTTTAATGATTTTCTAATATCAAGTTTACTTTTAACTGTAACTAAAAAAAAATTAGCCGATTTTTTTAGCATTTCGTACTACTTTGAATGTAAAATTGCTGGAACAAGGATTTTTTTTAATATTATATTTTATTAAATATTTGTAACTTACTGTATGCCGGTTAAAAACATGCAAACAAAAATTTAGTTTTAAGTTTTACAAATTACAAAGCAACTAAAATAAAAACTATTAGTATCATCGGAAAGCTGAAAGGCTCCTCTTCAAAAAGCGATATTTTAATTTTTTTTACACTCTGAAAACAATATCAATCAACCTTCGAGCGGTCCGCTTGGACTTTCAAATTAACCTGTTTGGCGCGCTAGACTTTTTGAATCACTTATCCGAATTTTTAATAATTTCTCACGCTAATAAAAAAAATTTAGGAGAAATTTACATACTATTTTTTTGTAGAATTTCCCGCTCTTTCACGTGATGTTATTAGTTTTTCGATATCTTGTTTATTTTTCGAAATATTACCGAAAAACTGAATTTTTGATTTTATTTTGGATTTTGTAGGCTTAGCGTACATCAAACTATAGCAAACTTTTTTTTAACGTATTATACGTCTAAAAAACTGCCTGTAGGCCAAAATGTTCATATTTAATGAGAGCTCAAAACCCATGGAAACTTGACTATATGAGTAAGTAGTTCTTAAAATCAACGACAGACAGATAGGCGGGCGATTAAAAGTTATACCACCACTCACACGGCCACATAATTCTATTGCAACACCTGTTGAAAAAGCGAACTTGTTAGCTGAACTCTTTGCTTCACATTCTACTGTCGATTTTCAAGGAAAAACACCACCTACTATTCCCATAGTCCAGTCAAGGATGCCCGATATTGTCTTCAGGCAGCGTATCATTAAACGTATTTTAATGAAACTAGGCACCAAAAATCTTCTGGCGCTGACGGAATACCTGCCATAGTTCTAAAAAACTAACACCAGGAATATTTTCTTCCTGCTGGAAATGTGCCACAGTTCAGCCGATACCTAAAAAGGCAAGAAGATCTTGCCAAATAACTACCGACCAGTCGCACTGCTTTCAATAATATCGAAAGTCATGGAAAAGGCTATCAATCAGCATCTTCTAAAATATCTTGAAAGGTTCAACATTATTAGCGATCACCAATAAGACTTTCGTAAACATAGATCAACAGGAGATCTCCTGACTTATGTAACACGTTTGGAACAACGCAACTGAACACTCTGGAGAATCTCGAGCGGTTGCTCTTGACAAATGCAAGGCATTCCACCGTGTTTGGCACAATGGACTGTTGGCTAAGCTACGCTCTTATGGTATGTCTGAAAAGTTCTGTTTGTGGCTATCATGTTTCCTCAGAGAGCGTTCTTTACGAGTGGCAGTCGACGGATTTCATCCTAACACCTTCAGTATCAACGTTGGTGTGCTCCAAGGGTCCATACTATCTCCTACTCTCGTTCTAATTTACATTAACGATCTGCTAGAAAGACCGAAGAGATTCTATCTTGGGGTGATAGTAACCAAGTGGAATTTAACGTTACAAAAACCCAGGCGACAGTTTTTTCTAAAAAAAGTCAACGTTGCTGAACCCGACATAGTTATGGCTGGGCAATCCATTCCTCTAACATCGTCACTCAATTTGTTGGGTGTTAATTTGGGAGCCAATATGTCCTGGCATGAACATGTCGCAGGCAGAGCAAAAAGAGCTTCTCAAAAGTTGGAAATATTATTTCGAACCAGAAAGCTTTACACCCCACAACAACTGTTAATGCTTTACAAAGCTCAAATATATATATATATATATATATATATATATATATATATATATATATATATATATATATATATATATATATACAGTAATACCCCGCTTAGCGCGACCCCGTTATGCGCGGTTTCACTATAACGCGAATTTCAAATTTCGCGCTCATGTAGTCATTAACTTCTCTATGGTCGCGGGGGGATCCCCGCTTTCTCTGAATATTCTCTTTGAAGAATTGGGAATTCCCTGTCCTTCGACTTTGTTCTATGGGGATTTCCTCGTTCGTTTCGTGTGTTCATTTGTTCCGTAATGTTAGTTCGGTCGGCTGGCAGTTTTGTTTTAATATTTATTGGAGATACATACATACATAATTTAACCCTACGTTAAAAATGCCGCCTGTAAAGAAAAAAGAGCGTAAAAGCGTCACTTTGGAATTGAAGATGAAAGTGTTAAGAAGAATGGAAAATGGAGGCAAAGCAACAATTGTTGGGAGAGATTTTGGACTCTCAGAATCGACTGTGAGAACGATTTATAAAAATCGGGAAAAAATAAAATCTCCAGCGAAGGTTCAACACCTATAAGTGCAACAAAACTTTCTCGTTCGAGATCATCTATCTTAGAAAGAATGGAGAAATTACTGTCAGTCTGGATCGAAGATTTGAATAAGAAGAACACACACCACTAAGTCAAGATCTCATATGCACAAAAGCAAAATCTTTGTATGAGATGCTGAAAACAAAAGAAGGAGAAGGGAGTGCCACTCCGACTTTTGCTGCCAGCAGAGGCTGATTCCATCGGTTCAAGCAGCGTTCTAATCTTCACAATATCCACATAACAGGCGAGGCGGCCAGCGCGGACATTCAAGCTGCAGCTGAGTTTCCAGACAAGTTTCAAGACTTCGTTAGACGAGAGAAAATTCCTGCTTGTCTCATCTTCAATGTTGATGAGACCGCACTTTACTGGAAAAAAATGCCATCTCGAACATTCATTTCTAAGGAAGAACGTCAAGCCAGTGGTTTCAAAGCTGCGAAAGATCGACTAACACTTCTGCTGGGTGGTAATGCCACTGGTGATTTCAAACTGAAACCTTTACCAGTGTACCATTCAGAAACACCCCGTGCAATGCGAGGCACAGACAAGACAAGTCTACCAGTTGTGTGGCGATCAAACAGAAAGGCGTGGGTTACACGGGAAATTTTTCAAGAATGGTATTCTAATAGTTTTTGCCCATCAGTCAAATCATACTGTGACAGAAATGGGCTTGAACCTAAAGTTATATTACTCTTAGACAATGCCCCAGGACATCCAACCTCACTTGATACGCCCAGAGACTTAAAAGTGTACGTAAAGTTCCTTCCACCAAACACTACGTCAATATTACAACCTATGGACCAGGGAGCAATAGCAAACTTCAAAGCTTATTACCATCGCCGCACTTTTAGCCAACTAATTCATGAAACTGACGGGGAAGGAAGACAGTCTATGCGAGAGTGGTGGAAGTCATACAACATTATGAAGTCTATTCACAACATAGAAGAGGCTTGGAAGGAAGTTAAAATGAGTTGTATGAATGGGGTGTGGCGTAATCTTTGGCCAGATGTAGTGGAAGCACCTAGAAGAATTGTCCAGATGCAGAGACAAGTGCTTGAAGACATTGCTGCAATGATTGAGGGGTCTGAACTTGAAGATGTCACGGTAGAAGATCTCGTAGAACTTGTAGCAACGCACGACGATCCTATTAGCAATGAAGATCTGATCGAGTTACAGAATAATCCTATCTACGATGAGGAAGAACAAGTAGAAGAGAAAGTTTTATCTTCAGGGGAAATACAAAATGCACTTTCAAAAATTTATTCAGGTTTGGACATATTGCAGAGTATAGACAATAATGATGACCGTGTCTTGACCGTGTGTCAAACAATTAAAAACAGTGTTGGGTGTTATGAACGTATTTTACAAGAACGTAAACAAAACGTTACCCAAAAGACAATAGATGTATTTTTCCGTAAAAAATAAGAGTATGTATTGCATAAAGTGTTCTTAGAATTAAAGTGATTGATTAAAATGATTTGTATTTTTTTGTATTAAATTTTGACTATGTTTAATCATAAACCTCGATATACGCGAATTTCAGTTAACGCGATTTTTTTCGGAACGTATCCCTCGCGTAAAGCGGGGTATTACTGTATATATATATATATATATATATATATATATATATATATATATATGTATATATAGCGGAACCCTAAACATAGGAGCAGTATTCCATAGTTGGTCGAATTTGAGCTTTGTAATGTAATATAATATAATATAATATAATATAATATATATATATATATATATATATATATATATATATATATATATATATATATATATATATATATATATATATATACTGTTAGCTTCGAGCGGCAGCAGCAGTAAGATCACAGTATCGAGTAGCAACACTTAAAAATGCCAAATGAGATTTCGGAGAAACGTCGTGCAAATTCATCGTTAGACGAACGGATTGAAACCAGGAATTTTAATATAGACGCCTTGTGATTTAACACTACCCATTTATTTAACTGGTCGTGCATTTAAAGACAAAAAAATTGTGGATAATCACTAAAATACCATAAAAACAATGGATTGTTAAATAGTTCGAGTTATGCTTACCAAAAATATATCTTCTAAAAATGAACTTCGCCACTCTTGAAGCACTGAACTAACGCTGCTCGGTAAATTAGACTCAATTTCACTAGCTAAAGTGATTAGTAAACCATTATCCTTTGATTCTATACACAGTACATCGTGTATCGCTTCTAAATTTTTTAGCTGGACCTATAACAAATAATTAAGTCGTAACTGCACTCTAAAAGGGGCATTTTAGTGACGAAAAAAATGAAAAGTTCATTATTCAGTCCCGAAGTTTCGAACCTTTAAAGAATCATCTTTAGACATAACCGTTTGTAAATAAAGAGGGATATGTATGTATACCATTTGCAGTAAAAACGGCAATCATTTCTTTTTAACGGTTGTTTTAATATGTTTGAAAATTTTTATGAGGTGAGCCTGAGTGCAAGTACTTTTAAAATAAAACTTAGGAAGTTTTTGTTATTTTAACCATAATTACCACTTCTATTACAAATTGTATAAAACATATCCCGTGTTAATTTGTAAACGATTAACCCCGAAGATGATTCTAACGCTTATAACTAGGAATAAAAATTTAAACTGTTTAAGAACACCACTTAAGTTTATTATATTATTACTGACAAATGTTTCGACACACTGTGTCTTCTTCTGGAGCACGATGTTTACCTAATTACAAGTCCTAAATTCATTAACAATATTTACCTTAATACCTAGAACAAGTTCAATAAAGGAGACCCTCCCCCATCTAATTGATCGTTGAGTAATAAACTTGAGGATTTTTTCTGGTTAATTTCTACCTGTTCTAACCAATTCAATAATTTTCCTTTCTTTTCGTTATGCAAAATTTGATTTGTTATTTTTCATTCTCTAGCTTTGTTTATGTTCCTTTATTCTTTTATAAAAAAATCTGCCTGTTTGTCCTATATACGTTTTATTGCAAGTGCCACAGCATAATTCGTAAACCCCCGTTTTATTTTCTTTTTTTGTTTTACTTTTAATATTTTTAATATGTCGAGCTAATGTGTTATTTGTACGGAAAGCGATGTTTACATGATTTTTCCACAAAAATCATATAAACATCGCTTTCCAGTGCCACAGCATAATTCGTAAACCCCCGCCCCGTTTTATTTTCTTTTTTTGTTTTACTTTTATTATTTTTAATATGTCGAGCTAATGTGTTATTTGTACGGAAAGCGAAGTTTACATGATTTTTATGGAAAAAAAAAACGGGGGTTTACGAATTATGCTGTGGCACTTGCAATAAAACGTATATAGGACAAACAGGCAGATCATTTTATAAAAGAATAAAGGAACATAAACAAAGCTATAGAATGAAAAATGACAAATCTCATTACGTTAAACATTTAACAGATGAAAATCATACGTCCAATGAAGATTTCAAAATTTTGCATAACGAAAAGAAAGGTATTGTTTGAATTGTTTAGAACAGGTAGAAATTAACCAGAAAAAATCCTCAGGTTTATTACTCAACGATTCATTAGATGGGGGAGGGTCTCCTTTGTTCTAGGTATTAAGGTAAATACTGTTAATGAATTTAGGACTTGTAATTAGGTAAACTATATATTCTGTAACATACTTTGTTAGTTAATTTACATCGTGCTCCAGAAAAAGACACAGTGTGTCAAAAAAATTGTCAACAATAATATAATAAACTTAAGTGGTGATCTTAAACAGTTGTTTACATTTTTATTCCTAGTTATTATGGATGTCCATCAAGTAACGGCTAAGTCAGTGCAGTATTTAACGCTTATAAACTGTTATGTTTGATATATCCAGAGAAGAAGTAATGTCATCATGTATATTTCTATTATTAATACAGAAGACTAACATCAACACTGATAAAAAATTTTCAATAAAAATTAATCTTAGAAATAATAATATATAATTAATAAATAATTAATATTTTGTACTTACTTTATCTGTATTTTCACTCTGTTCAGCTATCAAATGAAACATGGACCACCTAGTGCAATGCAAAATGGCCCGCGCCAACTTTATGACGTGGGGTACCAGATCCTGTACACAAGAACGTTCCGACACAGATATAGATGGCGTGTCAGATTCTGAGACTTCATCCAAAGCGACCTGTATAAACATTTATTAATGATTTATTTGACCGATATTAATTAAAATGAAGTTTGCAAGTTAATCAGCTTGTTTGATGATAATACACTTATTTCAGGTAGTAAAGGACGAGTTGGTTTTGAAGGGGTAAGTTCACTCCATATGCCAGGAAAAACGGCTAATTTCAGGATTTTTTTAAGGGTATAACAACATATATATAACAGCAGACAAAAATTTATTTGAAGTAC
This sequence comes from Pachyrhynchus sulphureomaculatus, assembly GCA_019049505.1. Taxonomy (NCBI): domain Eukaryota; kingdom Metazoa; phylum Arthropoda; class Insecta; order Coleoptera; family Curculionidae; genus Pachyrhynchus; species Pachyrhynchus sulphureomaculatus. The sequence continues at coordinate 96,671,985 of CM032452.1, read as the reverse complement.
TTTATGAAACAAATATTTAAGTGTACAATAATAATTTTTTATATTTTAAATTCAAAATGGCCGCTTAAGAATCCAAGACGTCAAGGCACCTTTTATGCGGGGCCTGAAACGGGCGAAACGATTGCTCCCGTAGATTTCAACCTAGAACAAAAAAAAAACAAAAATTTTTATTAATATATGTCAAAAACTGGATAACGTACGGAAATTTGAAAATGTTTTTTTTTTTTCGAAAAAAAATTGCTTATTTTTCATCCAAAAATTTCATGAAAAATTGTTTATAAAAAAGCAAGTTTTTAACTTATCGCAAAATCCGTACGTTATCCACTAATTTTTTGCATATATTAATGAAAAATTTTTGTTTTTTTGTTCTAGTTCTAGTGCAATCGTTTTGCCCGTTTCCGGTCTCACATGAAAGGTGCCCTATCGTCTTGGATTCTGAAGAGGCCATTTTGAATTAAAAAGATAAAAAAATATATATATTTGTACACTTAAATATTTCTTTAATAAGGACTTGGAGCGGCCTTACCCCTTAAATTAAATGTAAGTGAATGTCTTGTACCCCTGATGTCCAGGGGTCCACAACAATTCAACTTGTTTTCTTAAGAGCCAACTCTGCACTCTCGAATTAGTTCCGAGTTCGTTCAGGGTTTGGCAGTTGCCCTTAGTGGCATCTGACGGTCACAGTAGAGATACACCACTTGCTAACAGCACAGAATCACCTCCTCCATGGTGCATGTCGTAAAAATGGCAAAAACCTCTACTGGGATAAAATTTCATATAGAAAGGAATCATGTATGATATCTCGCGTGAAAGATATTTGTGCCTAAAGTAATAAAAGTAGAATTTTTAGAATATCTAAAATTTAGAGGGCAGTTTCTACTAAAAGATATGTCACTTAAATTACGGTGCTAACAATATAGTAAAATCTGAAGAAAATTGGAGGTACACACCGCGGACAGTTTTCTGGTACATAAATATCTATTAACATTATATAAAAAGATACGGTAAGTCCTACAAATACTCCATATTTTAAGTTGATAACTCATATGATTGCTAAGCAAATAGAATGTGAGGGATGGATAAGTCCCCCCCAAGGATTCGATAAAACGAAAACTAAATTCTTACTTCTACTTTGGCCACCAAGCAATCCAACAATATAAGTTTCCACAGTGGTGGTAAAGCTTCTTTTCCCATAGCACCTTTTGTAATTTCCGGTGTGAGGCTAATAATGCAACTTTTAGCCAATGTTACATCATATTCGACATTGTTCACTGCATCCGATACGGCTTTTAGGAGTTTGTCAGTGCTCTGTGTGTACATACCCTAAAAACAAATTATAAAATAACAGTTTTAAATTTCAAACACTTTTCACCCAGTATAATTTATAAAATGTTCCCTTCCTGTTGGAAGTACATTACAGGTCAACCGATACCCAAACAAGACAAGAAGACCTTATCAAAAAACTACCGACCAGTCGCACTGCTTTCAATATTATCGTGGGCTCAAATGAGCCGCTTCGCGACGTGATTTTTGCTCAGCAAAGGTTCCTTCAACGTGCTTCAGAATTTGACATCATGAGCAAGAAGATGTAGTCGAATAGTCTCATGGGACACATTCAAACCTGATTTTCTTAATTTTGCCGCTCCTTCGCGCAGCGTCAATTTCGGGTCCTGTGAAAACAAGGATACAAGTTGTTTTTAGACTTTCGGTGTGACTTTGCCTACCGAGCCACGTTTTAGCAAATCGTGGACATTTTTCGTCTCGTTAAAATGATTTGCCCACTTGTTCACAAGCTTTTTAGGCCCTTTTGGATGGGAACAAAGAAAAACTGCCTTAAACCGACGCGTAAACAAGTGTCCTATTTTGGATTTTACGTGATTTCGACGAAAGTTCGGAATCGACTGATACTTTTACTAAAATGCGTCGTAGACAAAGGTTCCCTCTACCGATTTTTTTGTTGAAACGCTAGAATTGCATCTACCAAAAATGAATTATCGCGGACACGTTCTTTCTTGACAGACTGTAAATACAAATAAACAAAAAAATCTAGCTCCCGACTTTTTTTTTGATCTGAATTTCCAAACAGACTTGTAAAATGCACGAAACTATTAATTAGGACCATTTAAACAAAGCTAAATAGTTTATTTACACACTTAAAAATGAAACATTTTTGGTTTTATATTGGTTAATGACACCAAAATAATAAGTCCCATTTCTTACCTGTTTAACAAGGCAATCTTTCAACCACCTGGTAAAATTCTTATGTGCTGCTCTCGGACCCCAAATCAAAGAATGCATCAAAAGAGGGCCCGGTGTAAGTATTTCACCGGTCGCCAATCGTTCCATGTAAGGTATAGATGGCGGTAAAAGATGTAGAAGCCTCCAACAAATAGTAAAACAGTACTGGGTGGCGCACAAGCCTAAAATTTGCATTTTTGAAGCGGACGTAGCATTTATGTTGTGAGTTACGTTTAGTATTTCGATCAGGGCGTCCAAAAGTAGAGGATATCTGAGTTTGTCTGGCGTTCCCAGGATGAAGTTGCATGCTAGACCGTCTAGTTTAGGTGAATCTTGGTTGCTAACCTGCAATTTCAAACAGATATTTAAAAAAATAGCGTAGTTTTTACAGTTAATTAAAAAGTATAGCAATTTAAAGTGCAGTGTAATTTTAATAACAGAAATCAGTATTTTTTATACTGGAAATATAAAAATGTACATGAAACTAAAGACTACAGTGGCTGTTGTTGGAGTTATATCCAACACACATATTTTGTAGCTTTCCAAATATTTATAAAATATCATGGATATTAACGAAAGTTGGACTTGCACAATTAATGTTCCGTGCCGTGATTGCTGAAGTCTACATCCATCTTTAATATAAGATTTACCAAGAATATATAAAAAGCAAGACATGTTTGTAGTAAAAGTTTAAGGAGGGAGGCCTGTGTAAACGACCTTTTTTTGTGAATCATTTATCGAGAAACTATCATATTTATACAAAAAAGAAAAAGTACATAAAAAAGAACAACTCTTTGGCTTCAAAAATAGAGTCTAAACTTTTTTAAAAAATTCAAAATGGCGGAGCAGCAGCTAATCAAAGTTGAATTTGTGCCGTGCAACGCCCAAGTCGCTACAGTACATTAAAACAAAAAAGAAAAATTTATTAGAATATGATTATATGCTTTGCATGAATTTAAATTCACCAAAAAAAAATGCAAATTTTGGGACCATTTTGAAAAAATTAACACTTTTTTATAAAAAAAAATGGTCAAAAAATAATGTTTATGATTAACTTTTTATAATTGAGGTGTCCGTTACTTTGTGACAATACATTATAAATTTCTAAATTGTAATGAAACGAATTACTTAGTTATTTGTCACTTATTTTTTGTTTATCTGCTACTGCAGTTTGGTAGGTTTTCTACATTATCAAGCATAATACTACAAACTAAGGTGGTTTATTTGTGATTTATAACAAATTTTCAGGTACAATTTGGAATTACCCATCATTAAATTACAACGAAATTAAATTATTTTATTACAGAGGGTTAAATGACATTGGTTAAAATTTGAAGAAATACTTTTCAATATTTTCTTAAAACATTTTACAAAAATTCCTTCTTCAAAGATATATCTAAAAATTTTTTTCTAAAATACGCCAAACGGTTAAATTCTGAACATCTGTTTGATTATTTAATAGGATTATATCCTTATTTTTATAATGTTTGTATGGTATTTCTACCAATTTCTAATAAAATTGCATATAAACTGGCAAAAGACAACATAAATATCGCTTTTAAATCACCCCAAAAACTTTCCTCCCTCTTTTCAAATGTAAAAGACAAAACTCATAAATACAAAGACCCTGGAGTTTATAACCTGTCATGTAATGGATGTAATAGCTGTTATATAGGCCAAATAGGGAGAAATTTCGATACTAGATTTAAAGAACACCAAACACCTTTTAGCTTAAACAAAAAAAACTTCAACTTTGCCAACCACTTCCATCAAACAAATCATATTTTTCCAGACATAAATAATCTACAAATATTACATAAAGCACAAAAAGGGAGAAAATGAAATATTTTAGAAGCTATAGAGATCTACAAGCACAATAAAAATAAAGATATAATCCTATTAAATAATCAAACAGATGTTCAGAATTCAACCCTGTTTAGCGTATTTTAGAAAACATTTTTTAGATATATCTTTGAAGAAGGAATTTTTGTACAAAGTCATTTAGCCCTCTGTAATAAAATAATTTAATTTAAGTTCATTGTAATTTCATGATGGGTAATTCCAAATTGTACCTGAAAATTTGTTATAAATCACAAATAAATCACCTTAGTTTGTAGTATTACGCTTGATAATGTAGAAAACCTACGAAACTGCAGTAGCAGATAAATAAAAAATAAGTGACAAATAACTAAGTAATTCGTTTCAGTACAATTTAGAAATTTAACTTTTTACAATTTTTGTACATTCATTCAACGGTCAATAGGTTTATCTGTAAATTACTTTTTGAGCTAAACTGCACGGAATGCGAAATTTTACGTTTTGATAAACAAGCGTTTAAAGTTTTTGGTAAAGCCTCAGTCGCTTTCAATTTCTTAGCCGATGCACTTAGTCCAACTTCTTTTTGCTCAGTATATTGCATATCCTTGGACTTATTACCCGAGTAATGCCGACGGCGAGAGCGACTTGGACTATAATTAGGATCATTTTTATCAATTATTCGAGTCAATATTATCAACAAATGAAAAACCCAACACGTGAAGCGACTGAACCGATCAGAGACGGTCTCCTTTATAACACGACAGGTGCATTTAGAATTTGAATTTCGATTTAAAAGTTGGTGAGGACATTCTTCAGATGTTAAACTAACTTTTTATAAAAAAAAACCGTCAAAATTTTTTATTTTGTACAGGCCTCCCCCATTTACTACCTAAATATATGTTTAATTATAAACAAATAAAATTTAATTCTTTTGTCTCCTATTCGTCGGTCACCAGTCATCATGAAAATTCATTGTATCTGTGATTGGTCAAATGCTTAAAGCAGTAACGTACTGAAAAGTATATGAGTATATTACTGATGGTGACGATTACATATTGATATTTCGTAGCTGTTAGTTCTGGTTAAATTCACAACTTTCCACGTAAAAAAAACTCCACCAATATGATCAGGTCAAGTAGTTTTTTTTTATACCAGATAAATTATCAAATGTAACGCACTCGTAATAATTTTGGTTCAATCTACACTTTATGGAAAATATTCCAGAATTTTTTCGAAATTTTTTAGTCATTTTAGTCTCTTAAGAAGGTGGGGGACAGCGATTTTTGGCAAAATTTTAAAACAAAATAAAGAAAAGTATGCGCTAGTATTACATCATATATATTTTTGAACTCGTATGTTCACAAGCTTTCAATTGACACCCCACTCGATGATCTTGCAAAATAATTTTTCACTTCCGATTCCACCCCCCCCAAAACTAACTCCTTAAGTCAAAATTTAACTTTCAAAATTACACGGCTCTGATTGGACCATCAATTCCTATATTTATGCCAAATTTCAACTTTTTATGCCAAATAGTTTCGGATAAAATCGGATATGACAAACAGGCAGACACCGAAGTAATCCCAGAAGTGTTCCGTACAGAACACTAAAAATAAATAATTTAAAATTTAATTAAAACTTTATTTACCTCTAGATTTGACAATTTATAAAATCGTGGTGTAGAATGACTTTCGTTGGATAATTTTCGATACGGCTCTTCAATTTCTTTCCAAACTGCTTCCGGTTTGGAAAAACCGGCATCTTTGTAGTCTGAATTTAGGTAGGTTAGATCAAATAAGTTCCTTTGAATCTAAAATAATAAAATGCCATTAAATCTCAAATATTATGCTGTGGATTTTAGGTAAAAAATTTCCAATTATTAAAATCAGAAAACCTATTTTTGATTCGCCTTTAATAATTTAGCAATAATTTTTTTCTGTTTTACTGGCGTCACGAACTTAGCGTATAAATCACGAACTTGTATATATTATATAAAATCTGGGACATTACAGCACCCACCCGCCGGGTTCGAACGAGCGACCTTTGTTTCACTTGGCAGGCATTCTATCTACCGCGCTAACGAGGCAGGCATTCTCTACAAATATAAGTTGCGTCTTTCAGAAGTGCTATTTGGCAAGAGTTTTAGAACTATTTATAACCATTAGATGCCGCATTAATTACTGTATGTTCACACCTGAAGGAATTTATTTTAACTTTTTTCTTACCTTTTCTAACAATGATGTGGGCACATCATATAAATGTTTCATAATATAATCAAATAATAAAAGAAGTCTTGACAAATTCAAGAGCTGTGAGTCTTTAAGGTTACTTCTTGCTATTTCTGAGCATCTTAGTACTCCGCCTGCCATTAGAAGTACTACAGATTTCTTTTGCATTAGGTTTAATGAGTGAAACAGGTAGAGTAGTACTTCGGCGTGTTCAACATTCAAATCTGAAAAAAATGCACATAAAAGCATTCAAAATGTGTTGCTACCCAAAAAATGACGACCATATGTATGTTGGAAAAATGTGTGTTAGCTATATGGATAAGAAAAGCTTAAGATCTCAAAAAAATTGAAAATTGTATTAATTTCAATCACAGGTTTCCTAGCTCTGAGGAAATTGGAGAATGACTTGTGAAATTAGTAAAAATATATATCTATCGGTCTATACAAACCTTCAATCTCTGATTCTGATACAGCTGGAGAGGCATTTAAAACGTTTTCTATTAACGTATTCACCAGTCTATGCCAAATACTAATAACAGAAGCTTCTTTTTCATTTTGTGGCCTTAGCAGCAAGACCTGAAATGATATATTTTTTTTTTAACAGAAATTGGGTAACAGACCCAGTTTTAAATAGTAAATGTCAATGCACCTTTAATAATAATAATAATACAAATTTATACAGGCTACACTCTGTCAAGTAAAAACGTGACCGCAGTAATTCATTTTTGGTAGATGCGATTCTTGCGATTCAAGAGAAAATCGGTAGAGAGAACCTTTGGTTACGACGTATTTTAGTAAAAGTATTAGACGATTCCGAACTTTCGTCGAAATCACGTGAAATCCAAAATGCTTGTTTGTGCGTCGGTTCGTCTTTCTTTGCTCCCATGCAAAGGGACCTAAAATGACACGTCCCGTGGCCGCTAAATATATTAAAAAGTCAGTGTCGTTTGTTAAGAAGTGGGTAAATCATTTTAACGAGTCGAAAAATATCGATAACGTGCTAAAACGTGGCTCGGTAGGCAAAGTGACTCCGAAAGTCGAAAAACGAATCGTGTATTTGTTTTCACGGGACTCGAAATTGACGCTGCATCAAGGAGCGGCAAAATTAAGAAAATCGGGTTTGAATGTTCCCATGAGATAATTCGACATCTTCGTGCTCATGATGTCACGTTGAAGAAACCTCTGCTGGGCGAAAATCATGTCGCGAAAGGGCTCGCTCGGGTCCACGATAAGATACTAGGGTGGCCCTCACAATCGCCGGACGCCAATCCTATTGAAAACTTTTGGTCCCTTGTAAAGAGAAAGCTCAGAGAAAAGACTCTGAGGACTTCGACTCAATTGTGTCGCAAGATTCGAAAAATTTGGAGATCAATGCAGAAAATCTCGTCAATAGCATGCCTCAAAATGCCAGGCGATTATTGATGCAGGAGGCGATTGGACAACTTACTAAGGTATTTGCGCCATTGTTGGCACACCCAAGAATACATTGATTGCAAAAAATGTTCTCGAAACACATTTTTTCAAGAATACAAGCGGTCACGTTCTTACTTGACAAACTGTACATACTTTTCCTTAATTGAAAGTTACTTAAAACATGGTATATGTTTTTGTGAACCTGCCTCCAGTATCTTTTTATTATAATTTTTGTTTTACAAAAAAGAGCCATAAGATTACACACTCACATAAACCACTCTTAAGAATGTTAATTTTTTTATGTGCATAGTATACGTACCGCGTGACGCGGGTGTAAAAAAATCATATTGATGGACGCTACTAATTTATTTATTTATTTGAGAATATACGTGTACACCCCTTTTACAATGTATCTATAATACTTTACAATATAACCACATCAATAACAGAACGGCCGAAAATGTTGAATGAACGGCTTACACTCCTATCGTGAAACAATCAACACCAGAGCATCCCTTCTGAAGGAAAAGGGAGAACCTGAAAAAATGTTCAGCTCCCGGCACTGGTTCATGAATCTCATAGCCCTCAGCAGTGGTGAGTGATAACCATAATTAGCTCTGTGAAAGCCAGTAAAGAACAATTCAGTTCGCCTTAAATATCTTTGAGGTACATTAAATTTCACGAATGACAATAAAGTAGGACAATCTATCAACCCGTTAATTATCTTATACAGAAAATACTAATCACTCACCAAACGTCTATGAGCTAACAGATTCAAGTTCATATGGCCCCTAATAATAGTATAATGATGGTCAGCTATTGTCATATCACACTTATAAGCACACAGTCGTAGAAACCTGTTCTGAATTTTTTCCAGATTGTACTTATGTACTTCAAACATTGGCGATAAGACAACCGCTGAACACTCCAGAACAGACCTCATGGACGTGCAGTACAGGACCCTTACACTATTCCATTAATAACATAATTACTATTGACATTCTTATGTCCTCCAAAGAAGCTAACAGATTTACATTTAGATGCATTAAGCTGTAGACAGTTTGTCTCAGCCCAATTTACAAGTCTATCCAAGTCCGCCTGCTAGTCCCGGACGTCCTGCGCATTCAAAACCTTCTTAAACACTTTAAGATCATCGGCGAACATAAGGAAATCAGAGTACAGTGTATAACCGGCAATATCATTGACAAACAAACTGAAAAGGAGCGAAGAGCAATGGACGCCCTGTGGCACTCCAGAAACTGCAATAAAACTATTTGAGAGCACGTTGCCAATTTTAACCTGATATTCACGCCCTTCCAGATATGTCTTCAACCACCCCAGGAGAGAATCGTTGAATCCCAATACCTCAAGCTTAGCTAATAATAGGTCGTGATTAACCCTATCGAATGCCTTGGAAAAGTCGGTATAGACAGCACCCCCTGGGCTCCCTCCTCCAGAGCCTCTAATAAGTATGACTCATAAACGACGAGGTTGGTATCCGTCGATCTTCCCTGTGAAAATCTATGTTGTCGTGAAGAGATGACGTTCCTGCAGGACCAAGGTAATTGCTTATAGATTAGTATAATATTAAATCCTTCCAGAGATTCTAAAAAATGCTGATCGATTGCCTTTTCCGTAACTTTCGATATTACTGAAAGCAAACCGACTGGTCGGTAGTTGTTTGGCAGTCTTCTCGTCTTTTTTGGGAATCGGCTGAATTGTAGCGCATTTCCAGAAGAAAGAATATATTCCCTTTCTGTAGGATGGGGAGAAAAATCTACAGAAAACTGGTGTTAGTTTTCTCGCGCATTTTTTGAGTACTATGACACGTATTCTATCAGAGCCAGAAGCTTTTTTGGTGTCATTAAAATAGGTTTTATGATACATCGTCTGAAGGTAATATCGGACCTCTTTGACTGCACACTGAAAACAGTGGGTGGTGCTTTCTTCTGAAAATAGACAGTAGAGTACGAAGCAGAGTTCAGGTAACAAGTTGGCTTTCTCAACAGGTGTTGTTGAAATAATATTATCTTAACGTCTAAGTGATAGTAAAGTGGATTTAGTGAAATTCTGACTAATAGTCTTAGCGGTCGACCAAAAGGACCTGCAATTGGTGGGGCAAGACAAAGTGTGATTTTAATTTTTTAATTTTGTACTTCCTTAGTTTCGTTAATTATTTCTTTGGAGCTATTCCGCGTACAAACATGTTACGATTTATGACATTACGACTTTCACGCTATTGTCGGTAGGCAAGGTGTTTAGAAGTAACAGATGCAATGCTGTTGGAAGTGCGTTTCTTCAGAAAAGAGATGTAAGTTTCCATGCCAGCCAAAATTACATCACAAATTTCCAGAGCGCAGTCAGATGGGTCGTCAGATCTGAAACAAACGTCTAACCAAGGGAAAATTCGGGAATATTCTGTGAATTCTTCCTGTTTAACCGTGTTAGTTCATCGATAAGCTGAGTAAAGCCATAACTGATTAAGAATGATTCAGCTTCACGTCTTGTTTGTCGGTGGTATACTTAGGCCAGTTGATGTAGACATTCAAGTCGCCCAGAATGCTAACTTCGGCACTTGCATAATTAACCTGTAAATGATTGCTCCTCTCATTGGAATATGAGTCATACTCAAAATAGAGAAAATTGTATGTGCTGATTAATGAACCGACTTTCATTTCGCAGAAAGCGAATATGTAAGGTTTATTTGATTTGACTAAATTTGTGATCGGGTAACGACAGACTTATTAATATTTATTATAACCAGATATAGTGAATATTGATTGGTTGGTTCCAAAATCTTACTGAACATTATTTCCATTAGATCTTTAATTACCTAACTAACAGATAAGATGGTAAGTTTACCTGTGCTAAAACTGTTAGAGTCCTAGGATAAACTTGCAACGGCCAAGCATGGGGTACATCGGCATTCCATGGAGAGACTCCTAAGTGATTCAGCAAACATGCTTGTAATGCAGATAGGTTATTGCTGGTTATCAAGTTATGAGTAAATTTCATTAGAGAGCTGGAAAATTCACCATACTGGCCACCTTTAAAGAAAAATGAACGAATTAGAAACGTTAAAATCAACATACTTTACTAAAGCAGCATGTCAAATGAGAATCTGTTATTATTACTTGTTATATTCGTTACATTAAGAGAAGTTTTGAATAATGTATGCCGGTAAAATTTGTAGTTATATGACTTACCCAGTTCAGATTTGGCCCATTCTCTATCCAAATCTCGGATAATCGCAGCTAAAATAATCATTTGTTGTTCTGTCAACCCGTTTTTGACGTATCTCTGGATAAAAGTAGCTTTCGAACATAAAAAATGCTTGTTGAGGAAGACGAAAATACTAGTGGCTAAAGATATATATCCGTCAACCTACAATAAATATATTTATCTTTTAAATAAAATCGACCAAGTGCAAGTCGGACTTTTAAAATAAAAAATTTTGTTACCCCAAATGAGTGTTCAACAAAGTTTGTTTCCGATTTTTGTTGAAAACTTATGACCTTGAATTTATATATATATATATATATATATATATATATATATATATATATATATATATATATATATATATATATATATATATATATATATATATATACCTAGAAATTTCAATGTAACTGCCAAAATTTAATACCTAATTAAACCCTTTTATTATATTAGGTAAATTTAATTGTTCTTAACAAGTGTCCATCATAAAATTGTTTAGATAAGCCATTGCCCTTTTGGACATTAACCATTCGCCAACGGTACTTTGTCACTGATACATGCTCAATTGTTTTGTGAAAATGCCAAAAACGAAAGAAGTTTCCGTTGAAATTCGGGCTTTGATAATTGCGAGACATCAAAATGGCCACTCGAGTCGACAAATCGCGAGTGATATGCGGATGCCAAGGAGAACGGTGGACTACATTGTAAAAAAATTTTCTGCGGGACATGGAATTTCAACCAAAAACGTTCAGGAAGGCCTCGAAAAACGACTCCCGGTGAAGACAGAACTATAACAATGTCCAGCAGACGTAATCACCGCCTAACCGCACCAGAAATCACGGCTCAAGTAAACCTGGAGCGGCCCATTCCCATCAGCGTGACAACCGTGAAGAACAGGTTAGCCGAAGGTGGACTATACGGGAAAGTTGCATTGAGGAAACCACTTCTTAGGCAAGTGAATAAACGTAAACGATTAGAATCAACCAGAGAACATGAAAATTGGATATCAGAACAATGGAATTCCGTCCTTTGGAGCGACGAATCTAAATTCGAAATTATTGGTTCAAATCGACGAGTTTACGTACGGCGGTCAGCTGGAGAGAGGATGTTGAAAGCCTACAGTAAAACATGGTGGAGGTTCAGTAATGGTTTGGGGTTGTTTTGGCAACGGTAAAGTTGAAAAAATCTTTAGGATAGAAGGAATCATGCGAAAAGAACAGTATCAAGAAATTTTGCTAATTCAATTTCTTCCTTCTGAAAGAGATATTTTTCAGGGAAAATTTATTTTTCAGCATGACAACGACCCTAAACATTCTACTAAACAAATTAGAGAACTTTTGGACCAATGGAAATCCGATGACGTCCTGGAAGTGATGACTTAGCCTCCACAATCACCAGACTTGAACCCTATCGAATTGCTGTGGGACCATTTGGCCAGGTGTGTTCAAAAACTGAATCCAACATCAGAAAATCGCTTTTACAAGCAGAATGGGTTAAAATAACCGAAAAAACTCTAGATAAACTAGTAGACAAAATGCCGAAACTCTGCAAAGCGGTAATTAAAAATAAAGGTCACATAGATGAGAAAAATCCTGGAAAATCATTTATATTTTTCTGATTTTCTAGACTGTAAATAATGTGAAAATAAATAATGATTCATTAAAATTAAAAAAAATATATCTGGGTTTTTGTTGTCTTGGGACTGAAATAACTAGGTAGGCAAATACTTTCTCACGCTAGTGTATATACTAGATAAATTAACAAAGGTAATACACTCGTGATAATTTTCGTTCAATCTATACCATGTGTAGAATATTCCAGAATTTTTTCAAAATTTTTTGTTTAGTAATTTTCGAGATAAGTGATTTTTGGCAAGTTTTTAAAAGTAATACAAAGAAAAGTGTGTGCAAGTATTGCATCAGATATATTTTTGAACTCATGTTTTCACCAGCTTTTATTTCATCCCCAAACTAACTCCTTAAGTCAAAATATAAAATCAAAACTACACGGCTGTGATCAGGCCATCAATTCCTATATTTGTCACAAATTTAAACTTTCTATGTCAAATAGTTTTGGAGAAGAACGGCTGTAACAGACAGACAGAGACACCGAAGTAATACTATAAGTGTTTCATTTTGTTATGGAACACTAAAAATGAACTTCTAGACATAGAAGATTTACTTACCTCTCCTTTTTCTGGCACAATAGAGTGCCCTCTGTTGGACTGATTGTTAGACTTGGATTCCACATTTTCTGAACTGGACGAAGACTTGGACTCTGACGGTTCCGGAGGTGCTAAAGTCTCTTCAAACCACTGTCCCAAAATCGGTTCGCTATCGTCATCTTCAAAATATAAAATCATCAAACAGTGCCATAAGTTAGACTTTTATTAGACACCTAGGATCTATCCAAACGAGTCATGGTTTGTATCAAAATAAATACTACTATTGTATTCAAAGCAGCCCTCACCTTAACCATGATGATACAATTTTAGATGTATAAGTTCCAATAATAATAATAATAGCGTTTATATTTATCATTTTCACAAGTCCCAAAATACTTAAAAACCTAACAAAGTACAACTAATACTTGAAATTAAATTTTAAGAGGTTAGTAAAACTGCATAAAGTATTAATTTTAAGATAGTTCTTCAATTTGTTTAAGGAAAATATTTAAGAATTTAATTTTTCAGGAAATTATTGCAACTCTCGGCTTATCTGTTCTAACATATCTTTCTAGCAAATTTTATTTTCTTCTTGTACTAAAACAATGATTGAATTTAAACGGGCAGACAGTTATTTAAATATTTTTATAATATAACAATATTCTTGTTGTAAATTTGTACTGTAATAGAGTAAATTGAAGAAAAAGCTGACATTTAATTGCAAGTACCCGTATTTGCTTGCCCTGTACCACCAGAAAATGTTTTAACTATTTTATATGAAGCTGTTCAGAGACTACATTTTTTCTTACCTTCATCAGTAGAATTTTCATCGCTACACAATATCATATCTTCAAAATAAGCCGTCGAATCCGACTGACTAAAGTTATCGCCTTCAGGCGGTATAAGACGCTTTAGAGAGCATGCTTTTCTATAGCTCACGATAGAAAGATAAAACAAAAGATGGTTAAGTGGAGCTGCGCTAAGGACTCGGGCGACGCGTTGAAGTGCTGTGAACTGACCCATTATAGCCAAGGGAGCCGGTTCAACCTTGAAAACAAAGTTTATGCATTAAACAAATCGAACTATTTTTAAAGGTATAAGTATCGAAATTATTCGAGAAGTTCGTCAGGTAAATAAAATAATACTAGCCTGAAAACCGTTAAAATACACAGATCCCTCCAAAAGTTTTAATTTTAGAGGGTTATAAGTGAAAGAGAACAATCATTAATAGCCACGTTTTACCTTTTTGTCTCAATCTTTCAATAATTAACTGTTTGATTAGTAGTGGCAAGGTTTTCGTCGCAATTTGCACTGTTACACAAAAATTTTGTATTTTGCTCAAAAAAATATATTAATTAAAAATATTTTTTTACCGTTGTATTAACAACTAGTGCTGTAAAACCATATAAAAGTAGAATTTTTTTTATGGGCATATCACACATGGAAAAAGCGATTAATGTTGGTCTTGAATAGCTGTAAGTTGTACTCGATAGGAAACACAGTCCTAGGTAAATGATTTCAAACAGATTTTATGAGGAGTGACAACCTAAACCTCGTAAAGATGTGATGTACAAGGGTGAATCAAATGAAAACCTTAAGAGTGCAATAAAATTCTGAAAAGTACGATTGATTCAGTAGATGGTAGTAGGTTCCTTGAGTATCACACAATGACCGACAGGTGACAAGAGTGATGCTGTAACAAAGAAAAAAGCAGCAGCATCACTAACCAGCTGGCTGTACCACTGTCAACATACACCGCGCACGTGTATTTAAACAATCATGAGGTCTTGTCGACATTTTTAAAGTTAAATTATTAATGTAAATTTGTGACCCCAACCAATAGATTGTCTCCTTCACATATGACCCTCCATATTTATTATGTAAAAATAAAACAGATAATCTTAATACTTCAGAAAAATGACTTATTTCAATATCTAGTTTATACAGTCTCAGAAAGAAGCCTCATAATTTCAGAACAACCTGCCTGTATATTTATTTGTATATTTAACAGTTCTTACCGTTACAAGACTGCCCGATGCCACAACACAAACTTCCAAACTCAAATCTTCAAATAATTCTGATAATAGGGTCAAAGCTCTTGTTGCCAGAGCAACACTTAATACTCCGAAGCTTTGCTGGAACTTTTGGAGGCCTGATCTTGCTGATCCTGCGCTTCCTGAAGACGTAATTGATTCTCTACTCTGTAAAAAAAAGAGCAGCATTTAAAGCATTATACTATGTATGTAGTACTTCCTACATTTAAATTTGCTAATTCTCGGAACAGTGATCATTTTTATAATGGCTTCTTTATTTTTACACTTGCTCTGATAAAACTGTTTCAATCTGACGGCTGCTGTTAGTCTTCAGCGCCATAAAGAAGTAATTTACACGAAAAAAAAAAATGATCAAGTGCGAGTTGGACTTAAGCAATTAGTGTTCCCTACCATGATTGCTGAAGTATTCTATGAAATTCAGTCATACATCCATTTTCAATAAAAAAATTTCCAGTAATATATAAAAAGCGAGACAGCTTTGTAGTAAAAGTTTAAAACAAATATTTACTACCTAAATATTTGATTAATTATGAACAAATAAAATAAAATTATTTTGTCTCGGTACCTATCCGTTAGTCACCAGTCATCGAGGAAATTTATTTAATCGGTGGTTGACCAAATGCTTAAGTCAGTAATGTATGGAAAAGTATGAGGGGTATTACTGATTGCACCGAATAAGTATTGATATTTCGTAACTATTAGTCCCGGATAAATTCACAACTTTCTAGATGAATTATCACATGTAATGCACTAGTGACACTGTTCACTCAATCTACACCTTATGGAGAATATTTCAGAATTTTTTCAAAATTTTTTGATCAGTATTCTTAGAGATAAGGTGGGGGAACAGCGATTTTTTTCCATTTTTTAAAAAATGATATGAAGAAAAGTTTGCGCAATTATAACATCATATATATTTTTGAACTCATGTTTCCACAAGCTTTCATTTGACACTCTACTTGATGACCTTGTAAAAAATCTTTTTTCATTTCCCATTTTACCGTCAAAGCTAACCTCTTAAGTCAAAATTTAACTTTCAACACTACGCGGCTTTTATTGAGCCATCAATTCCTGTATTTGTGTCAAATTTCAACCTTCTATGTCAAATAGTTTCAGAGAAAATCAGGTGTGAACTGATGCCATGAGAGTTCCATACGGAACACTAAAAATTGTCTTAATCCATATAAAACGATTCAACAAATAACACAATAATTAATCATACCTGTTGCCCTTGCTTGCTAGGACTAGGGCGACCTTTTTCAGCTGAATCTCTTTCTCTAGACTCTCTGGATGGATGAGGGGACGGTTTTTCACTAACAGATCCGCTAGTAGTTTGTGCTAGATGGGTCTGAAGACCGGATATCAAGACCCAAGCACCCGCCAGAAGATAGTTTTGATATACCTAAAAAAAATTGTCTATAATGCACTTTCATATAAAAAAAATTGTTTCATACCATTCAAAAATAATAACTGACACTGTAAATAAAAAATATATTGAAGAAACTCTTTTAACCTTACTTATTAATGACAAATTGTTTTCTAACATTTTTTTGTACCCTAAAAAATCTTTGAAATACTTACATGACCACCAGCTCTAGTTGACTCTTTAATTACGCTTCCTATGTAGGAGTACATACTTAGAGCTTCCTCTACTAACTTAACTGCATTGCTATCCAAGTCTTCTTCTTTTAAGCTTGCAGTTTGTGCCTAATTATTAAAATTAAAAATTTAATGAAAAGATTAATACTAAATTCGAATTTTCTGGAAGTTTAGAAAAACTGAAACAATGGTAAAAGAATAAATCAAGCATGATAATGTATGTCGTTTCCAGAACAAAATTTGATAAATGCTGTTTGAAGTTTCTAGTAGCCACAACTCGCTGGTGCTGTGTCTTGATTAGTCAAAGGCAAGGACACAAACTATGAGATCGTGAGTTCGATTCCCACCCGCACCAGGAGGTTTTTCGTTCTCTTCTGGTTGTGCTTTTACTTTCATGTGTATTACAATTTGTTCATTGGTTTCGATGTTCTTTAATGTCTTTCTATTCAATAAGAAATCAGTAAATAAAAATTATATAGATAACATACCACATTCACTTAACAAACAAAACAGTAATTAATTAAAACACACTTCCCATTGTTTTAATAATGCCACAATTTGTTTGATACTTCTGAAAAATAAAAAACTATTTCTTTACCTGTTGACCTCCAACTTTGGGAGGTACAACGCTGGCCGCCGCCAAGCATGCGCTAACGGCTGCCTGTGCTATTGCGCAATGTAACGCTGCCATTGCTAGACTACATAATTTATCTAGTTTTGCTGCGCTGAGCGGTTCCAAAACTGGTAAATTTATCGCTGAGATGGCCAAAGTTATTTCTGAAACCGTTTGTGGAAGACTAAAAATATAAAAAAAAAACACAGGGTATTAAAATTGAGAATCATAAAACCGATTTCAGAGATATTATACCTATTTCGATGAGCTAATGCCTCGGCATGATTTGAAGGTATGCTGAACGGTCTGCCAGCTAATGCTTCTTCAACTTTTATTTTTGATTTCTTAATTGTGGGTAAATTTAGACACAAATCAATGAGGGTATCACCAGCTCTAAGAGCCTGAAGACTTTCAGTATTTGCTCTTAGGAACAACCTCTGAAAAAAAAAATATATAAAATTCAAATAAAATTAAAAAAATAATGTACAGGGTTTATCTTAATTATTTGAAGACAAAAAAGAAAAGTATTAAATACACAAAATTGTGTTATTTCCTAACCAGTTTAGATGCGGCCACTGTTTATACCATTTTCTTCGAATCTCGATGAGGTAAACTGGAAATTTTACCTTGAATCTTTTAGAATCAACTACCCAAAACTAATCCTGCAACGCACTCTGTGACGATAAAAAAATGAAAAACCGGAATATGCAAGCCGTTTTGATTAAAGTTTATTATTTACATGCCATAACCTTCTTAGTGTGAAAAATGTCACTTTCAAAAATGCCAACATTTTAGAAATTGTTTAAAGTAGGCATATAGGATGCTACATAAAATATGCTTATAATTCGCCATATAATCCAAATATTTACATACGTGTTGTTTAAAAAAAATTTAAGTTTGTTATGCTACACATTATGAAACACTCTCTGTCTGTATACAAAAAAAAAATAACTGGCCAAATGCAAGTCGAACTTGCGCAATTAGTGTTCCATACGTTGATTGCTTTTAAAATGATCAATGACTTGACAAAACACACCCTGAATGAGTTTTCAACAAATTCTGTTTCCGATTTGTGTTGAAAACTTATGACCTTGAAGTTTTTGTTTTTTTTTATATATACCAGACAAATTATTAAAGGTAATGCACTCGTAATAATTTTCGTTCAATCTATACCCTGTGGAAAATAGGACTTTTTCAAAATTTTTTAAATAGTACTTTTCGAGATAAGGGGGGGCAGCGATTTTTGGCAATTTTTTAAAAATAATACAAAGAAAACTGTGCGCAAGTGTCAGATTATATATATTTTTGAACTCGTGTTTTCACAAGCTTTCATTTACCCATCCCACTCGACGACCCGGCAAAAAAATGTCTTTTTCACTTCCGATTTCACAACCCAAAACTAACCCTTTAAGTCCAAATTTAACTCTCAAAACTACACGGCTCTGATGGGGCCATCAACTCCTATATTAGTGCCAAATTTAAACTTTCTATGTCAAATAGTTTAAGAGAAAATCTGGTGTGACAGATAGACAGACAGTCACCGAAGTAATCTTATAAGTGTTCCGTATGGAACACTAAAAATTTAGGAAAAAATGTACTTTCTTAACTATAACCACAGAAAATATAGCTATCGCTAGACAAAACGTCGCCGCAAAGCAAAGCCGGCTGGCTACCCCCTGATCGTTAAAGTGTTCCCCGTCGAGTTTCTCAGAGATGTCGCGCAAGTAGAAGTTGTATTATATATAATAGTAATAATATGGAAAAATCTGCGCGACATCTCTCAGAACCTTGACGAGGCACATTTTAACAATCCGGCGGTAGCCAGCCCTCTTCGCTTTGCGGCAAAGTTTTGTTCCACGTGTTTGTCTTTCTGTAGCGACAAATATATTTTCGGTGATGCAACTCTTAGCTTTAACCCTACTTCTTAAAATGTTTAACATATTCTATGTATAGAGCACAGAAATTTTTTGAAGCTGGGCTCTCAGAGCAGTGTATACTAGAAAAACACGTTGCGGTAGTACATCGTATCCGTATGAGGTTCAGCATGGCACTCCTGGTACAACAACCAATTGATCTTTATAAAAAATAACCGGCCAAGTGCAAGTCGGACTTGCGCAATTAGTATTCCGTACGTCGATTGCTTTTGAAATAAAATTTTTTGTTATGGAGGTATAAAATGATCAATGACTTCACAAAATGCACCCACCCCAAATGAGTTTTTAAGAAAGTTTGTTTTTTAATCTTGATCATTTTCATTCAATTTACACCCCGTGGAAAATATGAATTCTTTCAAAATTTTTTGATCAGTACTTTTCGAGATAAGGGGGGACAGCAATTTTTGACAATTTTAAAAAATAATAATAAAAGAAAAGTGTTCGCAAGTATTACATTATATATATTTTTGAACTCGCATTTTCACAAGCTTTTATTTGACACTCCACTCGATCTGGTAATTTTTTTTTCACTTCTAATTTAACCCTTTAAGTCCAAATTTAACTTTCAAAACTACGTGGCTCTGATGGGGCCATCACTTCCTATATTAGTGCCAAATTTCAACTTTCTATGCCAAATAGTTTCAGAAAAAATCGGGTGTGACAGACGGACAGACACCGAATTGATCTGTAGTATGGAATACTAAAAATAAGAAAAATACAGGAGTGGCTTAACACATGTACATACATATATACAGGTCTTATTGTAAAAATACAATATTTTATTTTACTCACATTTATCTCAGTTATAGGATCAGCGTCCCCTAAGTTTTCTGGTGCAGCTTGAGGACTGGATAGTATATCCTGATTGCTGTAAGGTCCATCGCGTATTGGTAAAGTTAGTCGTTCAAAGATAGCCACCGACAAATCTGGACGATTTTTCGACGATTCTTGTTTATTGCTTAACTCCTTTTCATTGCCTAAAAGTTGGTTGACATTTTGGTTGTTTTTTCAATTTATTAAATAAATTGGCATCAATATTAAACAATTTTGATTATAGAAGTGGTCCACAGTTATTCCTAAAACCATTTAGCCACAACACCTTACCTTCAATTTTATATGGTATGAAAAACTGTAGCTGTATCCAATAGACACAATATCTCACGTAATATAGAATAGAATAGAATAGAAATATGCTTTATTGTCCTAAAATACAACGTATTTGTTGACAAAGCAAGCTTAACTTAAATTATTATTATATTAATAAACACAAATTCAAAGAAAGAAAAAATAAGGAAACAGAACAAGATTAGTAGTCAAAAGTATAAGTCGCATCGGGTCATATTTAGCGTCAGTTGAAAGCTGACATTTAACAGTAGTAAACATGCAAAAACTGTCGGAATTCGTTTATTGAGACTTAATTCAGAGCGCTGTCAAGATAAGTGAAATTTCTGCAAAAATTCGCTACATTTTAAAATTTTAATTCGATAAAGACGGCGCAGGCCTATGAAGATGTTTGGGTTGTTTATGATCAAGGTACGTGCTCAAAAGCAACAGCCAACAGGTGATTTACTCGCTTTCGTTCTGGAAATTTTGATGTTAAAGATGCTGCTCGTACTGGTCGACCGATGAGTTTGGAAAAGCTCGTTAGAAAAAGCAGATCCATGTTTGGAAGCCACATGATTCGACGCCAAAAACTTTACTCGATCGAATTTCCATTTGCAAGTCTCTACAGAAACGTAACAAAATCGAGCTTAATCACCGGCGATGAAAAGAAAATCACGTACGACAATAATGTGCATTTTTTCGATTAAAAACGGATGAAGCTCCTGTACAAATGATGGCAAAGCCCAGATTAACGCCAAAAAAAGTGATGTATGTTCGTTGGAATTGGAAGTGAATCGTAGATCATGAGCCGCTGTAGCCTGGCCTACGGTCAGCAATTGACAAGATTGCAGCAAGCGATTGAAAAAACCGACCGGAACTTATGAACAGAGAGGGTGGTGTCTTCCACTATGACAACGACAAAAATTGAGAGAGCTTGGGTGGGAAGTTTTAATGGATCCACCATGTAGTCAGACCTTGCACCATCAGACTACCATTGTTTCGGTCTCTGCAGAACTCCCTAAATGGTGTTAAGTTAGCTTCAAAAGAGGCCTGTGAAAACCACTTGTAATTTTTTTACCAGAAACTACAGAAGTTCTACAGTGTCGGGATTACGGTGTTGCCAAAAATGGCAGAAATTTATTAAACAAAATGGCGCATACTTAGTTTAATACAGTTCTTTCAAAATATAAAAAACAATTGCCTCAATTTTAACTTTAAAAGGCTCAATACTTTATCAACAACCTAATAATAAGGATTTAATTACGTGATACTCTTATCTCAAAATATGTCTCTGTTACAAAATAGATGTATCTGTTCATTAATGAACTGTGATGATGATACTTGCTTATCACTAAGATTTCTGTGCCGTGGAATAAACATCTCTCCTTATGGATTTCTAGGTTAATAGTGCGGTAAAAAAAGCTAAAAATAATGATGAGATAGGCATAGTTTAGATACAGCAATATTATGATTTTATCCCCTCTGGGGTATCACCAGGAGTATTGTCCTGAGTTTTGGACCTCAAAAAACATGTGCTCTTTTGTTTATAAACAATTTCAGTTTCCAAAAGAGCTTTTTGAAATTAAAATGTGAATAACGCCGGTTATATAAGTCGGATAAGACAGACAAGAAACTTTTTTTTTTTTTTTAATTTTATTGTACAGGTAGACTAAGTGAACCATTTGGCTCGAAACTTTCAGAAAATATGCCTTTTGTTATAGCAAAAATAATCTGAAATTTTGGTACAAAAATATTGAACCCAGTGGACACAATTGAATTTGTTATTTAAAACTTGAATTGCCCGTCATATAATGCCTTGCCAATTTAGGTCTCGACTCCAGCTTTCCGAAGCCATTAAAACAATTTTCTTTCCGAGTCATTTTAACCGTTTTTTTGTTACATTTGTGTATTAATCAAATAACAACAAATGCGCTTTTTCAGTTACTTTCACCTTAACGAAAATGATTTTTTTTTAAATAAAGGTCTTGCGATTCTCTACCAGATTTTCAGTTTTTTTTTCAAAATGACCCAAGAAACGCATTTGTTCTTCTTCTTCTTCTTTTTAGCCCGTTTCCGTCCATAATTGGACGAAGGCCTCCTTCATTGATTTCCTCATTCTGTTTTGAGCTGTCTGTATCCATCCTAGTCCGGCCACCATTTTTATGTCGTTATACCATCTGTTAGGTGGTCTTTCTCTGTTTCTTCTATATTCCCATAGGCGCCACTGGAGTATTGTTTTTGTCCACCTGTTTTCTTGTATCCTGCCCAACTGCATTTTAAATTTGCTATTCTTTCAATCACATCTGACACTTTTGTTTTTTCCCTGATCCAGGTGTTAGGTTTTTTATCTAGTAGTGAGATGCCTAGCATTTTTCATTCCATGTCTCTTTGTATGACTTTTAGTTTGTGGAAGTGGGTTTTTGTGAGGGTCCAATTTTCGCTCCCTTAGTTCATTACGGGCAAAAATTTTGGACCAAATGGCATAAAACGGCGGGTAATTCAAATTTTAACAAATTCAATTATGTCCACTGGGTTTAATATTTTTGTACCAAAATTTCAGGGTATTTTTGCTACAAGAAAAGGCATATTTCTGAAAGTTTTAAACCGATCGGTTCACTTAGTCGACCTGTACAATAAAATGAAAAAAAAAACAGTTTTCTGCCTGTTTTTTCAATTTTGTAGGTTATGTACGTACCTGAAGGACTTAAAACCAACAAGGATTTGTTGGAAATTTTATTACGAAGAGTATGTTTTTTTTTGTCTCGATCTGACTTATATAACCTGAGTTATTCACATTGTAAGCTCAAAAAACGCCTTTTTAAAACTTAAATTGTTTATAAACAAAAGGACATTACTCCTGGTAATACCCTAGAGAGGTTAAAATCATAATATTGCTGTATCTAGACTGTGCAATTTCAAATGCTTTTTTTACTGCACTATAAAGACAGAGTAATAAAAAAAAATTAACCAATGTTTATTATAGTAAGTGTATGTATAAGTTGAGATTAAAATGTATCCTTTTTCATCCTAATTACAGATAATCACTCTTCTGATTATCAGAGTACCCCAACCAAGTCAAAAATAAACAACTTACCACTAGGTGACACATTAGTCTGCTGTGGCAAATTTTCTCCCTTCATAGTATCGACAAGACTAGAAACTTCGGTAGTGCTTAGCAAACCTGTTCCAATGCAAAGTACTCTTATAGCGTTGAGGTAACGTTCGATAGCGGCGCTGTCTTGGTACTGCTCGCTACTCGCGCTCTGTAGAGCGTTGAGGAGATATTTCAGTAAGACTCTACATGCTGCGCTTGCTGTCTCTAATTGACTTCCGGATACTAAAATGAATAGTTTTATTAGAAAAGTTTTGCTTACTTGCAGATAAATGTCGAACTAAAAGTTCTCCAATTCTTGTTGGTTATTATAATAAAAGTAGCTTTCGATTATCATTTTCTACATTGTTACGTTGTTTATACAGTGACTGGCAGAAAGTGTGTGACATATGTGATTTTTCTTAATTACTAAATTTAGAAAAAACTGAATTTATAGGTGAATTCTGCATCACTTGAAACAGGGAAGTTTGAATTGTCTAAAGTTTAAAGATCAAAAGTCACGCTGTTAAAATACCAAAAATATTTATTAGCAAAAAGGGTTTAGAATTGCATTTTATGATAATCTGCAAAATTTTAAGCCGATTGGATAAAAATTGTATTTCGTCAGTTTTTGACTGATAAAATATAATCACAACGAGATTTTTACTTCTTGAATTTGAAATACATTCGTTAAATTGATAGAAAAATTTTCAAATTTATTTGTTGACTCCAAGCCAGGTTGTCCTTCTTTCACAATCAATAAATAAATAACTGGCCAAGTGCAAGTCGGACTTGCGCAATTAGTGTTCCATACGTTAATTGCTTGCAGTGAGTTCACAAAACACACCCCAAATGAGTTTTCAACAAAGTTTTTTCCGATTTTTACTAAAAACTGATGACGTTGAAATTTTTGTTTTTTTTTTTATATACCAGATAAATTATTAAGGGTGATAATTTTCGTTCAATCTACACCCTGTGGAGAAGATTCCAAAATTTTTTAAAAAATTTTTTGAATACTTTTCGAGATAAAGTGATTTTTCGCAATTTTTTAAAAATACTACAAGGAAAAGTGTGCGCAAATATTACATTATATATATTTCTGAACTGGTGTTTTTACAAGCTTTCATTTGACACCCCACTCAATAACCTGGTAAAAAAACCTTTTTTTCACTTCCAATTTCACCCCTCAAAACTAACATCTTAAGTCAAAATTTAACTTTCAAAACCACACGGCTTTGATGAGGCCATCAATTCCTATATTAGTGCCAAATTTCAACTTTCTGTGTCAAATAGTTTTGGAGAAAAAAATCGGGTATGACAGACGGACAGACACTGAAATGATCTTATAAGTGTTTCGTACACTAAAAATGATGATTTTTGTAAAACCGCAACTGTCGCAAGGAGAATTATTGAATATTTGTACCCTTTTACCTACACTTTGAGGTTTTTGTATTTTTAAGGACACTCTAGCGTCACAATTTATTGTAAAAAAAAAGAAAAGAAAACTAGTAAATTAATATTTACCAAAGGCTACAAAGACATTGACTATACAGCACACAAAAAATAAATAAATTACAGACACACATTAATCGAACAAAAAACCATAAACTTAAAATAATTATCTAGTTTACGTTTATTCCTTTATACTTTGCAATAAATTATAATGCTAGAATATCCAAAAACCTCAAACTGCATAGGGTAAAAATTGCGGTTTTACAAAAATCAGAATCTGTAATTGTTGATTGTAAAACATAACTTGAGGTAAAATAACCGGTCAAGTGCAAGTTGAACTTGCGCAATTAGTGTTTCGTACGTTGATTGCTTCTGAAATAAAACGGAGGTATAAAATATTCAGTCACTTCACAAAACACACCTCAAATGAGTTTTCAACAAAGTTTGTTTCCGATCTTTACTGAGAACTGATGACCTTGAAATTTTTATTTCTTTATATACTAAAGGTAATTTTTTTATATATTAAAGGTAATGCACTCGTGATAAATTTCGTTCAAACTACACCCCGTGAAGAATATTCCAGAATTTTTTCAAAATTTTTGGATCAGGACTTTTCGAGATAAGGGGGGACAGCGGTTTTTCGCGATTTTTTCAAAATAATACAAAGAAAAGTGGCGCATGTAAGACATTATAAATATTTTTGAACTGTGTGTGTTTTTACAAGCTTTTATTTGACACGCCGCTCAATGATCTAGTAAAAAAAATTTTTTTTCACTTCCGATTTCACCCCCCAAAACTAACACCTTAAGTCAAAATTTAACTTTCAAAACTACACAGCTCTGATGAAGCCATCAATTTCTATATTAGTACTAAATTTAAACTTTTTAAGTCAAATAGTTTCTGAGAAAATCGAGTGTTACAGATGGACAGACAGACACCGAAGTGATCTTATAAGTGTTCCGTACGGAACACTAAAAATAAGTGTGAGTTTTGGAACCTCTCTAACAAATATATTTCAAATTCAAAAAATAAAAATTTCCTTGTTATGATCACAAGGACATTTTTAGTGTTCTGTATGGAACACTTATGTCACACCCGATTTTCTGCAAAACTATTTGACATAGAAAGTTGAAATTTGGCTCAAATGTAGGAATTAATGGCCCAAACACGGGCGTGTAGTTTTAAAAATTAAATTTTGACTTAAAGAGCTAGTTTTGGGGGGTGAAATCGGAAGACAAAAAAAAATGTAATAGAATGGAATTTTCTTTAATTTTTTTTGTTGAATAATTCTTAGAAGTATAGAGAATAAAAATCCGTAACAAAGAAGAAACGAATTTTTGAAAACTCGAGGTGTATGTGTTATCTAAATGTGCACCGTTTCTTTCCCGACACTTCTAAGCGAGCGATGAAGTTCTTGATCACTATTCTGCATCCATTTTGAAAAAATCTACAAACTAAAAGTCATTTAAAAAAATAAAATTGATTTGTTTCAAGATCCTTTTTATCATACCCTATATAAAGTAAGATATTCCTAGGTCACTGAACAAGATAAAATAAAAATGATGTGTAGGGCTGTTTATCATGCCAATCGAACATTCACGGGAAATTTTCATTATTATTGACTTTATCAATAGCCTGTATAGATATCATTTATTATGTTATGGTTTCTGGTGTACAAATATAGTTGAAAGTACAAAAAATTAAAAATTGTGTTAAATTCATTTATTGTCCAAACACAAGGATTATTTTTAGTGTTCCGTAGGGAACATATATAAGATCACTTCGGTGTCTATCCGTCTGTCACGCCCGATTTTCTGTGAAGCTATTTGACATAGAAAGTTGAAATTTGGCACAAATATAGGAATTGACGGCCCCATCAGAGCCGTATAGTTTTGAAAGTTAAATTTTGACTTAAAGGGTTAGTTTTCAGGGGTGAAATCGGAAGTGAAAAAAAGTATCAAAAGAAAGCTTGTAAAAATATGAGTTCACACTTTTCTTGGTATTATTTTTAAAAAATTGCGAAAAATGGCTGTTCCCTCCCTTATCTCGAAAAATACTGACCAAAAAATTTTGAAAAAATTCTAGAATATTCTCTACAAAGTGTAAATTGAATAAAAATTATCATGAATGCATTACCTTTGATAATTTATCTGGTGTATAAAAAAAAAAAATAAAAAAAAATCAAGGTCATAAGTTTTCAACAAAGATCAGAAACAAACTTTGTTGCAAACGCATTTAAGGTAACAGAATTTTTTTTCTTTCAAAAGAAATCAACATATGGAACACTAATTGCGCAAGTTCCACTTGCACTTAGCCGGCTTTTAACATTTGTTTAATTATGACCAAAAGGGTTTTTAGTGTTCCGTATGGTACACTTATAAAATCACTTCGGTCTCTGTCAGTCCGTCTGTCACACCCGATTGTCTCCGAAACTATTTGACGTGGCCTCATCAGAGCCGTGTAATTTTGAAAGTTAAATTTTGACCTAGGGGGTTAGTTTTGGGGGGTGAAATCGGAAGTGAAAAAAAAATTTTTTACTAGGAGTGGGATGTCAAATGAAAGCTTGTAAAAACACAAGTTCAAAAATATATATAATGTCTTACATGCGCACACTTTTCTTTGTATTATTTTAAAGAAATTGGGAAAAATCGCTGTCCTCCCTCTATCTCGAAAAGTACTGTTCCAAAAATTTTGAAAAAATTCTAGAATATTCTCCAAGGGGCGTAGATTGAACGAAAATTATGAGTGCATTACCTTTAATAATTTAAACTTCATAAGTTTTCAGTAAAGATCGGAAACAAGCTTTGTTGAAAACTGATCATTTTATATCTCCATAACATAAATTTTTGTTTCAAAAGCAATCAACGTATGGAACACTAACTGCGCAAGTTCAACTTGCACTTGACTGGTTATTTTTATTAAGCACACAGTTTTATTTACAATTAGAACAGCATTAAAATTTAATGCGTAGTAACAGAAATATGTTGCAAACATGAGATTAAAAACACCAAATGTTAGCACAAAATGAATACCGATTCATACCTTGTTTTTCATATTAGTGACTGAAAGCCTTGAATCTATGTGGTATTTCAAGTATTTTGTCAAATATTCATTTTATACACTACTTAAAGGAAAATAATAAGAATGTTTTACAAAACGATAGCTGGTATCTCTGACGAATTCAAAAAATCTTCCTCACTAAGAAAAATTCTGTCAAAAAAGTCAATCTTTGGGATATTTTAATTTCCTTACATTCTAGGGTCCCTAGATCATAAAAAATATTCTTTGGGTCAGCTTATCTCTCTCTTGACGACTCTCGAACATTATGATATTGATTTCAAATGAAGAGAACATACTGGAAGTATAAGAGAAACATACTTTTGAGTGATATCCCTTCGGACAAAGGGGGTACAAGAAGTAAGGGTGAAAAATTTACACTTAAATATTTTGTTATTAGCTGATCATGACTAATGGTAATAACAAACCTACTGAAAAGTAGATGCTATACAATCTACACATGCTACTCCACTGTACCGAACAGACACCCATGCACAACTTAATTATTAAAAGTCTTCAAAAATAAATTTGTCGATGCTTACTAACTGAAAACAACAAAGTTAATTTTTCATCAGCAACTCACATATATCTAGTACATATTCAAAATTATCAGCATGACATAGTGGGCATATATTCTAACACTAATGCAAAAAATAAAAGATGTTACATTATCAAAATTAACTTTCTATCGTGAGCCTCTTCCTTGATTTGATGTTTGACAAATGTCTTAGGACTGTCACTAAATCTCAATCCATTGTTAGATTAGATGTGTGTAATCAAGGAATATTAAGTGTTAATTGATATATTTTATCACAAGTCTTCTCTAACACAGGTACTGGCATAAAAATTCTAGCATGATTCATACAAATCTCAAAATGGCAGTGGTTATGTGTGTACAAGGGAAACAACATACAGAAATTCAACTATATGTTGTGTACTTTTACTGTTGAAGCAGAATTTTTCACAAGTCTCTCAATACATTAAGAAGTGGATTTTATTATCTATCTACTAGCACAAAAAATTAGTAATAGTAATTGATGTTACAACCAGTCGGTCAAAATTAAATCACATGATTGACAGGGGTTATTCTCAGCCTGCTGTTTTCTTGATCTTGTTCTACGCTCTCTGCTTACCACAATATTTTACTTGGCCGTTGACCTGTTAATGGCTTAAAAAAGTATTTAAAGAATTTTTAAAAAGAGCAGTAGTAAATTTCAGTACTGTTTTGCAATACTTTAAAGTAGGAGACTATTATAGTCTTGTCTGCCTGTCTTCTTGTATTTCTTTTATTTCAGATATTAACTAATGACATAAGTAAAGGATAAAAACACCATATTCGACCCTTTTCATATGCATTGTGTTTCTTAATAAAAAAATTGTCACAAACTAGTTGTGTGCACATTAAACATTAATTTTTTCCAACTGGACAACAATATTTGTGCCAGGATAACTTTAATCTCTAATAACAGCAAAGGTAAGTTTACTGTTTTTGCTACAGCAAAAAAGTTTTTATATCAATTGTTGGCGATAACAATTTTTCTGTAAATGGTATGACTAATATTTTAATCTATTGGGAAAGTTTTTTATATTATTTAACTATAGAAATCATGAAACACTAGAGAATTCCACTTGAGTACTATAAACTATTTTTTGCCAGGGTCTGACAAATTAGGGCATTGACTTTCTGACCTTTTAATAGGAATTTAATCCAACCCTCCTTATAGTGATTTCTAAAGGAATAATACTGTTAAAAATTGCATCATTTTGCATCAAATACGCGTGAAAATATCTTGGCACACACCCACAACAAAAATTGACCAAACAAAAATATCCACTGCACATATATTAAGACATAAAAGTATCATTGCCAAAAACTTACACTTAGATATGCTGCTACTAATATAATCGGCCGCTAGAACGGTAAAAGTATTGTAGAAATTCTTATGACTCTCTTTGTGTCTCCAAATTTCAGATTCACTAAAAAATCAAAGAAAAAAAGGTCAATAATATAATAAAAACTTTTCCTGTGGCTGTCAAAATGGATAGTATAAATTTGAAGGGTTATTGAAGAGAAGTCAAAGGAAGTATGCAAAAAATACCTTTTTATGATAGTAGAACATAGTTCTATAAGCTCTGTAGTACTGGAACTTTCATAATTTGGTGACAAAAAAGGTTTTAAAACGAGAGACCAATCAACACCGCCACTACTCGCTGCCATTACTTCAACCATTTGCAACTTTTTGCGCAAAATGACAAACGATTTATTTTTAGTAACTTTTGTTTTCTAAAATTCTGTTGGTAATTTTCGGGGCTCAATTCTCGCTTCGAGTCTGATTAATGACAAACCGTTATTGTTATCGAGAATCGGACCTATTGAGCTCTTTTCCACGATCGTTTAAAGATATTTTTGTCCCGCAGACTTATTCAAATGCAGTGCACGTGATATAATTTACTTAAATACCTTTCAAGTCATGTGATCACGGAGATTTGAAAGTTCTAATAGATAAACCGATTGGGGGACAATGCTTGTAGGCAACCATAAATACACTTAGTGTATTTGAGTTTTCACTATATTACATCTATACTCATGATATCATAAAGAAACAGAATGTAATTGGTCAATTTTGATCTACATTTGACAATTTAATCTGTCAATCGCCACATGAGAATTGTTTTTAAATACCTTGAATTTAAGGCATTTAAATTTTGTCAACAACTCCTATTTGAAATTTCAAAAAAGAAAAGCAGCAGGTAAGTAACCTTTTTGATTTCAACCTAGTTTATAAGTTTTATGAAGAAAATATTTAGTTTTTATTGATTAAAAAGACATTTGTCATCCCTCGACAATAGAAAATTCCATTATATGAAAGGGACTCCAGATAACTTTTCAGACTATTTTACTTATTTAGTCAAGCAGTGGTATCTAATTTTAATTAGTTATCACTAAAAGGCAACTTTTTAATTTACGAAAGTACTGGTTATTCAGTACTGTAGCGAAATTTTCAAAAACTGTTGTGACAAAGTAATCTATAATGCGCGTTGTAGAACAGTGTCGTATTTGCATACACATTTTCGCTTGGAAAACTACAGTAACTGAAATACAGTAGCGAACAGTTTTATTCCATTATTATATTAAAGGAAATGGAAATAATTCTTATTTATGTTAATTATTATAACTATAGTCATGCTTGGCAAAAAAACATCCACAATTTCTTGTGTTTACTACACTTTTTCAAACCTACCTAAATAATTATCACTACTACACCAAACACTTTATTTTGTACTTAGCGTTTCGCCAACCATGTTAGCACCATCAAGTGCAGTGATTGACTAGGTCAATTGACACGCGTTTTGGTAACCTTTTTAGCAACATCAGTAGGTTATTGAAACGCGCGACAGGCGCAAAAATAAAGTGTTTCGTTTAGTGGTGATAATTCTTGTGTAGTGAATTGTGTCACTGTGTATAAGGACATTAGACAAATTTAAATTGCATACATTAAGTTATAACAATAGTAACATGGACTGAAAGCTTTCACAACTTTAGTCAGATAGGAAATCATTGTTTGGAACTATCAAATTTATTTTTGCTTTCAAACTTTTGTCCTAAAGTTGTATGAGATGACTTAAGAGATCTGTACTCTTAAGCACTTACTGGGGTAGGTCTGAATACATTGTGAAGTTTGATTTTTTTTAAAAATAATGTATTCTAGTAAGTACTATAACTTAATAAAAGGAAAACTCCAACTTAAAAACCCTATAACCATATTTTGACAAAAATAATTCAGGAGCAGAGCTAGGACTCCGCCCAGGGAGAGGAGCCCCGATTGAATATTTTGAGAGTGCTTCCACCTAAACTTTATTAAATAGGGATTTGTATTTGATGGAACTCTAAGCATCAGTTCTCAATTATACTATATTCATTGGAATGTCAAAATAATTATTTTTAGTTATAGTTTTCTACATACCAGGTGTACAAGTATGAAATGCGGATTTCAGACAACAGATGGTGCACCAATGCAGTTTGTGCTATAAAGATTTGACACTGCGCCATTTTGTTGTATCATCAACAAGTGTCAGACGCGTACGAGTGATAAATTGGAAAAGTGTGTGTATAGTGTTGTGTTGTTGTGTTCAATATGTCGAAATTTATACCGAACAAAGAGCATTCGCGGACAGCATTATATTTTTTGTTTTCATTTGAAGAAAACTGCTGTTGAATCAGACCGATTACTTCGAGAAGCTTATGGTGAGCATGCTCCATCGCAAGATACGTGTTAACGATGGTTTCGGCGTTTCAAAAGTGGTGACTTCGATGTTGCAGACAGGGAACGTGAAAAACCGCCAAAAACATATGCAGATGTAAAATTGCAAGCATTGTTGGACGAAGATGATTCGCAAACACAAAAACAACTCGCCGAGCAATTGGTCAACAAGCTGTTTCCAATCTGCTACGAGAGATGGGAAAGATTCAGAAGACCGGTAGATGGGTACCACATGAGTTGAACAACAGGCAAATGCAAAAGCGCAAAAACACGTGTGTCATTTTGCTCACTCGGTACAGAAAGAAGTCGTTTTTGCATCGTATAGTTACAGGGGATGAAAAGTGGATTTATTTTGAGAATCCCAAGCGCAAAAAATCATGAGTAGACCCAGGCGCACCATCCACATCGACCGCAAGACCAAATCACTTTGGCAGAAAGACGATGCTCTGTGTTTGGTGGGACCAGAGGGGCGTGGTCTATTATGAGCTGTTAAAACCTGGGGAAACGGTTAATACTAAACGTTACCAACAACAATTGACCGATTTGAACATTTCGCTGCTTGAAAAAAGGCCAGAATACCGAAAGAGGCAACACAAAGTCATTTTTTCATCGTGACAGTGCTCCATCACATACGGCAAAACCAGTTCGCGACACGTTGGAAGTACTCAGCTGGGAAGTTCTACCCCATGCGGCTTTCTCACCAGACTTGGCTCCTTCCGATTATCACTTGTTTGCATCGATAGGTCACGCACTTGCTGAGCAGCGCTTTGATTCGTACGAAGATATGAAAAACTGGCTCGATGGATGGTTCGCAGCAAAAGGTGAAGATTTTTACTGGCATGGTATTCACAAATTGCCCGAAAGATGGGAAAAATGTATAACAAGCGATGGAGCATACTTTGAATAAAGCACTTTTTATCATTCTTCCGAATTTAACTTATTTTTTTAGAAAAAAAATCCGCATTTCTTTTTTTTTTTTTTTATGGGTCTAGCACACGTGCTGCAGGGAAGTCCCTAAAGCGCTCCAGGAGCGGCACGAGTGCGGAAAAAAGCGATTCACGTTTTTCTTGAATCGCATACTTGTACACTTGGTAATTCGTTGGTTTGGGCCTCAAAAAAACGCACTACAGAGGCTTTCAACTCATCTAAGCTAGACAAGATGTAAAACAGGCAGTAGTGAACCTTATATGCATTCCTCTAAACAAAAAAATACTGGTCAAGTGCAAGTTGGACTTGCGCAATTAGTGTTCCGTGCCGTGTTACCTTTAAAATAAAAATTAGCTCAAAACAAATAAACTCCCGGACAAAATTAACGCAACAATCTGAAAATTAATTTATCTTTTCCTTATGTCAGTTTTAAAATTTATCGAGTATTTGAATAGTAGGCTATGCATATTTTGTTTCGTTGTTCATGACAGAAATCAAAACAATTCGTTTAGATTTACAGTTTTAAAGAATTTTTTAGAAGATAAACAATTTTCTGTAATAATGCGATAGATTTTCTTTTAAAGTAAGCTTTTAATTGTTCCCTTTTTCAAAGTAATACGTTTTTGTGGTAGACTGTTTTATTTTTGACCCCGAAGAATTAGAAAAATGAATCGAATAAGGAATTTAACTGAACACGAGGTAGTGCGAGCCTCAGTTTTATTGGACGAGGGATATTGTCAGAGTTATGTTGCCAATTTGTTAGGCAAACATCGTTCCACAATAAGTCGTATGGTAAGACCCTTGAATGAAGTAGGAACTTATTCTAGAAGGCTAGGGCAAGGGCGAAAACGATGCACTAGCGACCTAGATGAACGTTTTATAAGACAATATGCTTTAAGAAACAGGACTGTCACTAGTTCTATAATAAGAAACGAACTCGAAGCTATTCGCAATGTCACAATTTCTTCTAAAACAGTTAGAAGACGGTTAAATGAAGCTGGATTAAATAGTAGGAGACCAGCCACTGCGCCCTTGCTTACTAGAGAGAACAGAGTTGCCAGGTTACGTTTTGCTCGAAATCACGAAAACTGGTCTGTGGATGATTGGAAACAAGTTTTCTTCACAGATGAATCTAGGGTTAGTCTAAAACATCCAGATGATCGTGAGCGAGTATGGCGAAGACCAGGAGAGAGGTTTGCTCGTTGCAATATTTTTGCAAGGATTCCATTCGGCGGTGGCTCTGTTATGTTCTGGGGTGGCATCTGCTTAGATGCTCGCACAGAGTAAGTTCCTGTCCGTACGAGATCCATGAATGCTGACTACTATCTTGAGAATATTGTAATAGAACATGTGATGCCTTTCGGTCATTTTGTGGGGCCCAATTTCCTGTTTATGCAAGACAACGCTCAACCTCACGTGGCTAGGGAGGTACTCGATTATCTTAATCAAGTTGATATACCGATTATGCAATGGCCACCAAAAAGCCCGGATCTGAATCCGATAGAACATGTATGGGATCACCTTAAGAAAAATGTGAAACGTCATATACCTGCACCTAGAAACCTGAGGGAACTTGAAAATGCAGTTATCACAGAATGGGACCAAATTCCTCAAGATTTTATCCAAAATTTAATTAGAAGCATGCCTAGGCGCATAAACGCTGTCATCCGAAGTAGTGGAGGCAACACACGCTACTAGTGCCCCAGTTACACCATTAATTTTGCTACTAGTGTCCCAGTTTATTTTTTTCATTATTACATAATTTAAACGATTTTGTTATTAGGTATTAAGAATAATTTTAATTCGAATCTTATAGAGAAATTTGGTAGCTAATTCACTTTTAAAGTATCCGAATAACTTTTAGTGTAACCAATGTTCATAAAAAATTATTAAAATTAATTCATTATAGAGATTTGTTTGATTTAATATATTGTTGCGTTAATTTTGCCCAGGAGTATTTGTTTAATTATAAACACATAAAATAAAATTATTTTGTCTTCGGTACCGATTTGTTGGTCACCAGTTATCATGATATTACTGATTGCACCGAATACGTATTGATATTTCATAGCCCTTAGTCCCTGTTGAATTCGTAATTTTTCAAACCTTCACCGTTCTGTCATACCACATAGCTTATTTTTTGTAGCACCCAAATTATCAAACGTATTACATTCGTGATAATTTTCGTTCAATCTACACTTTATTTAGACTATTCCAGAATTTGTTCCAAATTTTTTAATCAGTAGTTTTCGAGATAGGGTGGGAGGAGATTTTTTACCATTTTTTAAAAATAATACAAAGAAAAGTGTGCGCGAGTATTACATCAAATATATTTTTGAACTCGTATTTTCACAAGCTTTTATTTGACACCACACTCGATGACCTGTCAGAAAAGAATTTTATTCACTTTCGATTTCACCCTCTAGAACTAAGTCGTTAAGTCAAAACTTAAATTTCAAAACTAGACGGCTCTGATTGGGCCATCAGTTCCTATATTTGTGCCAAATTTCAATTTATTATGTCGAAATAGTTTTGGAGAAAATCGGGTGTAACTTGTTTTCATTTTTCCCATTCTTTTTATATTGCAAATTATTTTTACAAGCATTGCCATTAAATACGTAGTACTGATTTTTGTAAATTGTATATTCTTAAAAAACTTTTGAACATTTCATCAAATATTTTATACGGTTTTGAGTACAGGTGTTATAAAACGATAAAGGCTGTAGTCCCCCCCTAAATTCCTCACTCGAGTAATCTACGATCTACAAAGATTAGATTTCAAAATAATAGTTTAAGCATCTCCCGCTCAATCCTAATTCCCTTGGGGGAATGTAGTGGTCTTGGATGCGTCGTCATTAATTGTCCTCCATGTCTCTCTATCCTGCGCAACAACTATTAAATTGTGCATTGATTTATCAGTGACCCTAGTTATCTGGTCAATATAACGAGATGGGGAGCGTCCTCTTGATCTTTTTCCTGGAATCTTTCCCTGAATAACTAATTTCTCTATACATTCGTGTCCTCTTCTCATTAGGTATCCAAAGTACTTAAGTCGTCTACTTCGTATGGTTATTGATAATCTTTGCTGTATCCTGAGTTCATGTAGCACTGATAAATTAGCTCAATGCGCAGTCAATGGAATCCTGAGCATTCTACATTAACAGTAAATTTTCTTTGCATTCCATATTGTTGGTATGGGTTGGTTTGGCGGTAAAATTCAGTTTTGCCATCTTTTTAAAAAAAAAATTTGAATTTGAAAAAAGAAGTATTGAATGATTTTCTACATGACCCTACGCGTCACCCGGTTCAATATATGGAGTGATTTCCACAACACCCTATATATATATGTATATATATATGTATATATATGTATATATATGTATATATATGTATATATATGTATATATATATATATATATATATATATATATATATATATATATATATATATATGTATATTAATTAAGACAATTATTTTATTTACGCATTATAAACACTGATCTAGGACAGAATTTTGTTTGGCTTCCTAAATTCATATTGCTAATTTGCTGCAAATGTCAAGCATTTTCGAGTCGAAAGTTATTAACGTGTTTAATATTTTAATTAAAGAAAAGAATTTCCATTGACAAACCTATTTTGAGATAAAGATAAGCCACGGAAATTTTTTTTTGAGAAATAGTACATTAAAGTTTACAAACCGTGTAAAATTCGAATTTCTATTGAAAACAATATACTCGTTACCGTCACAAAAATCACTATTTTGAAAAGAAAACTGTTTTTAACTATATGACTATTGATTTATAGTGACTTTTTTGATATAATGCTACCTAAATTATATGATGGTTTCTTGCATTCTTGAATGATTTCTGATTGTTGTGTCGCCTTTAGATTATTTCAGGTTAGCCAAAGATGACAGTAATGACGATGTAAGCACACCTAACAAATTATAAAGGGAAACCAGGTAGTACCCGTCATTCTTATCATTATTAGCAGGAGAAAATGTTACCTTTTCTTTCCTTGCGCGGTAAATAACTATTTTCTTTAGTATTTCGAATTTTTGACGGAGAATTTTTTCGGAAGAGTAATGCAGAAAAATAATGGATAAGTATTTTCATTATGTAGAGCTAGGTTGTCGTAAATAATGAAGAACAGAAAGTTAGATCTTTGATCTGCTATTATGTATTCTTAAGGAGTGAAACAATTTACATTAATTAGTCATTATAATATTTATCATCTTTTAAAAAAAATCTATTGACGCACGAACGATGACTTCTTTGACCTGTTTATCATCTTAGCTGGTCTGTGAAGAATTTTTAAAAATCCGTTTTCGAGATAAGAACTAGCCTACGTGATTTTACTTTACAGACTATTGCAAGATATATGTCATTGTGTTCTTCGACATAATTCCAGCATATTTGTATTTTAAAATTACATACTGCATTTTTTTTACCTGAATATTAACGGTTTAGTATATATTACCACTATACCAAACACTTTATTTTTGCTCTTGACACGCGTTTCGCTAACCATGTTAGCTTCATTAGGAGCGATGATTGACTATATGATGACGATGATAGTCAATCATCGCTCCTGATGAAGTTAACATGGTTAGCGAAACGCGCGTCCAGTGCAAAAATAAAATGTTTGGTGTAGTGGTGATATATACTGAGTAGTTTCATTGTCCCAAGATTTCACATTCCCAACATAGTTGGAATATCAAGTCTCCATTTCATCTTTAACCTATTAACTAGAACAACAAGAATATATTTTTGGGATGTTAATAATAAAAGGAAAAATATATTATTTTAATAATAAATTATTAGCAGTAACTTAATAAATAGCCACGCGTTGAGCTTATATACCAGGTGTACAAGTATGAAATGCGGATTTTTTTTTCTAAAAAAAACATGTTAAATTCGGAAGAATGATAAAAAGTACTTTATTCAAAGTATGCTCCATCGCTTGTTATATATTTTTCCCATCTTTCGGGCAATTTGTGAATACCACGCCAGTAAAAATCTTCCCCTTTTGCTGCGAACCATTCATCGAGTCATTTTTTCACATCTTCGTACGAACCAAAGCGCTACTCAGCAAGTGCGTGACCCATCGATGCAAATAAGTGATAATCGGAAGGAGCCAAGTCTGGTGAGTAAGCCGCATGGGGAGGACTTCCTAGCTGAGTGCTTCCAACGTGTCGCGAACTGGTTTTGCCGTATGTGATGGGGCATTGTCATGAAGAAAAATGACTTTGTGTTGCCTCTTTCGGCATTCTGGCCTTTTTTCAAGCAGCGAACGGTTCAAATCGGTCAATTGTTGTTGGTAACATTTTGTATTAACCGTTTCCCCAGGTTTTAACAGCTCATAATAGACCACGTTCGTCTGGTCCCACCAAACACGGAGCATCGTCTTTCTGCCAAAGCGATTCGATCTTGCGGTCGATGTGGATGGTGCGCCTGGGTCTACCCAAGATTTTTTGCGCTTGGGATTCTCAAAATAAATCCACTTTTCATCCCCTGTAACTATACGATGCAAAAACGACTTCTTTTTGTACCGAGCGAGCAAAATGTCACACGTGCGCAAAACGCTTTCCATTTTTCTGTCGTTCAACTCATGTGGTACCCATCTACCGGTCTTCTGAATCTTTCCCATCTCTCGTAGCCGATTGGAAACAGCTTGTTGACTAACGCCCAATTGCTCGGCGAGTTGTTTTTGTGTTTGCGAATCATCTTCGTCCAACAATGCTTGCATCTTCGTATTTTTTTCGGCGGTTTTCCACGTTCCTTTCTGCAACATTGAAGTCACCACTTTTGGAACGCCGAAACCATCGTTCACACGTATCTTGCGATGGAGCATGTTCACTATAAGCTTCTCGAAGTAATCGATAGGATTCAACAGCAGTTTTTTTCAAATGAAAACAAAAAATTAATGCTGTCCGCGAATGCTCTTTGCTCGGTATAAATTTCGACATATTGAACACAACACAACATTATGCACACACTTTTCCAATTTATCACTCGTGCGCGTCTGACACTTGTCGATGACACAACAAAATGGTGCAGTGTCAAATCTTAGCACAAACTGCATTGGTGCACCATCTGTTGTCTGAAATCCGCATTTCATATTTGTACACCTTATATATATATATATATATATATATATATATATATATATATATATATATATATATATATATATACTAGCCGGGCCCGCGGCTCCGCTCGCGTGGATTTGATTCACTACTATCGTCACTGCTTATTCCTTATGTTACCCAACGTAATAAAATATCTTCCATTATTTCCCCTTATCTCCCATTATTTCTCCTTATTTGCCATTATCTCTACATAATTTCCATTATCTAGACTTATCTCTGCTCATCTCCCATTATTTCTCATTATCTCACCTTATCTCCCATTATCTAGGCTTATCTCGACTTATCTCACAATATTTTCCCTTATCTCCCATTATTTCTCCTTATCTAGGCTTATATCGAATTATATAGAACATATGTATAAATTTATAAAAATACGTAAATGGAATAAGTGGTTCTCAAGTGATAAGCGCACTAACGGACAGACAGACAGACAAAGAGACGTTGAATTTTATATATATTATATTCTTTGCAACATGATATTGTTCTATATTTAATGGTTTAGGCAGTGTATTGCAAAAGAACGCGCTAACGGTAACCTTTTTTCCGACTTGATTCACTGCTTATTCTTTATGTTACCTAACGCAATAAAATATATCCTATAACTTGACCAGAGTACATATGTTTGTTTAAAAAAAAAGCACGTAACGCACTAACGGACAGACAGACAGCGAGACGTTGCATTTTATATATATTATAGATAGATAACCTGGCCAGAGAACATATCTATGTTTGAAAAAAAGCACTTAAATCGGATAAGTGATTCTCCAGTGATAAGCGCACTAACGGACAGACAGACAGACAGATATACGTTGCATTTTATATATTATAGATGTAATAAAATATATATCTATCACCTTGTATGAATTTAAAAAATCACGTAACTCGGATAAGTGGTTCTCGAGGGATAAGCGCACTAACGGACAGACAGAGAGACGTTGCATTATATATATATATATATATATATATATATATATATATATATATATATATATATACATATACATATACAGTTGTTTGCAGAAATGCAACAGTGTCCGTGGCAGCACTACCGCGTTGTCTAAAAAGGTGCTTGAAATACAAAAACGTATGTTTTGGCACTTAGACAACGTTAACGGGTATTATGACACCTATATATATATATATATATATATATATATATATATATATATATATATATATATATATATATATATATATATATGTATATATGTATTATTTATTTATAGAAACCAGTATTCAGTCAGATCTGTCGAAATACGCCATGCATCAAATGTGAAAAAGTGGAAATTACTGACTAAACTTGTCTTTCATTACATGTTAGAGTACAAGCAAAAAGGGATAGAGAGGCTGCTGTTGAGAATACATTTTGCTTTTTATGAAATGATAGGGTATTCGGTCTTGCTCAGTTCTAGAACAGATTTCTTGCATATTGACCCACCATGTCATCCTAAGTATATATAAGTTGTCACAATAATGACGTTGGCCTAAATCCAATATGTAAGATAATATGGATAATGAGTTAGCGGTTTATGCGTATTAAATTAGTGAGACGTTAAATTATCACGTTTAACGTTATAAGTACACGTACAAAAACTGCCTCGGTGATTTAAACATTCTAAATGTGTAACTGGTAGAACGGGCACGCTGTTTTCGCGTGATTATGTGCCTGACAATGTAATCCATTGCGACCTGTTACCGTGGTTTTATACAGGTAGTCTCTAAAAAGTATCGCTTTGCCTGAACAACTTGTTTTATTTTAAGAATTTGTTGAGATGCAACTTGTTTTTTGAATAACTACTTGCCAATAAACGAATCGATTGGGTTGGGTATTTTTAACAAGTTGTAGTACTAACTAAATATTTGTATGAAGCTCCAGGCTAAACACAGTCAAAGTAAATAATGTTTTTTATAAATTATTAGAACAATCCATATAAAAGTTAGTTTTGATATACAATTTTTATGAAGTTCTAGAACAGGGGTGCTCAAACGGTCGATCGCGATCGACAAGTCGATCGCGAGTGCTTTTTGAGTCGATCTCGAGAAAAAAAATTCCGATATAGAACTATTCACAGATTTTGTTTTAGGTAACTAAAACAAAATGTAATGAATAAACTACTAAAATTTATTCGATCCACAATTAGGCCAGAATAACCCCCTCATCACTTTTTTTTATCGTAATAACCCCCTGCTAGCGGCAAAAGGCGGCTTTATCAAAGGAACGCGCGGTCTTATCAAAGAAAAGCCGCGTTTTTGATTTCCGCCGATTTTTCTAGAAACTTCGGGCGGCGTGTTTGACGGGAACATTCGAGACTTCGTTCGCGCCGATATAAATGTTGCGCCTGCAGGAATAGGAGTCAGTCTGAGTTGTAACTTGTAGGCGATACATCGATACAAAGTTTATTAATAAATAGTCCAAAATGAGTGCGGCCAAGAAAAGTAAAACTTGTCATTTTAATAACGATTAGGAGGAAGAATTTTTCTTTTGTATGGTAAAGGATAAGTGCATTTGTCTCATTTGCCGTACGTCAGTTGCAATACCTAAGCGTGGGAACTTAGAGAGGCATCATAAAACGGTTCATAAAAACTATGAAAAGGATTTTCCATCACAGAGTGAATCAAGAAAACGAAAAGTACGTGATTTGATAAGTTGTTTGAAAAAAGAACAAACCATGTTCACAAGACCAGCCAAACAATCAAAAGCTGCAACGATCGCGTCATTTAAAATATCTCATATATTGGCGAAATACAAGAAACCATTTGATGATGGATTGGTTGTGAAGGAAGTATTTATTGAAGCGGGTGAGACTTTATTTAGAGATTTTAAAAATAAAACAGAGATTATGTCTGCTATTAGAGAACTTCAGTTATCTCGTCCGACTGTCACAAGGCGTGTTGAAGTCATGAGTCAGGACATGGCAGATAAACTAAAACATGATATCATGGAATGTACATACTTTTCTTTACAGTTCGACGAATCCACCGATATGACAGATACTGCCCAGCTGTGTATTTTTATTCGAATGGTATTCAATGACATGTCGGCTAAGGAAGAGTTTTTGACAATGATTCCTCTGAAAGGAAAGACCCGTGGCGAAGATATATATGACGTTTTCTTCAAGTTTGTAACAAACTACAAGCTACTATTATATAAACTAGCGTGCATTACAACTGATGGAGCACCAGCAATGACTGGAAACGAAAACGGTTTTGTGGCATCGTGTCGAGCTAATGATGATTTCCCTTCATTTTTCTCCTTCCATTG
The DNA here is from genome assembly GCA_019049505.1 of Pachyrhynchus sulphureomaculatus. Lineage (NCBI taxonomy): Eukaryota > Metazoa > Arthropoda > Insecta > Coleoptera > Curculionidae > Pachyrhynchus > Pachyrhynchus sulphureomaculatus. The sequence goes on along the minus strand of CM032452.1, from coordinate 96,629,396 downwards.
CATTATACATCAACAAGTTTTGTGTTCAAAGTTTTAAACATGGAGGAGATTATGGGCATTGCAATAACAATTGTGAATTCTATCCGTGCACGTAGCTTGCAACGACGGCTCTTTAAATTGCAGTTGGAAGATAGTGAGTCAGCTTAACACACTGATTTAGTTCTTCACACCGACGTCAGGTGGTTGAGGCGCGGAAAATGCTTAGAAAGGTTTCAAGAATTATTGCCCGAAATAACAGCTTTTCTGGACGAAAGAGGTGATGACACTCAGATGCTGAAAAACGGAAAATGGCTGACTGATTTGGCATTTTTGACAGACATCACAATGCGTTTAAACACCATTAATTTGGGGCTTCAAGGTAAAGGAAAAACTATTATTGAGATGATTAGCGCAATAAACGCATTCAAAAGTAAATTGCAACTGAAAAGAAAGGATCTGAAAAATGTTCCGTCTTTGAAAGCAAGGATTCCTCAGTTGAATTATGATATTTATGAGGCAGAATTATCAAATATTTTGGGCCAATTCGGAATACGTTTTTATGATTTCAGTAAATTGGCAAATATCGCATCATTTATGAGTTATCCTTTTTCGTGTAAAAACATTGAGGAATTAGCTACTGAAATAGCAAGTCAGTTTAACATGGACTCATGTTCTGTTGAAAATGAGTTAGTGCAGATTATATCAGATATACATCTCAAAGCCACAGCATCTGATACAAAATTCTTGTGTTTTATATCTGAAAATAAATATCCGAATCTAAGGCAAATCGCCCTTCAACTGACGGCAATGTTTGGGTCAACTTACTTGTACGAGTCTGCATTTTCTAAAATGAAGATAATTAAGTCAAAATATCGCAATCGACTAACTGACGAACATATATCATCATGCTTGCGATTAGCACTCGGTAATTACGTACCATCTTATGAAAAGTATGCTGAGGACATGCAGTGCCACGCTTCAACATCCGAAGTCGCTCTTTAGTTAAGTTTAGACACTAGAACTGGTTTGTTTTGTAAGAACCAATAAACTCGCAATTTTGAATAATTATGAGTTTTTTCATTGACATTTTAGAGCAGACCTACACTTACCTTGACTAAAAAAATGCATATCGTGCGAAAAACTAATATCTATGCCACGATACACCCTACCTAGACGACAATCCTGCATCACACTTACTTGCAGCCTCTCAGAGTCGATCGATCGTAGTCTAACAATATTGAGGTAGATCGCCAGCAGTTCAAGTTTGAACACCCCTGTTCTAGAACCTTCAATTTGCTAAAGTAGACGAAATATATAATTTATTTAGGCGAGAAACAGAGGAAATAAAGTTTGTTTACAATTCTACAACATTTTATGTAACAGTAAACCAAAATAGACCATTTTATAAAGCCTCGTTATAACTCAACTCACACTCATGTTCAATAATGTACTATTTAACCATAAATAAGGTTAGAAATTGTATTGTATTGTACATTAAGTTTTTGGTTCTGCTCCTTGACGAGCAATTCACCAGCTCTGATCTTTCTCGTGCTTAGGCAGAGCACCGGCGACCCTTCGATGATGCGTTGCACAATCTTGAGTTTGAATCCTTTGTCCGTGGAGAATAACTTAGTCTCGCTCTAGGCGATAATCACTGTCCTTTTATCTTTATTTCTTTCATCTATTTATCTTCAAATTCTTTAATTATTTTGCTTTAACCTAAAACTTCATCTATTGTAAAGGGGTTGTTAAAGGAACTCCTCGAGAAACTGCTACTGGTTTTGGATATAACCTTTTATGTCAGTCCGCCCGTCCGATTATCCAATTGACACAAAAAAACACGGCCCCACGTATTCACCAACTGCTCAAATTACACCTAAACCGACGTTTTAGTAATCACTCCTCACAGCGCTTAGTAACTATGTGATTAGAACCCCTAACAAGCGTTATTGACCACGGACCCACACCTCGAAGCTCCGAAAGGTCCTTACTTCGCCTTTAGAAGCCCCACCCGAGAAAACGCGTTCTCGTGCTTCGACCTGTCGACCGGAAGTGAGGTTAGAAATTAATCTCTACAAAGGAAAAGGAATTTCTTTTACCGACTACAAGTTATAGGCGATATATTTTTACTTAACCCCCTATGCATTGAAGTAACAATGTCACAAAGAATGGGATACTTCTTACAGATTACTTGCAACACGGCAAAACGGTGACTAGAGGATAGTATTCTTGATTATTAACTAAACTTCACCAAAACCGAGGAAAAGTGTCTAAAATGGTGCTGTTTTTGCAAGCCAATAAGTCTGCTCACAAATCGCTGTTAGTTTTGCAAAAAATAAACGAATTAGGCTATTGATCATCTTTCATTTTCCCCTGATTTAGTGCCCTCGGACTATTACCTACTCCGAAAACCGAAAACACATTGAAAACGGCACAAATTTCATTCAAATGAACGGAACTCCAAAATTTGGAAAATTCTCTCTCTTTTGTGGCGTTTTTTCCAGAATTGATCCCATCGGATTAATAATTCCAGTTTCTACCACATCACGGTCAATTCTCTGTTTATGTTAGTTAAACAATTTTAAGTGTTCCGTATTTTCTCCGAAACTATTTGACATATAAAGTTCAAATTTGACATAAAGGTCTTGATGGCCCAATCAGAGCCGTGTAGTTTTGAAAGTTAACTTTTGACTTATGAGTTTAAAAATATATATGATGTAATGTTGGCGCACACCTTTATTTGTATTATTTCTTAAAAAATGGCCAAAATCGCTGTCCCCTCACCCTATCCCGAAAGGTACCGATCAAAAAATTTTGAAAACATTCTGGAATAGTCTTCAGAAAGTGTAGATTGAGCGAAAATTATAACGAGTGCCTTACGCTTGATAATTTACCTGGTATAAACAAAACTACATATGTGCCTTGACAGTATGATGGAGGTTTTTTTTAACTATTCAATTACATTACTGCTACTGAGTCGCACGTCGCTCCTGTACCGGGAGAAAATAATTTTCTTTTATTTGTTTAAAATTATTTAGGTAGTAAATATTTGTTTTACACTTTTATTACTAGATTCTAGAGTGAGCTAAATTAATGTATTGGGTATTAGGTAGCTAAGATGCTATACCTATTATAGAGTATTGACTAAGAAAAAAACGTGAAAATACATATTAGATTTTAAGATATATACATGTCAGGGACCTAATTAACTTAGCCTAGGTAAGGATTTTATATTATTTTACAAGCAATCACCCTACAGAACACTAATTGCTCAAGTCCGACTTGCTCTTGGCCGGTTTTTTTTTTTAAAATATCAAAGTAATAACTTTTGAAATTTATTAATGTGAAAATACTTTTTGTTTCCACCGAGTTTTTACACTTTAATGAATATAATACGTTTTCCTAATTAGATAAATAATTAACTTCGAATAAATTTAGTTTCTTGAAATGTTTATAGTAAAGCATGTTAGTATTTTACACTTCTCAGGTTGGTGTTTATTGGTGTTTTGTGTTGTTTGTAATTAAAAACTAAATAACTTTGATTTGAAATTACCAAGTTACTAAAGATTATCTATGCGAGGGTGTTTTAGATTGTCAAAATGGACCATTATTGTTTTCTAAATAAGAGGTAGGTAAATATATATAAAGTTTGCCCTAGTGGCATAAACTGCTCCACAGATAATTAGCATCAACGAAAAAACTTATTCACTCTTTGCAAAAATGTTCCAGCTAAATAGACTCCGGTCTGTTATTTCGCTCCCGGCACACAGCTTACATTTTTACTAATGTCACTAATACAGGGGAGAGGGGAATGTGTGTACAACTGTCAAAGTTAACTCGCAAGTCTCCGCATATTTACATTAAAATTTGGGTAATCAAAGCTGGTTTATTGTATTGGCTAGCAACAAATCGGTTAAATTTTTATGGTGTCGCCAGACTTCCAAAATTTAAAAGATTCTTCGGTTCAGCGGCTTATATCACTAAAGTCTCACCTAATGAAGAGCTTAGTTTAAGCTTACAGGAAACAAAATAAATAATATGCTTCTGATTAACCGCTGGATATTTTCTGAAGTTACATTTTAATAATTTTATATATATATATATATATATATATATATATATATATATATATATATATATATATATATATATATATATATATATATATACAGTCCCTGGCCAAATTATTAGACGTACTGCAAGATTTCATGTAAAATATTAATTACCGAGTGATATTGTACCGTTTTATTATTTTAAATTGATTTGTTTTTTATTTTTATATTATCCAATCAATTACCTATTTATTTGACATAAATAAAACAGCATTAATTTAGAAAAGCATAAGTTTATTAAGTTTTAAAGAAAAGTGAAATTAATGTTAGTAAAAGTCAATATTTAGTTGAGCCACCTTTAGCCGCTATCAAAGCTTTAATTCTGCATGCTATCAATGCAAGATTGTACTGTCTCCTACATTTGAGGATGATGATTCCACACATGAATAATCTTTTCTAGGAGCTGGGTTTTGTTGGTAATCACATCTTTAGCCACTTCTCTTTTCATCAGCTCCCACACATTTTCAATGGGGTTCATATCAGGGCTAGCCCTAGCCAATCCAACAGAGGGATATTTTTTTCTGCCAAAAAAGCTTTAACAGACCGAGCAGTGTGGCAGGGAGCTCCATCTTGCATGAAAGTGAATGGTTCCCCATTTGGAAACCATTCTCTGAGCTGCGGAATCAACCGATTTTGTAATACTTCTTTGTACTGATCTTGCCTCATTATTCATTTGACGAAGTACAGACGTCCAGTGCCCTTGCCGCTGATGACTGACCAAATCATCACTTTGGTGGGATGTTTAACCGTCGGGACGACACAATCAGGATGAAACTTTTCTCCATGACGACGACGCACATACTGAGCTTTATTCTGCAAAATTTCGAATGTGCTTTCGTCACTGAAGCAGACCTGTCAAAAATAGGAAAAATATATAAACTTCCATGTTTATTTGCTTTATTTAACTGAAAATGATAATAACGTATCAATTATTGATTAAATTGCTGTATCTTACCGATCTCCAGAAGTCCACATCTTTGTCTTGCCATTGTTTGGCCCACTTCAGGCGCTTTGCTTTCATTGCAGCTGTTAACTTGGGCTTCCTGGCGGGGCGACAGGCCTTAAAATCTAATTCTTTCAATTTTCTTCGAACAGTGCGCTCAGAAGCATTTACGCTAGCATCCTGGAGTTGTGATTTTATTACCTTTGTGGTAGCAAATCTGTTTTCTACACAAATTTTCTTCAAACATCTCTCTGACCGTGGAGTGAAAATTGGTTTTCTACCGCATCTTTTCTTTCTTTTCGGGCTTAATTCCTTCCCTGACTCAATTTTCTTTTTTATGCGTCGTACACTAGCTTCAGAAACCTCCAATCTTCGTGATATTTCTCGGTTTGTAAATGTTTTCGCAATCACAAGGGCCTTCACTTCAGCTTTTTTACGTGGTGAAAGATCGCCTTTTCTACCCATAATGAAAATAGTCCAATTACTTTTTTAAAACACTGCATACAAAATAAACTAATAACTGAGTAGTATAAAACTGTTAAACAAACAATCACAGTCCATAAAGCCACAGAAACACGTCCGTACCTGACTCGATTCCGATCGCGACTGATACAGATTTGTACTTGTTTACGTTCATGTATCACTTTGTCAACACAGTGTTACCATATGTTAAAAATAAATACAAATATGTAGTCTACAACAATTCTTTTAAATAAAAATCAATAATATTGTAGTTTAAATATACCATTATTGCATAAAAACTCTTAAAATTACTAAAAAAATACAGTGCGTCTAATAATTTGGCCAGGGACTGTATATATATACATATATATATATATATATATATATATATATATATATATATATATATATATATATATATATATATATATATATATATTATTTAAATTAATAAATATAAATAGCAACACTGTTTCAGCATCCAGAACGGTTTGTATTACAAAATGGTAGTTGACCAGTCACAATTTTCTTGCGGCGTTGCCATGGACCTAGTATACGGTAACTTTTTGCAGATCATCAGGACGCGCTGAACGTCGAACATAGTTGCAACGCGGATGCAGGCAGCCGAAGGCAATTGATTTTTTTTTTGAACGTTAATGCATCTCTTCGTCGAACACTTGTGAGAAAACCAAGGTTGTGGGCGGTATTCGCCGAACTTAGTACACTATGACTTCTTTCTCTATCTTCGACTTCATTTGCCGATGAAAGGAAAGCTATACGACATCGTTGCAAATGTTCAAGTAGCCGTGAACTCAATTCTGAACAGCATCCCAAAAACTCATAAAAGATTAACTTAACTGTGCCAAATACTAGTAAATATAAATAAATAATATAATAAAAGCCAAACAGAGGACGTATGCAAAAATTTTGTAAATTCTGGTAAGAAAAACATCCTAAGATTGTACTTATTTTGATTCCGGAATAAGTGTTTTAAAATATCACCTCTTACTGTACACTTATAGCTCTAGATCCGATATCTATTGTATTTTATTGAATAAAAAATTGTAAACAAACCATAAAAGGGAAGTACCGTTAATTTTCAGAGTAAATGACCTATTAAAGTACCTAGCATATTGAAATTATACAGGTCTAAAGTGGTAAGAATCTTCACAAGGCGTCATTTCTTTTTTTATTTAATTTTTGTATAGAAGGTATTGAACGAAGTCTTATTTACACATTGGCGATCACTGATCCACTCCACTCTAGTCTTCACAACTTATCGCAATATATCGGTGGTACTCTCTTTAGCCAGTCTAAATATGGCACTAATTTCTGGTATTGCGGAGCCACGGTTGTTGTTTTTGACTTGGCCCGCATTGTCCTTCGATTTCCTCTTCCATAATATATATAAAATGCAACGTCTCTCTATCTGTCTGTCTATCTGTCTGTCCGTTAGTGCGCTTATCACTGGAAAACCACTTATCCGATTTACTTACTTTTTTTTAAAAAACATACATATGTTCTCTGGCCAGGTTATAGGCTATATTTTATTACGATAGGTAGCATAAGGAATGAGCAGTGACGATAATAGTGAATGAAGTCGGAAAAAAGTTTGCCACTGGCGCGTTCCCTTGCAAAACACAGTCTAAACCATTAAATATAGAACAATATTTTGTAGCAGAGAATATCTACAATCTATAATCTATAATATATATAAAATGCAATGTCTCTCTGTCTGTCTGTCCATTAGTGCGTTTATCAGGCGAGAACCACTTATCCGATTTACGTGTCTTTTTTTTAAATTCATACATTCTTTGGCCAGGTTATATAATAATAATCTATATCTACAATAAATATATATATATATATATATATATATATATATATATATATATATATATATATATATATATATATATATATAAAATGCAACGTCTCTCTGTCTGTCTGTCTGTCCGTTAGTGCGCTTATGCCTCGAGAACCACTTATCCGATTAACGTGATTTTTTAAATTCATACTTTCTCTGACCCGGTTATAGATATATATTTTATTACATCTATAATATATATAAAATGCAACGTATCTCTGTCTGTCTGTCCGTTAGTGCGCTTATCACTCGAGAACCACTTATCGGATTTACGTGTTTTTTTTTTTTAATTCGTACATTTGTTCTCTGGCCAGGTTATCTATAATCTTTTATCTATAATGTATATAAAATGCAACGTCTCTCTGCCTGTCTGTCTGCCTGTCTCTCTGCCTGTCTGCCTCTCCGTCCGTTAGTGCGCTTATCACTGGAGAACCACTTATCCGATTTACGTACTTTTTTTTAAAATATACATATTTTCTCTTGCCAGGTTATATGATATATTTTATTGCGTTAGGTAATATAAAGAATAAGCAGTGATAATAATAGTGAATCAAGTCGGAAAAAAGGTTACCGTTAGCGCGTTGCAATACACTGCCTTAACCTTTAAAGATGAAACAATATCATGTTGCAAATAATATGATATATATAAAATGCAACGTCTCTGTGTCTGTCCGTTAGTGCGCTTATCACTTGAGAACCGCTTATCCGATTTACGTGTTTTTATAAATTTATACATATGTTTTATATAATTCGATATAAGCTTAGATGATGGGAGATAAGGTGAAATAATGGGAGATAAGTATAAATAATGGGAGATAAGGAGAACTAATGGGAGACAAGCAGAAATAAGATAATGGGAGTTATGGTGAAATAATGGGAGATAAGGAGAAATAATGGGAGATAAGGAGAAATATTGCGAGATAAGTCGAGATAAACCTAGATAATGGGAGATAAGGTGAGATAATGGGAGATAAGGAGAAATAATGGGAGATAAGGAGAAATAATGGGAGATAAGGAGAAATAATGGGAGATGAGCAGAGATAAGCCTAGATAATGGAAATTATGTAGAGATAATAATATATATAGAATGCAACGTCTCTCTGTCTGTCTGTCTGTCCGTTAGTGCGCTTATTACTTGAGAACCGCTTATCCGATTTACGTGTTGTTATAAATTTATACATATGTTTTATATAATTCGATATAAGCCTAGATAATGGGAGATAAGGTGAGATAATAGGAGATAAGTATAAATAATGGGAGATAAGGAGAACTAATGGGAGATAAGCAGAGATAAGATATTGGGAGTTATGGTGAGATAATGGGAGATAAGGATAAATAATGGGAGATAAGTAGAAATATTGCGAGATAAGTCGAGATAAACCTAGATAATGGAAGATAAGGAGAAATAATTGGAGATAAGGATAAATAATGGGAGATGAGCAAAAATAAGCCTAGATAATGGAAATTATGTAGAGATAATGGGAGATAAGAAGAAATAATGGAAGATAAGGGGAAATAATGGCAGATATTTTATTACGTTGGGTAACATAAGGAATAAGCAATGACGATATTAGTGAATCAAGTCTACGTGAGCGGAGCCGCGGGCACGACTAGTGGAGTATATAATATATACATATATATACATATATACATATATAAATATATATATATATATATATATATATATATATATATATATATATATATACTATATATATAACTATTTAACACTATATATATATATATATATATATATATATATATATATATATATATATATATATATATATATATATATAAATATATATATATATATATATATATATATATATATATATATATATATATAAATATATATATATATATATATATATATATATATATATATATATATATATATATATATATATATATATAGCTTTTCTTTCCACGCAGACCCTTTGTAAAATTTGACATGTGAGTAGTCCAGGGAATACTTGGTAGTTTGCGAAATGTAGCAGTCACTTGTTATTGATGTCCGATGGCAGATACTCGAGTTTTCAAAAGTTATTTTGGCATGACGAATTCTCCTTTTTAATTCCTTATGGCAATCCGACCGCCCATTAAGAGAAGAACCGTGGTATTTGAATTTTGGAACTTGTTCAACAATTTATTTTAGTGAGTAATATCACCTTTTAAAAAAGAAATCGTAACTTTTGGGAATACCCTGTATAATACGTCTTTGCTAAAAGGTTATATTACTATTGGTGGTTTTTCACGGTCAAGAGAACAATTTTAAAAATCCAATTTACCTAACAGTATTAAGTAAATAGTAAATTTAGTAATTTTTTTACATACATAATATTTACCTTGTTAATGAACAATATTTTGTCGAGATTTGTGGGTTTTCACCTCTTTGTCGACAGTATTTATTAGGTTTGAAGATGTGAAGCTTTGTGTGTCAGTCTCTCCGTTCTGTCACGTTGAATTTCCTTAGCACCCAACTTCAAGTTTTCAACATTTGTACCCTCATTAGATTGATACGTCTAACAGGAAGCTTAAATGCCTACAGCATTTAGGCATCTTAAAAGCCTGTTGTGCACCTGGTTCATTTTAGGTATATGAAGGGCCTTTAAGGACGTTAAATCCCCTTAAAACAAGATATTAGTTCTCCCAAGGGAGTTTGGCTTACTCGTGTAATTGACGGGCAAGGCATAATTAAATGAAGAGCTGCCTCCTCCTCCTGCAAGAACTTTCTACAACCTGGATTGTCTTCGACCCCGATGCGAGTTCAGTGCTCTTTCAGGCGACAGTGTCCTGTAAGGATCCCTGTCACCGTCTTCAGCTCTTTCATAATTCATTTTAGCAGAGATCTGTTATATTCAGGGTTACTTCTTCTTATGAGACTCTTAGACTGTTCCATGCTTGCTGCCTCTTAACAGTGTTTCACGATTTTAGCGTTCAGTATATCTATGATCGCTGCATCTTCCATATTGTAAGGGACTTTCAAAAACGGTTCCTGCCCCGTGGGGTTCGCTAGAACTCTTTTATAGCTAGTACGTCGGACATTTCATTTCGCTGGACTCCTGTGAAACCAGGTACCCAGATAACAAACGAGTTTTTTTTGTACCCTTATAAACTACATAATTAGTTTGTAGCTAATTATTTACTTTATGGTATCTATAAGCGTACATACGGCCTGAAGATCATTTTCTTGGAAATGTATAAAAAGATTTGTAGTCCTGTTGACTGAAACAATTTTTCCTTAAATTTTTAAGTTTCATATTTGTTAAATATAATTTTCAAAAGTTCCTTTTCCATTTATTTTTAAAAGTTATAGGCAGAAAATTTTCAAAAAAAATAAAGATTGGTGAGGTGTAGAAGGTCGTAAAGATTACGGTAAAATTATAATGAATCACTCCCGTTGAGGACCCTGTATGACAGTAATGGGGATGACCTTTGCTCTTTTTAAAATTTGTAATCGACTACAAAAAAAAAGAGGTTCTTAATTTAACACGCTGATATTATATATATATATATATATATATATATATATATATATATATATATATATATATATATATATATATATATATATATATATATGTACTGGCCTAGCGTTATAAAGATATGAATGTAGATGTATATACATACATGTTTTTATAGATTACAATATAGCTTTGGACTGTACGATGCACGAAAAATCAATAAAAATTCTAGAAGCAGCAAATATAGACAAAAGAGGTCTACATATTATTAAAAATCTGTACTGGAATCAATAAGTGGAAGTTAAAATTGGGCTGGAAGGGATGCATTCCCTCACCACTTTTGTTCAATCTTTATTCTGGTGCTGTATTTAATGAGGCCATCTATGAATCCAGTGAAGGAATAGCAAATAATGGGAGTACACGGAACAACATACGATAGGTGGCAGTGACAAAGAAAAATTTTACCACCAGAATCTTTCGAAATTAGGGACAACACCGTAGAGCAGGCCTCTACATTAAAGTATTTGGGCATCAATATAAATGACAAATGGGACCCATGAAAGGAATTATATTCCCAAATTGAACAGGCCTGAGTGACATACATGAATATGATTAAATTTTCCCATCGCGTAAGTTTCAGTCTCGAACTCTGAATGAGAATAGTGACCTTTGTACTATTGTATGGATCTGAATGCTGGACCCTTGACCCTGGCTCAGAAAAACGCCGGAATCTTTTGAAATGTACATTTATAGATGCCTTCTACGCATCTCCTGGGTACAGAAAATAAAAAACACAGAAGTACTGGAATGAATAAACAAAATGAATGAATTACTAACAACCATGAAAATAAGAAAAACTCAGTACTTCGGCACATAATAAAGGGCACATGATCGATCGGAAGATGATAGAATTCTTGGCTGAAGGACATAAGAAGGCGGTTTGGATGTGCTTCGAGTAATATTTTTCGAGCAGTTGTTTCTAAAATTCATTTAGCTATATCGACCGCCAATCTTCGTGGGGAGACTGCGTCCTAAGAAGAAAATATCATATTTAAATATCGTATTGTGTATGTATGTTATCTTAGTCTATATGCGCTGCCGAACGAGAAAATCAAATTTTGCGAATATATCTCCCCAAAAGCTACAAAACCACTGGATCGATTTGAATGAAACTTTTTGTGTTAGATCCGGTATTTTCCAATTTAGATGACAGCGAAGAAATCATTAAAATCGACTTCTTAATTTAAAAGTCTTATAAATTATAAACTATAACGCATGTGGTACACGCCATTTTCGCGCTTACTTTCATTTTAGCGTCTTTCTTTTCAGTAGCACTCTTTGTCAAAAACTTTCCCATTTTTTAGCAAACTTCTTACAAGTTTGCAATTACTAATTGATCTTCGACATTACTTCGTATGTAATAACAATTTTTATTTAATATATTAGATGCTGGATATTATATGGATTTGACATGATTCAAACGATTAACGAATTTCCTTCTAACCTTCATTTAAATCGGTGATACCAATATAAGCGGAAAATTACCGATTGCAATAAACTATTAACTAATAAAGTGAAATCATTATGCCCACCTTATCTCGTAAGTTTTCCGCCAGATAAAGCAATGTGATTACCAAACACCTTATGAACAACAATACCCAATAAACCATGTTTACTAATAATTTATTTAGTTTGTTTTTTCTATTTCTTAGGGTCGTATGAATAGTTAATTAATTTCGATTATTATTATTGGCAATTTTTTTTGTATTTCCCGTGAACTAATTAACAACAACGTGTACACGCTAACAGAGCGTGAGTTTTTGTTAGTAAAACGGTGGGGCTTAAAAATTTTTGTGGTGCAATAAATGGAAACCATTGTAAATAAGAACCACGTATTCGTGATGAATTCGTATTGTTCAGGTTGCTGAAAAAGTATCGAGCCAGCTAGATGGTTTTTAGGTCGCCCATCTCTGGTAACTACTGGAATCTGCCCGTACTGACGGATGAAAAAAAAGTTGTCATATTTACTGATTTAGTTCAAAGTAAAATTTTTGAAGAAAAATTGCTAAATTTTGCAATTTTACTACGATAGAAAAGATAGATGAATTGACAGATAAGAGAACATTGGTCACTGCTGAAACATGGACTTTGCTCATTTTCAGGGGTTCATACAGATTTTTATGACTGGGTTAGAACCCTAAAGATCGCGCTGCTTAGAGATTATTGTTGGTAACAATTTCTCTGTCGGTTCGTGGTCGTAAATAGTCCCTGACGACAAGCAAGGATGCTTTTAAATTTTAAACTTTTACAGACCAGGGATACAATTCATTATACCTTACCGCGATGTTATGCCAGTACTGCAAAAACTACTTTGAGTTTTGTATTCTTTTTTCGATCGTAGCTGGGCTGATGAGCCGTGATGTGATGAAAAGCGTCCCGAGATGGACTGTTGAAATATGTAATCTGTTCAGTTTTATAGATATATTATTGGTTTTTAGTGTTCCGTACAGAACACTTATAAGATACTTCGTTGTCTGTCCATCTGTCTGTCCGTCTGTCACACCCGATTTTCTTCGAAACAATTTGACATAGAAAGTTGAAATTTGGCATTAATATAGGAATTGATGGCCCCATCGGAGGCGTGTAGTTTTAAAAGTAAATTTTAACTTAAAGGCTGGAATATTCTCCACAGGATGTAGATTGAACGAAAATTTTCACGAGTCCATTACCTTTAATAATTTATCTGGTATATAAAAAAACACAAAAATTTTAAGGTTATCAGTTTTCATCAAAGATCGGTTACAAACTTTGTTGAAAACTCATTTGGGGTGTGTTTTGTGAAGTCATTGATCATTTTATACCTCCGTAACAAAAAAATTTTTAAGCAATTAACGGAACACTATTTGCGCAAGTCCGACTTGCACTTGGCCAGTTCTTTTCATTGTTAACATGGAAAGAGGATTCAAGGGTGGAGATCATTGTGTCCTAACAATAGTGTTATGAGAATTTTTCCTGGTTTTTGACTGCAATATTGGATATTAAATCATTTGATCAACGTACGGAACACTAATTGCTCAAGTCCGACTTGCACCGGTTATTTTTTTTATTGTATATCGGCTTTATCCAGTATCTAAGTTTCAGCGCCATATGTAATTACGGGTAGGATGGATGCATTGGTCGTAAACTTTGGCCTTTAACTTATTTGAGATGGCTTTATCTTCTAAAATATATATAAAATGCAACATGTCTCTATTTGTCTGTCTGTCTGTCCGTGAGTGCGGTTATCACTGGAGAACCACTTATCCGATTTACGTGCTTTTTTTTTTAAACATACATATCTTCTCTAGCCACGTTATAGGCTATATTTTATTACGTTAGATAACATAAGAATAAGCAGTGACGATAATAGTGAATCAGGTCGGAAAAAAGTTTGCCGCTTGCGCGTTCTCTTGCAATACCCTGCCTAAACCATTCAATATGGAACAATATCATGTAGCAAAGAATATCTGTAATATATATAAAATGCAACGTCTCTCTCTCTGTCTGTCTATAATATATATATATATATATATATATATATATATATATATATATATATATATATATATATATATATATATATATAAAATGCAACGTCTCTCTGTCTGTCCGTTAGTGCACTTATCACTTGAGAACCACTTATCCGATTTACGTGTTTCTTTTTTTTAATTCATATATATATATATATATATATATATATATATATATATATATATATATATATATATATATACAGTCCCTGGCCAAATTATTAGACGCACTGCAAGATTTCATGTAAAATATTAATTACCGAGTGATATTGTACCGTTTTATTATTTTAAATTGATTTGTTTTTTATTTTTATATTATCCAATCAATTACCTATTTATTTGACATAAATAAAACAGCATTAATTTAGAAAAGCATAAGTTTATTAAGTTTTAAAGAAAAGTGAAATTAATGTTAGTAAAAATCAATATTTAGTTGAGCCACCTTTAGCCGCTATCAAAGCTTTAATTCTGCGCGGCATGCTATCAATGCAAGATTGTACTGTCTCCTGCATTTGAGGATGATGATTCCACACATGAATAATCTTTTCTAGGAGCTGGGTTTTGTTGGTAATCACATCTTTAGCCACTTCTCTTTTCATCAGCTCCCACACATTTTCAATGGGGTTCATACCCGGCCAATCCAACAGAGGGATATTTTTTTCTGCCAAAAAAGCTTTAACAGACCGAGCAGTGTGGCAGGGAGCTCCATCTTGCATGAAAGTGAATGGTTCCCCATTTGGAAACCATTCTCTGAGCTGCGGAATCAACCGATTTTGTAATACTTCTTTGTACTGATCTTGCCTCATTATTCCTTTGACGACGTACAGACGTCCAGTGCCCTTGCCGCTGATGACTGACCAAATCATCACTTTGGTGGGATGTTTAACCGTCGGGACGACACAATCAGGATGAAACTTTTCTCCATGACGACGACGCACATACTGAGCTTTATTCTGCAAAATTTCGAATGTGCTTTCGTCACTGAAGCAGACCTGTCAAAAATAGGAAAAATATATAAACTTCCATGTTTATTTGCTTTATTTAACTGA
Source organism: Pachyrhynchus sulphureomaculatus (assembly GCA_019049505.1). NCBI lineage: Eukaryota > Metazoa > Arthropoda > Insecta > Coleoptera > Curculionidae > Pachyrhynchus > Pachyrhynchus sulphureomaculatus. The sequence goes on along the minus strand of CM032452.1, from coordinate 96,613,948 downwards.
AAATGATAATAATATATCAATTATTGATTAAATTGCTGTATCTTACCGATCTCCAGAAGTCCAGATCTTTGTCTTGCCATTGTTTGGCCCACTTCAGGCGCTTTGCTTTCATTGCAGCTGTTAACTTGGGCTTCCTGGCGGGGCGACAGGCCTTAAAATCTAATTCTTTCAATTTTCTTCGAACAGTGCGCTCAGAAGCATTTACGCTAGCATCCTGGAGTTGTGATTTTATTACCTTTGTGGTAGCAAATCTGTTTTCTACACAAATTTTCTTCAAACATCTCTCTGACCGTGGAGTGAAAATTGGTTTTCTACCGCATCTTTTCTTCCTTTTCGGGCTTAATTCCTTCCCTGACTCAATTTTCTTTTTTATGCGTCGTACACTAGCTTCAGAAACCTCCAATCTTCGTGATATTTCTCGGTTTGTAAATGTTTTCGCAATCACAAGGGCCTTCACTTCAGCTTTTTTACGTGGTGAAAGATCGCCTTTTCTACCCATAATGAAAATAGTCCAATTACTTTTTTAACACACTGCATACAAAATAAACTAATAACTGAGTAGTATAAAACTGTTAAACAAACAATCACAGTCCATAAAGCCACAGAAACACGTCCGTACCTGACTCGATTCCGATCGCGACTGATACAGATTTGTACTTGTTTACGTTCATGTATCACTTTGTCAACACAGTGTTGCCATATGTTAAAAATAAATACAAATATGTAGTCTACAACAATTCTTTTAAATAAAAATCAATAATATTGTAGTTTAAATATACCATTATTGCATAAAAACTCTTAAGAAACATAAAATTACTAAAAAAAAATACAGTGCGTCTAATAATTTGGCCAGGGACTGTATATATATATATATATATATATATATATATATATATATATATATATATATATATATATATATATATATATATATATTGTCTGGCCAGGTTATATAATAATAATAATAATCTATGTAATATATATAAAACGTAACGTCTCTCTGTCTCTGTCCATTAGTGCGCTTAGCACTCGAGAACCATTTATCCGGTTTAAGTATTTTTTTTTATAAAATACAAAGGGAATATAAAGAGACAAAATGCTAATATGTAGGAAAAAAGATGAAAGTTTAGCAGTAAGCTTGACAGAAAGACTGAATAGATGAGCGGAATACTTTAAAGAAACCTTAAATGGAGATGAAAATGAGAAGTTGAATGAGAAATAAGAAGCAAAATTAACTGAAGGGCAGGAGGGGACAAACAAACCCTGCAAAGAAGAAATAAGAGAAATACTTAGAATCCAAAAAAAAATAAGGCCCCGGGTGGAAACTGTATAACAGCAGAAATTATAAAAACTGGAGGAGTAGATCTGGAAAATGAAATATGCCGGTTGGTGCAAGAAATATGGGAAACAGAAAATATGCCAGTGAGCTGGAGAGAGTCGCTCATTTGTTCAATATACAAAAAAGGAGAAAAAACTATATGTGCTAATTATAGACCAATAGCCTTACTAGATGTCGTGTACAAGATACTAGTGCTGACTATCAAAACAGACTAAAAGAGAAAGCCGAATTTATTTTGGGAGAGTACCAGTGTGGATTCAGGAAAAATAGATCGGTACAGACCAGATATTTTCGATTAAGCAAATCCAAGATAATAGCTTAGAACAAAATTTGGCACTACACATGGTTTTTGTGGATTTCAGAGAAGCATATGACTCTGTAAATAGAGACGGACTCTACAATGACCCTGAATGACACAGAAAATAGAGCGTTGGTTGAGGGCAAAGTATCAGACAAGTTTAAGGTCAAGAGAGGATGAAGACAGGGGGATCCAGTGTTGACATCTCTATTTAATTTGATAATAATTCGGGAGTCAGAAATAAAAACAAATGGAACGATATACCAACAAACCTGTCAATGCTTGACCTATGTGGATGATGTAGCAGTGATTGCAAGAGCAAAAGAGCACCCCAAAAAAGCCATACGTAGGATAGAAGAAAGGGGAAGGATGAGAGGACTAAAGATAAATGAGGAAAAAACAAAATACATGGAAATTACAAAGAAGGATAATAAAAACAACAAAAGTTTAGATATAATAAAGAACTTAGGGAAAAGATATATGTTTGAAAAAGTAAACAAATTTAATTATCTGGGAGTAACAATAACAGAGAGTGGACAAGAAAGGACGGAGATACAAGAAAGAATAGCGAAAGGACAGAGATGTTTGGGGGCAATGAATCTAATATTGAAATCAAGGAATGTATCAAAAAAGCAAAAGAAAGAATATATACGACAGTTGTCAGACCCACGTTGACATTTGGATGCGAAACGTGGCAACTGAATGCAAGAGAAAAGGAGACGTTGGAGGTGTGGGAAAGGAAAGCTTCGAGAAGAATCTACGGAGGAAGGAAAGAAGAGGGACTGTGGAGAAGAAGAACAAACTACGAATTAAAATGCCTATATACGAAACCCCTTATAAGCCAAATCATAAGAAGCCAGGGATTAAGATGGTTGAGACACGTGGCAAGGATGAAGGAAGAAAGACAGGCAAAGCAAGCCCTAATAAGAGGAGTGGTTGAAAGAAGAGGCAAGGGTAGACCTCGATCTACATGGATTCAGGCAGTAAAGCAAGATCCGGAGTTGATGGGAATCCCACACTGGAAAAACTAATAGGAGACAAGAAGAAGTGGAGACAAGTATGCAACTAAGCCATGGGTCTCTAAGGCCCCTCGAGCTATATATAGATACAAACATAACGAATAAGCAGTAACGATAAAGGTGAATCAAGACCACGCGAGCGGAGCCGCGGGCACGGCTAGTTGAATATATAACTTAATTTCGCGAATGCGCACTATCCAAGCATGATTCTTCTTGAAATTTCATCCGATACACTGTCTCTCGTAATAGTAATTTTTTGCCTCAGATACACATAATTCTTAACAGTCATTGTTAAGAACAAAGTTATCGCCTTTTAATAATACAAGAGCGGTTTCTTTGCGTTTATATCTTTTCATTATCGATTCCTTTGTTACCATAGTGGAGTCATCCCAACGAATTCGTGACCGTTAACAGAAGTACGCTGGCAGAAACAATTGTATTTTTTATCGTAGAAATATGCAGTTTAAAACATTCATCGAACTTTTTTTTGTGTCACGTACTGACGTACTTGGGATGCTTGGAAAATCATTTATGTGTTGAGGCATCAGCTAAGTCATTTAGTTTCAAAAGAGGGCGAATAATAATATCGCTTGAATACAGCTGTGCTGGAAATAAAAGATTTATTGAAAATAGAGACATTTTGTAACGCTTATTTTGGTAGGCCACGGTCTTTATCTTTATTGGAAGCATGCGCCCACCGTTTGGAGCTTGCGCAGTAGTAAAGGGAAGAAGGATCGAGCTGTTATTAAACAAAATAAGATAATCCTTTATTAAGGATAAAGATTTCCTTTTTTTAGGAACTTATACGAGAGGTTATTTGAAGTTCGCTATTCTTATCGCTATTATTGGGATCTTACCTGTAGGCGGAGCCTACTATATTTATTAAGATGGCCGAAATACGGGTGCAGATTTAAATTTATAACATGTGAAGCATAGGGATTGTGACAGTATTTTTCAAAAATAGAGGGTTTTTCATTAAAAACGTCCTAACTTTAAAATTGAATAATACAAAAAAATTTTAAGCAAAAATTCATTCTGAAACTTTTATTTAACAGGAAATTTGAAGCCATTTAAGATTTAAGCAAGATATCCCTCAAATGGTCGCTGCGGCTCTTTTTACAAACACGAATCCGCTTACACCAATTTTCCACGACTCGGACCAGCATTTTCGGCCTTACGCCGGATATGGCACGACGAATGTTGGCTTCAAGTACATCAAGAGTTGCTGGTTTGTCCATAGGCGTTAAATCGCACGATCTCGGCGGCCAAGCGGTAGGGCCATTTCGGGAAATTAATAACTTGGCGCGCAATAAAGCCATTTTAGGCCGGAAATATGGGGCTGTGCGCCATCCTGTTGGAAATAAAAGTCGTTTGCGTCCATTTCGTTAAATTCTGGGAAGAAATATTCCAGCAGCATCGAGTTATAGCGCTCGCTATTCACGGTAACGATAGCTCCTCCCTCATTTTTAAAGAAATAAGGTCCGATGATGCCTCCATGCCATAATCCGCACCAAACTGTGATTTTTTTGCGGATGCAAAAGAATCTCATGAATCACTTGTGCATTGGATTCGCTCCAGTAACGGCAATTTTGCTTATTAACGAAGCCATTGAGCCACAAATGGACCTCATCGGAGAAGATGATTTTCTCATGAAATTGGCTGGGGGCTTTCATCATCTCCAGAGCCCAATCGGCGAATTCCCGGCGCAAACGATGGTTCGTAGGCTTTAGTTCTGGGGCCAATACGATCTTATACGGTCCAATCGCAAAGTTCGCTGAGATAGGCCCAATTCTTGAGAACGGCGTGCAATCGACACATTTTTGTTCTCACGAACACTGGCTCGAACGGCGGCGATATTCTCTTCATTGCGAGCGTTTCTTACACGTGGAGAGTAAATTCACTTTCAAACTTGTTAATTATTCGTTGAAAACCACGATCACTTGGAGCATAATGACGACCGTGTTTTGATCGAATCTCTCTTTGCGTAGCGCGGACTGAACGCGAATTTCCGTAGTAATTTCGAACAATTTTCAAGCGTTCTTTTAACGTGAAATGATTCACGATTGAATGGAAAACCTTACTAAACACAACTGACCTCAGATGTCAAACATCTGCTCACAAACATGGCTGCTATTAGCTGTCAAAAGTAGGACATCCCTAATGGAAAACCCTTTATTATTAACAATTGGCAGTATTTGCAAATGAGCCGGTACAAACCGTGTCCAAAGGAATTTCACACTCGGTGAAAAACTTTTAAAATCAAATTTTTTCCTTGGGTGTGGAATAATTGATGACAAAACTATCGCAGCCAACATAATGAAAATTCAGACAACATGTATATATACGGCTTAATTGCGAAGAGTAGTGTTTGAGAAAAATGGCATATTCAACAGTAGAACAGGGGAAATTTTATGTATGAAATGCTCTTGTAAAGCCTGTGAAAGTGAAAAATGCAAACATATCCTCGCAACTCTTTTGTATTGTTCCCGGTAAGATAATAACCAATATATATCTAATATTTACATTTCAATTTTTGTATGAAAATTAATTTTTTACAATTTTTCAACCGCCTTCTTAAAGATGGAGCATCTGAAACGCAAAGAATATATTTAATTCCGATATTTATACAAAGTTTAGTGAAATGATATGTTACAATTAATAACAAAGAGAAAAATTTTAACTGGTATCAAATCCCAATTCACTTCGGAGGTTATTATTTATTAACTATTTATAACTCTGAATGAACACAAATTAATTGAGTTAGTATTTTATCAACATAAAATCTGAAAAATAATATCCAATAAGGATTTTTGTTTGATACACGTGCCCAAATTACAAAAAAAAAACGAAACACATGATTGGTCAAGAATAAATAATTTTACTTACCTGGAAGAATGTAATATTCTTTTTAGTGTTCCGTACGGAATACTTATAGGATCACTTCGGTGTCTGTCTGTCTGTCCGTCTGTCACACCCGATTTTCTCCCAAACTATTTGACGTACAATGTTAAAATTTGGTTCTAATATAGAAATTGATGGCCTCATCAGAGCCTTGTAGTTTTGAAAGTTAAATTTTGACTTAAGGGGTTAGTTTTGGTGGGGTGAAAAATATATGTCTTACATGCGCACACTTTCCTTTGTATTATTTTGAAAAAAACCGCGAAAAATCGCTGTCCCCCCCTCTACCTCAAAAAATTCTGATCCAAAAATTTTGAAAAAATTCTGGAACATTCTCCACGTTATGTAGATTGAACGAAAATTATCACGAGTGCATTACCTTTAATAATTTATCTGGCATATAAAAAAAAAAACAAAAATTTCAAGGCCATCAGTCATCAGGGTAACAAAAATTTTATTTCAGAAGCAATCAACGTACGAAGCACTAATTGCGCAAGTTCAACTTGCACTTGACCGGTTTTTTTTTTAAATGTTTAGAACAAACTTTAGCATCAATTGAGATTTTTTGTTTAATTCGAAGAACTTTTTTCCACTTTTAGTCTGTCAACTTTTTCCACTTGCAGAAATGTATTAGTAATATTTAAAAACATTTAAATCTACATTTCAATCCTTTTGCAGGCGACTTTCACAATAGTAAACACAGCATAAACGTCTTTTTTTTGATTATTCATGAAAAGCAAAAATTTTGGTGTTCATTTTTAAGAAAATTTGTAATATTAATTTATAACATAAACAAAAATATTATGACAGATTTTAAAATGCACCTCAAGTTTAATTCCTGAAAGAGCCGCTAGATGTATTGAATAGGTAAGATCCCATTGGTAGGGCCTGGTTTTTTTTTCCTACTTAGATATAAAAGCCACTAAGAAAATAGAATAAAATTGAAATGATAATCTTTTATTGCAAATAACACTGACCACAGTTAATTAGTGTTCAGATTATGTTGGGATATTGCAATCTTTGGCACGATAGCATTACAGTGTGTGTAGTGCTAATTTCAAATGAAATTTTATTTATCGCACCTATTACCTTGAAAATATTGAAGGAAGTGATAGAAACCTGCTAGACACAATTTTAATTTAGAAACTTGTGTTGACCCATCAAATACTAATAACCGGTGTTCTTAACCATGAAATGAATGAAAAAAAAAAAGATGAATACTAACCTAACCTTGCAGCTCCTTCGCGTTAATACTGCGCATGCTTGAGATAACGATAAGGCCGGAGGAATGTGAAAAATAAGCGTTGCAAAATCTCTCTAATAACAAATTTATTTTTTTAACAAGAACAAACATACATTATTAAATATATGAGTGCCCCGAATATCGTTTAACTGACTTGTTTATTATTTTCCCCACTTGATATGATGCGTGTTATCTTGTTTAAATAAGATTGAGTAAGTAAACAATTGTACCGTCTTTGAAAAAAAAAAGTCCATTATCTAGTATCTTATTTCTTAAGGTTCCGTTTATCAGTAGATCCGTAACGCAATGGTTAACTTTGTAAACCTATTGTTTTTCAACCTCTTGATAACCCGGTCGGTCACATAACATAAATATGCCCTAAAAATGAATATTAAAATATAAGCAGGACTAGCCGTACTCCATTTTTAGTGTTCTGTACGAAACACTTATAAGATCACACCCGATTTTCTCCGGAACTATTTGACATAGAAAGTTGAAATTTGGCACTCATATAGAAATTGATGGCCCCATCATAACCGTGTAGTTTTGAAGAAAAAAAAAGGTCATCGAGTAGAATGAAAGCTTGTGAAAACACGAGTTGTTGTATGTATGTAATATTTGCGCACATTTTTCTTCCTATTATTTTTAAAGAATTGCCAAAAATCACTGCCCCCCCCCCCTTATCTCGAAAAGTTTTGATCGAAAAATTTTGAAAAAATTCTGGAATATTCTCCACAGGGTGTAGATTGAACAAAAATTATCACGAGTGCATTACCTTTAATATTTTGTCTGGTATAGACAAAAACAAAAATTTCAAGGTCATCAGTTTTCAAAAAATATCACAAACAAATTTTGTTGAAAACTCATTTGGGATGTGTTTTATGAAGTCATTATTTTATACCTCCGTAACAAAAATTTTTATTTTAAAAGCAACGAGTTGCACTTGGCCAGTTATTCTTACTAGGACATCTTTTATGCTTTTCTTTTTAGATACTATTTCTATCCAACGTTTCGATAGTCAACAGAATATCGCATCTTTTTATTTCCTTCCATCAGTTTTTGGGTACCTAAATCACGAGAAACATAGTACTTGGGACCACTAAACCCAATTATCATTGTCGAAAAGAAGAGGGCTGATGGGGCAGAAACATGTTATTATATACAAGGCGTATTGGCTCCCAAGTTAACGTCCAGTAGATTGAGTGTCGACGCTAGAGGCATGGGATGTCCCGACATAACTGAGTCCAGTAGTTCATCGATGGTTGTTATGGAGTATACGTCATTCTAGTATAACATAATATTCCGAACAATTGAAAAAGTTTTTGCTATATCGCGCATTTTCAACATTTCATTATCCATTCCGATAGTTTTTAATTACTGTTCTCTGCTAATTTGATTCTTGGAACAATCTTTTATATTACTATGCGATGACGGTCAATGCATTTTAGGGGTATCCCCAGAAAAAAAACCAACAATTATTATTTATTTATCAAGCTGACTAAGAAATATTTCACAAAATATGAAGCTTTTAATCTACCGGTAATTATTATTTTTAACGTATAAACCGCCACAAAAAACTTTGGTATACGCTGTATAAATCTTAGACTAATGGTTGATCTTAGATATAAACATTGTAATGAGCTCACGTGACGCCCAAACTCTTACTTAAGTCAGACAATTCGGATCCCGCGCTTAGTATATATAACCGCTTTTTCCACAGTTGCCCAACTCGCACAGTTGGTCTCATCTATGTCGTTCGGTGAACTTAACAGAACTGCTTTTTTTTGCTCGATTTCCTCGAGTATTTTCTAATGTCATTAAGTATTTTTTGTGAAATAATTTTGTAAATTAATTTCGGTGTTTAATTGTGTCGTCCTTTTTTGGGGATTAATTGTCTAAAATAAGTAAGTTGTTTTTATAGCAAGAGAGTAGTCATTATATTATATTGTAAGTTTTTTTAATATAGGATTTTCTTTTTCAATATCAAAAAACTACTTCAGAAACATTTCAATGTCTGAGGAGTAGACACTATACAGCCCATTATTTTTGGCATTGAGGCTTTTTTGCAGGTATAGTTTGAAGACTTCTAAAAGTTAAAGGTCTGACTTGCCTATTAAATTCTGACCGTATATGTGAATAAAATTATTATTTTTGATATCTTTTTTTACGTACAGATTAACGTTAGATGCTTTTGTAATAAAACAGTAGATAGGCCCTATTTAGTAATATTTAAAAAAGTGATTCCCTTCTGTCAGCCAGCTGAAACCTCTCAAACTACCTATACTACTTACCATATATGTTGAAATTTCAACATCATTCAACGCCAAGACACCGTCCAGTAATCAACGTCCATCAAGGGACTTTAAGGCTAACACGGGATACCCGAAAAACCACTACTACATATATGTATATGTATATATATATATATATATATATATATATATATATATATATATATATATATATATATATATATATAAATGGACAAAAGTTAAATCATCTGCGTTATGCTGATGTAGTGCTAA